>JBBYHL010000019.1:6894513-6923120 GCA_038381835.1 Adansonia madagascariensis | reverse complement strand
CCTTCTTGCATATTGTTACCATGACTTTTGTGTTGATTCTTTGCTGGTTTGATGATTTTTAATGATTTTTTATGGTATTTTACCATATATGGGTCAAAATGTAATATTACAAAGTTTAAGGGTTACTTTTTAAATTGTAAAAAAAACTTGGGCAAAGTATTTGGCCGAATCTTTGTTGATATATTGGCTGCATTTTCATGCATAATTTCATATGATTTTTTTAATGATTTTTAGGTTATTTAATTGTGTAGGGACTAAAATGAAAATTTAGAAAAGTGTAGGGACTAAATAGCAAATTTTTATATTTAGGGTGCAAAATTTACATTTCATCAGTCTCAACGATTTCTATTATTTCTATGGCCTTTCGTAGGGATATGGAAAATTTCAAAACTTTTCGTATTTGTTTGGTCCTCCGAAGGATACAAAATGTAACTTTTAAAAATTTAAGTGCTTGATTGCAAATTTTGCATTTCAAGTCAAACTTAAACTTTTAGCTTTTCAATTTAGACTAAATTCATCTACTTTTCATCATTTTAGTGTTCATTAAGGTACTGGGATACTTTCATGTTGAAGATATGGCCTAAGGGCATTTTGGTAATTTTCTAAAATTAAGTCTTAGAAGTAACCGGGATGCTTTTATGCCAAAGGTGCACATTTAGGATAGGTTCATCCAGTTTTTATCATTTTAGAGTCCATTAGGGGTACCGAGATACTTTCATGTCTAAGGTATACCCCTGAGGCATTTTTGTAATTTTTCTCACCGGGATGCTTTTATGCCAAAGGTGAAAGTTTAAGATTCCTTTAGCCTTTTAAGGTTATTTTTGAGTCCATTAGGGATACCAAGATACTTTCATGTCGAAGGTATACCTTAGAGGCATTTTCATAATTTTTTCATAGGATGTTTTTATGCCAAAGGTGAAAGTTTAAAGTTCCTTTAGCCTTTTAATGTTATTTTTGAGTCCATTAAGGGTACCAGGGTACTTTCATGTTAAAGGTATACCTTAAGGGTAGTTTCATAATTTTTCTTACTGGGTGCCTTAGTGTCGATGTTAAGCCTTAGAATATTTTAATTTTCCTTAGAACCCAATCCTAAGTAGTTACTGAGTGCCTTCGTGTCGATGGTAGGCCTTAAGAATATTTTAATTTTCCTTAGAACCAAATCCTAAGTAGTTACCGGGTGCCTTAGTGTCAATGGTAAGCCTTAAGGGTATTGTAATTTTTCTTAAAACCTAGTCTTAAGTAACCACCGGGTGTTTCTATACTAAAGGTATACCTTAAGGATAGGTTAGTTTTTCTTTTATCGTTTAGTCCTTGGATTCGAATTAGTATTTCAGTGTCCAGACTGAGTCATATGTCCTTTATTTTTGTTTCAAATAAAATTCGTATGTCTTTGAAAAGTAAAGGCAATGTCTCGGAGTTAGAGTTGCGTGTGAAATTGATCCCACCCATATGTGATAAGGGTTTTACAGATCATTCTAATGCAAGGTACCTTTTTCAAAATGGAACGGGAACTTTATACAAATAAAAACCTTTCACATTCTACCAGGTACTCCTATAGGATGTGAAAAACATTTTTTAGAACCTTTTATGTCCCTTTGGTTCTCCGTCAGGGTATAAAAGGGAATAATGAAAACTTTTGTGTCTTATTGGCTTTCCGGTAAGGGTGCGTAAGATGTTTTAATTTTTTTTTTAAATGCAAAACCTCGATTTTCTCTCATAGAATAATAAAATCTTATTTTAACAATAGGGAATTGTAATTAAATGTCACATATTGAAGCCAAATAAAAATTAAAATTTAAGTTATCACTTAATTAATAAGGTATAGATTTTTGGGCATCACGAGAGGGTCGATCCTTACTTGTGATTGTAATCGACTCTCAGACCCTTTTATATGATCTTTGGTATGATTGTAGGCCTTAAAGTTTGTATTCTAGGGTTTTATAACCCTCGAAATGCAAACTCCAATAGGTGACCAAGCTCACCTAACCCAAATAGATTGGTGGCGACTCCAAATAAAGTGTCATTTTGTAATGACTATTTAAGGTTAAGTCGAGTGAGCGTTTCATCTCGACCACCCAGTCCACAACAATAGGAAGATGTCAATAATGATATGGCCAATAAAAATAAGAGAACATGAAATAGTAATAAATTTAATAAATATAAGAGCGAAGGCCATTTAAGTTGGGCTTGGTTAGGATTCGCATCTGGGCCATTTTGCGACAACTTTAACTTTCACTAGAACTTACTAGACCACTTTCAAAGAAGTCTTCACCTCATTTACACTTATCTTTACTGTATATGCCTTTTCAACCATTACCACATTCAGCTTAGGCTCAGCATGATTAGGCAATGGGTTTTCGGTAACATTAGGACTCGGCCTAATTATAAACTTTAGCTTACCAGTGTTAATAAGACTTTAGACCTTCTTCTTAAATATCAAACAATTTTTTATCAAATGCCTCTGTACATCTCTATAGTACTCACATGTAGCATTTACATTATACCATTTTAGATAAGGAGATTGTAAGAGTATGACATGGTTTGGTGCTATCAACTACCCCTAAAGCAATGTGGGTACAAGTTATAATAAGACATCAAAATTAGGTTGAAGTATTATCTATTTTAGGCTAGTCTAGCGAGTCTAGGGTTAGTCACAAGGTTCTAGGTATTCTAAGTACTGTGGTTACTACTTTTTGGGTGCATGTATGTTAGGTTGTAAGCAATAGCTTATCTGAGTTGAAGAGCAAATGGGTAAGAACTTTAATTCAGCCTAGATACTGTAAGGTAGTATAGATAGTAAGGTACAAGGTTTATGGGCACACAATTGTCAATGCTAACAGTATTAGCTTGTTTTTCATTTTTCATCCCTGAGGCTGATTTCTCACTTTCTAAGGTTCACCGCTTGACATCTTGCCATTCTTAATAGCACTTTCTATTGTCTCTTTGAATAGCACTATATCTGTAAAATTTTTAATGGCAATAACCTCTCACAAAGCGAAGCTGTTAGAGTGCTAATGAAAATAATCATCATTTCATTTTCCATCAAAAAAGGAATCACTTATGTAGCCTCTTCCCCTTACCTTTGAGCACATTGCCTAAAACTCTCATTAGACTTATTCTCTATATTTTGCAATGACAACTGGTCGGGTGAGAAATCTATGACATGCTTGTAGTCATTTCGAGAAAGCTTAAACTAAATTCGACCAAGTCTGAATCTTAGTTTATCTAACCCTACATACCATCTGGCAACAACACCAGTTAGACTATCCTGGAAGCAATAGATTAACAGCTTCTCATTGTTCTTGTACCCTAACATCTTACGGCAATACATCCCGATATGAGTAAATGGGTACATGGGACCATTATATTTCTCAAACTCCGATATCTTGAATTTCGAAGGAATAACAAAACTAGACACTAAGCCCAACTCTTTAACATCCACCCCCTTAAACTTATCCATTCTTTCTATAGCTCTTAATCTCTTCTCTATAACTTGCATACATTTTTCTTTTTCAACATGCTTAGAAGCTTCCTTTACAAGCCTATCCCACTCAACAAACTAATCCAAATTAGAAACTAACGGAATGGCTAGAATCGATCCCAAATTCAACCCCTTTATGAATTATCACTTACGACATTGCAACTTTAGGGCATCAATGCATCATAAAAGCGATTTCAATAAAGGGTAGGCTTTGAGACACTTGAACCATAGGCACTACATTATCTACCTATGCACCATTCATAAACTCAGTAGATATTCTCTTAGGGTTAGCATCTTCAATCTGAGAACCTGAGCCTCTAACTTGCTTTTTCCCTGTGGTAGCTAATGTCATCAACTCTATGATCTTAGCCAATTCCAACCTAAGTCCTTCTTGAGCCTTCATCCTCTTTTCCTAAGCTTCCTCCATCTTCTTAATCCTAATTATGAATCATTCTCCATATTTCTAAGTTGAGATCAAGTGTTATATCACCTTTGAACTAACATCTTCACACTTTTCCCTATGTTGGCAATTTCTTCCCTTAGAGAATGACATCAGATTTTAAAATCTGATATTGTGATTATTATGCATGCTATGATATGAATGCAAATGCCCGCATATATAAAAAGAATAAGTTAGTATGAATGCAATGACATGAATATTATGCAAACATATCGAAGGCATTGGCTAAGGTAGCAGCTCCAATATAAAATTATTATCATTATCCATATCAATTTTTGTATCAAGAAAATTGAGTTTAGATATTCGTTCAATATAGAAAACCATTTGAATTACATCCTTTGACAATAAATAAATTCATTTCTAATTTGCTCATCCACTGAGATAATGCTCTATTTATGCTCCTATTCCTTAATGGGAACGTCAAGTATTGATGGAGATCCAGTTTTCAACTTGACATCACTCTAAACCTGTAACCAAGCAAAAGCACAATCATTCTTCTTTTAGCTCACTAACAGACTAGCCGAAAGCTTGACTACCCATTTTGCACTTCTTTTAGCTTTACATCTCCACAAGTCCACCTTTTTATTTAGTTCTGCCACCTTAGATGACTTATCAACCCTGACATTTTTCAAGGGCAAGGCTGAGTTACTTATTATCTTAATACAGTCCCTCCATACCATGCTGTGCATTATCTTTTCTTTTATGGAACTCTTTTGATTGTTGTTTGCATACAACTTTATCATACTTTAACTATCCATTTTTGGCCTCTAATCGAACAATCTCTAATAAGAATGTTGCCCATTCCAAATCTAATTTTTTCTTCGGTAGCTCCACCTCAGATAGTGACTCTTATACTAGAAGAACTGCATCCTTGTCTAGAAGTAAACAGTATCATTAACCCAATTATCTCTCTAGACCTTATAAGCCAAAGCCATACCATCCCGATACCAAGCCAACTAAATGTGATAGGTCTTTCTCCATCAGTTACGGCTTGTATTTCCTCCATATGCAAAATTGAACTCATCTAGATCATGAATTGGAAGAATAAATTACAGGGACTCAAACTATCTCTAACCAATAAATCAATATAATTGATATAACTTAAGATCTCTAGCAAGGGTACCCAATTTCAACGTTCCCATCGATATAGCATACCCAAGAAAACATCCATGGCACTTTCTATATGACATCAACCTTTTTTTAAATTCTGAAATACTGACACCCACTGATCCTCGGTATAATCTCTTGGCCCAATCCTTCCCAAGGAACTTGATAAATTGACTGGGTACACATTTTATAGCACAATGCAAACCTTAGAAATCTACTCCTTACTTTTCTCTTGCAAAAGTTTAAGAACTATATCATTTCAGCTAGAATCATTATATTAAGGTTGATATTGCACCTTAACCGAGCAAAGAAATTGACACTGCTACATTAATATGCCCTAGAGTCATAGGAAATATCACCAATTCATAAACAGCCAATGCAAAGGTATCTCTTTTTTTCCAGCTTCGAGCAATCATCCATCAAATCCCGTAAGCTATGCCATGATGTGCAATAACTATGATCCTCTCAAACCACATATACCCTAATCGAGTCTCAGATGGTTTAGTGATACTGGCCAACCATGTCTTCAATGTCAATAGATTAGACTCTTTAATATACACCCGATTAAAAAGGGTCCATTCGATACGTAACAAGGTAGTGTATTCCTCAATTATGGAGACCATATCCTCCCTATTGAAAGTGAAGCATTGATATCCCAGATTCTAAATTGAGCCACAGCTTAAAGCAACCATTCATCTATCCTAACCTTAACCAAGACTGCTATCTCCCCATACTTTTGCGTGAACAAATCTTTCTCAGTACTATCCCACTGATCCTATATGGGTCATAAATCTAACAAGTTATTCTACTAAAACTCAACATGAACTCATATTGGAAACAGTGAGTCAAACATAATTTTCAAAGCATCCCTATGTTGCTTTTGAATCCTTTCTGACCAATCCTCCACCACGGAGTACTTTTCCTCTACTGAAACCATACGTTTCCTCATATCAAATGACCTTTAGGATGGAGACTATCCCTTTTATACCAATAGCCTTCAAATGCACTATTGGTGTTGCTAAAATGCATGCAAAATAGGCAAACAAGGCAACTAAATCTTGGATTAGTCATCTACAAAACAATTCATATATTTTGAATGGTTTCAAAAGATTCAATCTCGGACTTCGTAGCTTTTTGGAATCAAAGGGACATATTTATTTTAGTATTAGGGTATGTTATAATCAGACTCTAAAAAAACTAACCTCATCGATACACAGTTCTAATTTAAGGCATCGATTCCCTTTAAGACACTTTTCTCAAGCTATCATGATTTTTCTTATGTCACATTAGCGATCAATATGATAGCATAATGATACTTTCAAATGTTCTTGACACTATAACATTCATGATGCAAAACTTAAAGGTGTCTGCTCACCTTAACTTGATTTTATTTTTTGGACATGCTTTAGCCAACAAGGTGATAGCCAAAAGGTGAGTTATAATCAATGAAAATGTAAACTCATATGGATGGGACAATAAATATCCCGAGTGATGAAGTTCATTCAACATCAATCAAGATTTAGACTCGAAAAAAATAAAGCAAGAGAAGGTTGGAAGTGTTTCCTGGTTATACCTAAACTTTGGGTCTTTTTGTACTTTCGGGTATGCTAAAGGGAATTTGGCTCCTATGGCTCATTATATGCATATTTAAGATAACCTCTAAAGCACCAGTCCCCAAATCACTCTTCATGTTCAGTAAAGGCAGTCAAGGCACCCCGATCCTACTTCCATCGCAAGCTTGGCAGAACAGGTTCGATCTGGTTAAGAATACTACTCATGTTTATATTGACGAATCACAAAAATAAGAGTAATGCACCCTGAGGGCTTTGGTTGGTCAAATGAATTTTTAGTCACACGATTAGTTAATAACCCTATATATCCTAAAACAAGTCCTATATCTCCCCCCACACAGTACTCTACAAAGAGTCTAATGCATATGCTAGTTTAGTGTGTGTCAGGAAAGCTCCAATTCTTCACTTCATCATCTGAGATATATATATATATATATCAATCATTTAGCTTATTTTTATAAGCAAGCATAGCATCAAATTTTTATTTAAGTACTATAACAAGGTTAGCACTTATAGCAATATCATAATAATCAATCAATCAATCATCCATCCATCAATCAATCAATCACAACAATAAATATGGAAGGGATTATAATTGAACATTGATTAAAATCAAGAAAAATCAAAACTCGGATAACACACAGCTAGTCTGAGGCCTAACTCTCTAATGTCCCTAGTGGAGTCATCAAAAAGTTGTCATAAAAATATTGAGATATTAATCTTAAAATATCAAAGCAGACAACACTTTGAATAATCTAAGGCCTCAGCCAATAAGATGAATTGCTCATCTAAACCTCTTATACCAAAATACAAGAGTGATAGGATTAAGGAGTTACCGCCAATCTATTTTGCTTAGGTGTGATCGATCACCTATTAAAACCATTAACTAATGAGTTACGAAACTCTAAAGAATGATTTTACAGCTTGTGTATACCATAAATATATAAAATTGGGCTCGAGAGTCGATTACACCACAAGTAAGACGTAATCCCACTCGTAATGCCTAATACTTGGTACCAACTAATCATAGGTATCCAAATTTGTTTTTCTTGATTTCAATTATGTTTATTCAATCATAATCCCTCTTTTATTTATTCTACTAAATAAATATCACAAACAAATGTATCTTGGAACTTTTATCTGGAGTAACTCAAATTTATAATTGTTTTGAAGCTAAAATCATTTACAAAATAAAAATTTTACAGAACCATTTGAGTTCAAAAATATTACTAATTGACTCCACTTTCTGTACTGTTTATCCATTTAAAAGAAATCACCAAAACAATATACTTCAACTAAATTAAAGAAATACAACTTTTGAAAACAATACTAAAAATCCACTTTATCTAATTCAACTTGGAGGCTTTAGTGTGAGCCACTAGGAATCTTCTATAGAACACCTCAAACCTATAGACACATAAAATATAACTTCCAAAATCAATTCCAAGGCATCCAAATGCCTCAGAATAGTAGATATCAAATCTAAACAAAACCAAAATAGGGGACAGATTTGACCTTTTGAGCTCTCCAAATTTATTTTGGGTTATTCCTATCACATAAAATCACCAAATCAAACTATAAGAATGCTGACTCACTATGTCTCAATATAAAAATATTCAAAAAAATTCCATAAAATCATTTTAGCTGTAATTGGACGCTACTATATTGCACAGCATGTCCGACCAGCCTACATTCCAAAATTTCTTTTTGATCCATCTAGCATACCAACCAAATGAGCCATATATGCTTGGAAAGCTTATTCATTCTAGTTTTAACTAAAAATATGAGAAAATACATAAAGATGATTATCCTTAATAAAAATAGTCCATAATACTTATTGGACTCTAAAATAGAATCATGCCAATAGCTCAAGTTCTAGGATTTTTTTGGGATTTGTTGTACCATGAAATTAAATGTTTTAATAGCCTATTACAAAATAAAAAATTCATAAAGTCTATAACCTAATCAAAATATGTCTTTTTTATGAGACTACCATGCTGGACTGCAATAGTAGCTCTGACACAACTTATGATCACGAAGCTTTTTGTCAAATTTTTAAAACACATCTCTGGACATTCGAACATCCAGCAAGAAGACCAAATAGACTCTATGAATGTTATATATGAGGAAACAACAAAGAATTCTAAGTTTTATAACCTCGAACTATATTTTCCAACAATAGTGATATGCTTTAGAGTCATGCAAATATCTTAATTTTATTGCTTTTTATTTATTATTATTTATTCTTAACAAGTGAAAGGCACACCAATGCCATTCACTTGGGTGTTGTAACCATAAAGTGACTCTAAACAACACAATTTGACTCATCTAAACATCACCTAATAACTTACATTTAAGCGTTCCAAGTTTAGACTCAACAAAACATGTTTTAACACTTAGAAAACATTTTTATTTGCTCCAATCAGCTCTAAATCAAGCTATTTTGTTTAATATCCCTAAGTTATTCATTAAAGGGCTTATTAAACACAACCAAACCCTAACTCACATATTGATTAAGTGAACCAAAATTTTCTTTTGGGGGATCTTTTAAGAAAACAAGTTTTTTCACATATTCTAAACACCAACATGCATTTCGTCAAACATGTAGAATGCTAAACTATAGTTCCAATAATTAATCATACACAAAACCTATTCTAAATGCAAAATTCAACATGGCCGATCCTAGCTAAAGTAATCATGCTCATCCAAACATTAACATCTCATCAAAATCTCATCTATTAACAATCAAACACAGGAAAACAAGCTTGGATTCAATTCAATCAACATGTTCAACAATCAAAACATCTTTTCAATCATTTGAACTCATCAGTTAAACAAGTAAGCTTCTAAATTCATTCAAATAAACATTAATTTCAGCTTACCCAAATTCAATTCAATTTAATTCATCTAGATTTCATCATTTAAGCATCAATTATGTAAAGCCTACTCAAGCACACCAAAGGCTAAGCATGGCAGAACCTAAATGGATGAATCTCTCTTGCTCGCATCATTTTCTAAGTTAAAAAACCTATGATTTCATCATTTAACACTAGATTCAAGTTCTCTTTACTTAGATTTTAGCTCACACTAGCTTAAATTGGAACTACTATGTGAAATTAAATCAATTAAGCTCAATATCTACATTACCTAAGGTAGCCGAACTTGGATTCTTTTTTTTTTATCTCCAAACAACTCATCTAATCTAGAATATCATGATTTCATCATCTAAACTCAAAATTTCAACTCAATAACATCAAATCCTAGCTATGCTAAGTTTAAATCATTAAGATCCTAATAAACTAGGTTAGCCGAATCTAAATCAAGTGAGATTACCTTAGTTGGAAACATGAATTCAAGTTAAATTTTAGCAATTAATTATGTAATCATGCTTAGAATTACATGAAATCAAGTAAATCATAGCTCTAAATCAAATCAAAACATCATAACATCATGAATCAAGTTAGCCGAATCTCAAAGAGCATGAAAACATAATAGCCAAAACATTTACAAGCATAGATAAGCAAGAATCAATCAACAAACATGCTAATTAAATTGAAATTAAAAAGATATACCTACTTCAAGCTAGACATTTTCCTAAAGATGATGACAGCTTGAAAGAAAAAATGAATATTCTAGAAATTTTAAAATTTTCTAAGTGTTTAGAACTTATGAAATTATGGCTAATAACCCCTATTTATAAGCCTTGAAGTTGGTGATTTAAGCTTTAATCACCTTAGAGTGATCTTAACTTAATCATTAACCTCCTAACTAACTTAGGGGAAATTACAGTGCCATTAATGAATAGATGATTAAAATTTGGCACATTAATCACATGGGAAATTCAGCCAAGGCTATATTCTACATTAATCTTGTACAACTTTTTAGGTCATTCAATTGATTATATTTATCTATGTAAAAGTGCAATTGAATGTTCCCTCCCATAGTAAAAATTAGTTATGATGACTTTTTCCAAAAAAAATCTAAAATTTTTTTTCTTTGACCTCTCGAATTAAGCCTTCGAGAATTTCCAACATTCTAAATTCTTAAGGTCGTTACATGACCCAACCTCGATTACACCTTCTCAGCCTGAAGTCTGTGTCCAATTTCATTTTGGTGTAATCAATTTTGAAAACTTTGTTGTAAAACTTTTTCGATTTCAAAATCTAACTCTAGGCTAAAAAGTTGACTTTTTACAATCTACTTTGCCTACAATTGACTTTTCTCACTTTGTTGCTTTTTAATTTGAACCTCTAAAATAAGTTTTTTTTCACTTAAATTTATCAATAACCATTCTACTTCTCTTAAGAGACATATAATAATCAACTTTTGACATTCTCGGATTTTTAAAACTCAGGTCTTGGTTTTCTAAACTCAGCGCTTACCCTATAAATTAAACAATTAAGCTTAGATGCCTTATTATGTTAAACTAAGCCTATTGAAACTAACCAGGACCTCAAATGGACCTTTCTATCATCTATAATTCATTCGAGAGGATCCAGACCTAGAAAATTCATTTAACCTCCTAAAATCGGGAAAAAGTCAATTAGAAATTGGACAAAATAGGGTGTCTACAATCACCTTTATATGCGTGACCCATAGGCCCTGTCATGTTGGCAAGGAATATAATTTATCCAATTAAGAATATTTATAAACCAAGATTGGTATCTAGAAATGCATTATGGCCATCAACAAGTAAAAAGTGTCAATATGGTTTGATAAGCCCTTTAGTGTTTAGTATCTCAATATAATTCAATCTTTTCATCATATATCCTAAAGAAAGCAAGAGCATGGTTCAGTGTCTACTCTTAACCCTTTCCATATTAGTATGCATCCTTTATATGCTAATTCCATAATCAGTATTGCTTTGGCCAAGGACTTTGAGTTAACATGGGCCACGTACATGTGAGATATGTTGAATCACTTGAGATAATAAATCATCTCTAAACCACTCATCTATGTTCAGTATATTTCATCTCACACCCAAAACCACCTTACCGTAGGCATTCATCTATTGTGGACCCGTTCCTAATGATCGTAAAGTATGAGACTCCACATACAAGATAACATGGTGTCACAAGTCTAAGGATCACTTATATTACTGACATATGAAAGTATTTCCATAGACACTTGAGTAAAATACCAAATGAAACTCTCATAACGGGTCATACTCAGTAAACTTGTTCTACTTGATGAGCACCCATATACTCTCCTCAAGTATCTCCATACTTTAACTTATGAGATCAAAGTTGTATGCATCAATTTCATGGAGGCTTAACATATGCTAGTCTTTATGTATTTTCAATGCCTCGTCTTGATAATACAATGACCAGGAACCTTTTTAGAAACACGGCTTTGATGCAAAAAGATCGCATATTGTAACTCATTATGGTATCTTTGCAAGGCCAATATGTTAGGCTTTATCATCATAAGATATTTATAAAAATTTTCAAATAACATCTTACGAATAAAGAAATATCTTATTAACTTTAATAAAATCTCATATCCGTTTACATAAAATCACTAAATACTATTGTCTTACAAGCTAAAGCGATTGGCTTGCAGTTTTGCACTAACACCACAAACAAGAAAAATCCTTAAGATGAGTCGTAAAGTGGAAAGCTTATTTGAGAGTGTTTCTCTTCATTTTCTTATCAAACAAGTCTCTACTGCCACAACTGACTCTTCCTTATATAAGTGGCATCCCCGTCTTGGTCATGCTTCAACGAGTAAATTATATCCCCTAATCTTTCATGGATAATTTGGATCCACGAAATTTATGTATTTTCAGTGTTTACATTATCAACTTGCTAAACAACTAGCTTAATCTTTTAATAATAGTTTTTTTTATTTTTTATTCTAGGTCTCATTTTGATCATGTCCATTCAGACATTTGGGGTCATTTTTCACTTTAATCAGTAAATAGTTATCAATATTTAATTATATTCATTAATTATTATTCTTGTTTTACATAATATTTATTTCATTAAACATCTATCCAAATTACACTATATATATATATATATATATATTAAATATGCCACCATGATTAAAAACCAGTTCTCCTATATTATTAAAATATTTCGAACTGATAATGAAATGCAGTATAGAGAAACTTCTTTTCTTTAGTTCCTTGATCAATAGGGCACCTTGGTTCAATAGTCTTGCCCTCGTACTTCTCCGCAAAATGGTAGAGCATAATGTAAACATTGTCACATGCTTTATTTAGTTCGTGCTCTTCTTCTTTCTGCCAAGTGTCTTGAAAATTTTTGGGGGAAGCTGCCTTAATAGCTGTTTGTATAATAAATCATACTCCATCTCCAATTTTTCATAATATCTCTCGTTTTGAATATCTATTTGGTAAAGTTCTTGATTACTCTACTTTTAAACCTTTTGGATCTACCTATTTTGTTCTATTTCAACTACATAAATAAAATAACTTAAAACCATATACTTATCTTTATTGTTTTCTTAGTTATGGGATTAAACATAGGGCTATTATCGTTGGGAGCCTATCTGTAATAAATTACAAATTTCTTTGCATGCCATTTTCTAGGAAGATACTATGTTCTCTCTTTGTCAAAGTTTCGTTCTTCCTTTTCCACTTGCTCTCAGTTCTTTACCGATTCGTCTGTTGAGTTATTTCCCGGTTCAGGAACAGCTAAACCTGATAAGCCAAATTAATCTCCTGCTCCTATTACTAACGAATCTGATTCGATTATTGAGACTATACTGGTTCCTTATCATTTTACCCAGGTAAGAGAAAGTCCTCATCATCTTAGTGATTATCATTTTTCTCTACTATTGTTACTTAATCTTATCGTGAGGCTGGTACTGACCCTCACTGGCAGCAAGCTAAAGCTAGAGAAATTAGGCTCTTAAGAAAACTCATGCTTGGGATTAGGTTTATCTCCCCCCAGGCAAAACTATTATTAGTTGCAAATGGGTATCCAATATAAGACTCGTTCTAATGGCTTCATTGAATGTTATAAATCCTATCTTGTAGCCAAAGGTTATACTCAAGATTATGGGATAGATTATGAAGAAACCTTAGCTCTAGTGGCTCGGATAACATCTCTGCTACCTTATTAGCCATTGTTGCTGTTAAACGTTGGAAATTTCTTCAGATGGATGTTAAAAATGCTTTAGTTAATGATGAATTATAGGAAGAAGTATATATGTTACCCCCACCTGATTATTCTCATCCATCTCAAACAGTCCGTAAGCTTTGAAAGGCTCTATATGGTTTGAAACAGCCACCCAAAGCTTGGTTTGCAAAATTCAGTTCGACCATTTCTAAACTTGGTTTTACTTTTAATCCTCATGACTCAGCATTATTCGTTTGGCGTACTAACCATGGCATTGTTCCACTCGTACTCTATATAGAAGATATGATTATCACCGATGATAGCCAGTCTTACATTGCTGAATTAAAAGAGTTTCTTTATAAGCAGTTTGAAATGAAGGATCTTATTTCCTTCAGTTATCTTTTAGGCTTGATGTATCTTTTGTTTCTGATGGCTATTATAGGTCAAGTATGCTTCCAATTTACTTTCTAGAGTTAGCATTACTAACAATAAAATTGTCTCTACACCGTTGGAACCTAATGTCAAACTTACTCCAATGGATGATAACTTGCTCATTGATCCTGCATTATATCACCAACTTTTTGGAATTTAGTCTATTTCACCGTGACTCAACCTATATTGCTTATGTTGTTCATTTTGTTAGCCAATTTATTGCTGCTCCTTGATCAACTCATTTTTCAGTTGTTCTTCGGATTCTTTGATATATCCAAGGTACATTTTTCACAGGCTTTCACTTCTCGGCCAATACATTTTTGGCACTATCTAGATATCTTTATGCTGATTAGCCGAAGATCCTACGGATCATCGTTCCATTACTAGTTACTAAGAGATTCTCTCACTTCTTGGCGAAGCAAAAACAAACCGTTATTGCTTGATCTAGTACCAAATATGAATATCATGGTTTTGCCGATGCCACTTCAGATTTACCTTGGCTTCACCGATTATTTGTTGACACGGATCTCATTATCTTTGAACATCAAACTTCAGTTTTATAATCGAAGTGTCACTTATAACGATATGTTTCATGAGCATAACAGTATATTGAGATTGGTTGTTAATTTGTACATGATCATGTTATGGAAGGAACTCTTCACCTAACTCTTGTATCTTCCTTGTGTCAACTAGATGATATTTTCACAAAGACATAGTTTCCTAATTTTTTTTAAGATTTGGTTTCCAAATTCAAGCTAATATCTACAATACCACTTTAAATTTGAGGGGGTGTTAGTGTATTATAGTCAACTCTATGTATTAAAATATTGAGTAATATCAAGGATTACTGTAGTGATTATAATAATAATAATATTATTATTATTATACTGATTCTTTCCTTAGTTGATGAAAATCCTCTTATATATAGAACACTCTCATATAGACTTTTCCACAATTCAAAATACAAAAACTACTTTTCTTGTAACACTTGCCATTATTGTTACCATAATTGAATCCATTTATTCATCGTCACCTTCAAGGGTAACACAAACTTATAGCATTACGGGGAGAGAAACAACATCAAATTAATTTTAAGTGAGCTGAATTGATTGAAATGGCCGCCTAGCTAGAGCTAGATATAGGTTGTTTGACTTCGATTTTTTTTGACAGTGGCTTGGTGAACTCTCAAACCTCCCTTCCATTTGCCACTCCACACTTCATATAAACCAAAATAAAGCCTTCTGTCGGGTTGATCCGCCGGAGGAGATTCCACGATGAATGGATCATCATTGCTGGGAACATCAGTGGGTTCCTTGGGCAAGTTGTCCAGTTCCTTTAGCCTTCTCCACTTGTACCTTCCTCTCTTCCCTACCTTAGCCATCAAGAAAACTGGAGACCCAGTCCAACCAAATGCATCCCCCTTGAAGCTCAATTTGAAGGTGATTTGATAAGAAGTTAAAGGGTCTAATGCCACTTGACCGGTTACTTCTAGCCAGGACACCTGAACCAGCTCTGCACATTCATGACCATCGTTCCTACCATAAACAACGTTTCCCAATAAAGAAAAAAAATCATATCACTAACCATCCATCCTAGAAACAATCGGTAATAAATAAAAAGATTCAAATTTTAAATATAATATAAATTCTTACTGTGATGAAGATGAGCCAGAAGGAAAGCGCCAGTAACGACTGTCATTTCCCCACACAATGTTAAATGCTCTGGGTTTAAATATAAAATTACCCTGCAAGTATATAATAGATTTCACAACATAAGGGATAATAACTCTTGAAAGTCATTTTAATTATTTTCCTGACAAACCAAACAACAACTCGTTGTTTTTTCATGGTTGCATGGTGATCATGCACGTGTGTGTGATTGTTTGATTGATATGACTGTAAAATTACCTCCTCTGCGGTTATGGCACCGGTATCTGCATCTTGATGAGGCTTGCTAGCCATTGTGAAGATTTTTGTGCCGCTGAAGATGAAAGGGTTATGTTTTGAAATGAAATGTGAGGGCAAGCCCAAATTTTATACCATCTCAAAAAGAGAGGGTCAGCACAGCAGGCGCTGGTGGTAGGAAGGAATGACTTTTTTTTTTTTTTTTTGCCGAATTCAGAATATTACGCGTCAAAGCAAAGCACAGCGAAACAAGTTGGAAAACGGAAAGAATCAACTTTTCCAAAAGGAAATCGTGTGCATTTTTTTATTAAAAAATATATATATTTACTTTTTATTTGAAAATTTATATTAAATTCAAGACTTTCCAAATAAAATTTCTAAGTTTTAATTACTACGATTTAGGATATTTTCTTAAAATATTATATACATATATATACTTTTTTCTAGAAGAGAGAATATTGTTCAAGACAAGAATTGATCCTTGTGAACTTAAAGTTTAATATAATTTATTTACATAATTATTTTTAAATTGTAATATTGAGTGAATTTGAGACTCAAATAGTAATATTTATAATATTTTTTATTCTTATATTATAGTTTCCTTTTTATCAAAAAAAAAATTGATCCTTTTATTTTTACTTTGATTTTATTTTATTTTGATATTCGAATCTTTTAATATAATTTATAATCAAAATATTCCATAACCATCCATCCATTATAATAAGTTATAAAGTTATTTGTCAACTTTTCGTTCTTAAAATTGTTAATTGTAATTATTCAAAATTCAAAAGAAAGAAGTTAAAGTTTTATGTTTTCAGAAGTTAATGGTTTTTTTTTTTCTTTTTTGTGGACAAAGTTCTTGCCAAAAAAATATAGGTTACATTTATTTCCATCTGTTTCATGTTCCATGTTCTATGATTCATGTGTTCAATTTTATATGATTTTCTTCCCTTAAAAAGTATTGGTCGTCCAGAAGAAAAATTATATATAGTTTTCATTTGCTAATAAATTATTTTTATCTATTCTAGTTTATGGGTTGGGTTCTTATCCATTATTTTTTATCTATTTCTTTTAAATACATTTATTAACTTTATTCATATCAAAGTCAAATTTATGAATGATTAAAATTATATTAAATATTAATAGATGAAAAAATTAGTAAAAAAGATCTCAACCCCTAATTTATAATATGCCTAATCAATCACAGAATCCAATTAACATACGTAAAAGGTAAGCTCCATTATCAAAAAAGTTGATCGAAATCCTCTCCCATGGTCCAAAAAAAAGAGAATATTAACCGATATATATATATATATATATATATATATATTCTCTTTTAGTTCTTATCATTAACATTTCTGCTTGCATGTATATCTTTGTCACGCAATTTTGAGCCACAAATATATATATTAATTAGTTTTCCACAAATATATATATATATATATATATATATTAATTAGTTTTCAAGTGGTGGAATTTAATTCTCGAACAAAAGCTGATGAAATTTTAAAATTCCGTCTAGATTAAAGCTGGCGGCCTGATCGTCAATTTGGAACTTGATGCTCCCCGTCGGCAATACCATTCACCTACAAATGTTTAAAGAATCCTTTTATCAAAATTACGTCGTAAGAAACGAATAAAGTGAAAATATTTGAAAAATATATATATATTCGGTCAACTTTTTTTTTTTCAACCAAAACTATATATATATATATATATATATATTCCTTAATCGACAATTTGGAAAATTATTTTTAAGCATTTAACTTTAAATCATCTGATAAGAGATCAACTTGAATATAGTATCATATATAATTTCAAACCTAAGTAATATAAAATAATATTATTTTAATAGACCTGTCACATACAGGTGACGAATCTATTATATAAGCAACTCAATATGGATATAATAACGGAAAAACACAAAACTTAATCTTTAATATTACGTTAAGTATTCAATTTAAAACCAATTAATAATAAATAAAAACCTCAAATATAGTATCATGTGCAGCCCAATAACGTTATAACAACTACAACAGTCCCATTCAGCCATTCCTGAAACATTAAGATCCCTGAGACCTTTCTTTTTTCTTACTGCTAATATTCTTGTAGTATGTTGGTAAATTGCTTGATTCTTAATTCCAACAACCGGAAATTAAATTCTTACAATTTCGAATATTAAGAAAAAAAAATCAAATAGAAAAAACAGCGCCTGAGAGTTTAAATACGAAATAACGTAGGAACGAAAAAGACAGAATCATCGTTCTTTCGAATTTCAGGTCTGCGGTTTTCGGAATAAGGAATCGAAGCTTCATTCACACCATCGTTCTTCAATTTGGCGATGAGTTTCTTATGTCCATCAATATAGTAGCCACTAGCCATCAATGATTATTTTCCTATTCGTGGCTTTTGCGTTTTCTTTAATAATCCCAAATGCATTCTCTACTTTTTTCATTAATTTTCCAGGATTTTCATTTTATTAATTAATAAATGGAAAACGCTTTTGGAGTTGAGTTTAAAATCAAAATCACAATTTTCATTGGCAATAGAAAGGGTTTTGATTCAACCAGATTTTAGAGAATGAAAAACTGTTTTTCTCATTTTCAAAAGTATCTGACGAAAGAAATGGAAGAGATGAAGAATTCTAGTAATTATAATTAATATTTTTTTAAACATTAAAAACTTAATAATATTTATTTTTAGTGAAATGAACACTTTTAATTTTATTTATTAGTGAGATGTCATTTTATGGTTAACAGACAATATATACCCTCGCGAATCCTTTAGGGCACCACCAAAAACTTGCCGCACCAGGTTTACCCCTCGTCGAATGCCAAGGATCAGATAGCCACAAGGTTAGCGATGTGAATTATTCTCATTTGAACCAATGTGAATCATGCGTTAGCAAAAATGCTTTTCAGAGCCTTTAACTTAATGCCCACTCTTGCACCTTTCCTATAGTTTCTTTGCACCTGTCTCGCCTTCAAAGGCAGGCATCATCCGACTTTTGTTCCACTCAATATTCCAGCGTCCCTCTTTTTTTTTCTCAACTGTAATGGTTGACGATATCAGGTCTACAGGGCTCAATCGTGTTCAAGTTGCATAGTTGCACTTGCATATGATGTTTATGAAACATCCAACATTAAATGGCGACTTATCTGCAGGTTAGAAATTCCTAGCTGCTGACAAATCTGGACAGAATAAGCCAGTATGGTACACAGACAGTATTGCAAAGATGAGCCGACTAGGCATACCGTATGGAAAGGGAAAAGTATTGCTTGATAATTGATTTGCTTGATAATTGATTTGAGTGAACAACTTGTTCTAGTTTGTGCTCTTCTCCCAAGAGATTCTTGATTTTGACAAGAAAAACACGAAGAAGTGGAGCAAAGACGCCAAACATGGGTGAAGATTGCAGGATATTGTCCACATTTTCAATCAACCTATCAATCAATTTTTTCTCCACACGGAACGGTGCAATAAAGAAAACCAGTGGCCAAAGATCAGAAGATGCTCTACGCATACCTCTATTGGTCCATTAGTTTTTGCCCAAAGCAGCAGAGACAGCAACAAAGTCTTCGGCCTTTACTGGCTTGTGCAGCTGCAAAATAAGATTCTCAGCGGAAGGTGGGAAGAAATTATGTATAACCTTAACAAAATGAGGTCCAAGTCAATACAACCACAATTTGTTACAATGATATCATCTCGGTAGCTTAATACGCCATAAATAAATACCTCAAACTCAAACCAAGACTACAGCCAACCTAATCAAGAATGGAACAATTTTGAATGGATGATACTAGTTTATTAGGCTAAATACATAGGCTTGCCTTTGACCTAGGACCATAAACCAATGAATGTAACATCAAGAATTAGGACCAAATTAATCAGTATCAATGCATATTTCTGTACCATTAGGCAACATATGATGGAGAAACTTACAGCTTCTGCAACAGCAAACCAATAGAACGACCGCAAGAAGGGATCATCTTTTGAAGGAGGTTTATCATAATTCCAATATGTTAATTTATCAAATTTGGCTTTCATTTCCCAATTGTCTGAGCTCCTTTCAGAGACATCACAAGCTTTCCTCTTGCCTGAGTTGTTCTTTGCAAGAACAAAGCCTGCAAGTGAAACCCGAAATAGTAAAACTAGTACGAATCTACTGAAACACACCAACAGATTTACAAAAAGGCAAACAAAAGAAACAAATATAGTAGAATCAAATTGATGCTAACTTCAGTAAACTGACACCTGACAAGCCTCCTAGTTATGAGAAGCTCAGCCAGGCTAAAGACTCGAAAAGTCTGTGGAAAGAATGCCGAACCCAGTTGTACAAACCTAAATATAAAGAGAAAATTTTGAACAATGACAAAGGAAGAAGAAAATTAGAGGAAATGGAAAATGAAACCAACGGGCTACACCTATATCACATATGTTAATATTGTTATAATTACAGCATGAAGCCTGCTGCAAGACCAATATAACTTGCTAAAACACATCGATTCATAGCCAAACAGGTTTAGCAAAAACAAGAATTTCCGAAGAGCACCCAAGTTGAGCATTTGTATCAAGGGAAGCACTACCTTTCACTCTCATTAAACAAAAAGAAAAGACAGAAGACCTCATCTAATAATCAACATAATGCAATACCTTGCTCATTGTTTTTCAGACTATATTTTACCTGTAAACTGATAACCATAAAAATTTTCCAAATCATTTTTCTTTTTCTTAGCCTATCTTCCTCAGATTCAATGGGCTAGAAATATTGTTATCAACAAAATGTTCATAGCTCTAATGTCACATGCTTAGACTAACCATGTTCCTAACATACAACTACATCTCAGAATTCATGTCCACAGCATCAAGAAAAAAAAATCATCTTTCCAACAAAATTAAACATACAAAATCCATTAAATTCACAAAAAAAGAAAGAAAGAAAGAAAGAAAGAAAGAAGATTACCAGAATATCCATTTGAAAGAGAAATAGTAGTTCCCTGGAGTATCCTTCCTCTAAAATGTGCTTTCTCCACTGCTAATCCATCAATATCCATCCCTACTTAAAGTAAAACCCAAAAGAAAAAAAAAAAATCAAATTTTTACCTTTTGATAACAATTAATTATAAAAAACAACATAGAAAAAAAATAATAAAGGAGTTACCTTTGAGTTTGGGTTTGAAGTATTAAGAAACAGAGCGAGGACCATTGAACTTGATGCAACATGGGGGTGATGAACCTGACCACTTAGGTTAATTTTCTCTTCCTGTTGTTCCCGTTTCTTCCTCCATTTAACCCTTCTCAATTCAAACCCTAACCCTAATTCTTCCCGCATCTAAAAAAATCGGGCTTTCGTGTGATTTCCCAGTCCTCAGCAGTCAGCACCCAACTTTTTTTCCCGCGTTTTTTTATATTTATATTTATATTACGTCCAATTAAACTATTAACTCTTGATTTATATTTAAATAAATTTTTAATTTTTTATAATTAATAATCAATTAATATAAATTTACTTTTAATATAAAATAAATATTTATTTAACTATAAATAAAAAAAATAATAGTTGATTTTGATTGAATAAAAATATAATAACTTAGTTAAAAAAAATTAGTCAATGATTATAACATTTTATATTGTCATAAGAAAAATTATTCTCCCAAGAAAAATCACACTGTCCATCCCATTTGTTTACCCTTTATTGATTTTGTAGGTTGAAAAAAAATTGAATTTGATCATAGTATTAAATAAAATTACAAAACTATAAAATTTTTAAAATAAGATTTCTAAATTTTGAGTTACAAATTTAAACAAAAAAATTAAATATTTAATTTAATATATTATTTTTAAAAAAATAATGAGCAAATTTGAGTTCTTTTGACTCAAAAAAATTAAACATAAACAAATAAAATAAGAGAGAAAAAGTACAAAAATAACTGGCTAATTTTAGTTTTGTTTAGTATTAAAATTGATTATAAGTAATTGGATTACTTTTAAAAATATACAAGAAAATTCCAAAGACAAGTGCAAGTTCAACATTCAATAAGTGACTAATTAATGCTGGATTCTTAATTTCTTGAAATACTCCACAACTCTTTAAATATAAAAATAAAAATCAATTAGGAGAGGTATAGTTTACAGTGGACACAAGACTTGATTATATTCAGTCTCCTTCTGTCAGACTACATAATTATTTTTACAAATTCGCTTTAAATATGTTGGGGAAATTGACATAAATGAACAAAATTGCATGGAGTTAGAGGAATAATTATATTTGCACATTTCTCATGCTTACAAGAATGCCCTCTAGGGCTAAGGAAATAAACCATGAAAAACAAAAACCAATTCAAATTATAGTATCTGATTTGGCTTCTATCGAATTCAATTCAAATTCGGTTTCAGTTAAATTATAATTAAATATATTAAAATTCAGCCAAATTCTATTTTTTAATTAAATTTTTATAATATAAAAAATATTTTATTTTTAAGTTAGTGAAAAAAACTTTAAAATACTATAGATTATAAAATAAATGTTTTTAAATTTAAAAATTGATAAATTGAACCAATCCGAATCGATGAAATTCAAATCAGATCGATTCGATTTTTAAAAATCAGCATACTACACATTAATCATAATTCCCTTTTTTTTTAACCAAATCGAGCTGTTATCACCTCTAGTATCCTTGAAGAGCAAAAATGGGAAGCTGAATGAATTCTACATCTTGATTATCAAATGCTTAAAACCTCCCTTCATACAAGATACAAACACTACGAGACCTGTGAACATAAATCCTTGGATACTGTCTACTTCTAAGCAACGGTGTCCACATAAGCAGGTTCAAGATGTTGATAAGTAAATATCCACAAAGTAGCAGGCTCTGGGACTGCAATGAGAACCGTTTTTGGACCACCACAACTCTCCAGTGTCAGCTTTCTTGATCCGTAAAATTAGGGCTCTCAAGTTCACCCATGCTTGCAGAAGCAAATGATTCAAAGGATTCCACTGATGATAGTGAAGATGCAGTGTCATCAGAATCTGAGACGATGTCATCATGTAGAATAATATGGTCATCATCAATTTCAGATGTGTCTGAGCCAGATGCTCCCATTAAAAGCTTGTTTATTGCGGATTTTGCAGTTTCGACAAACCATTCATCCACAGGGAGTGCACTGACAAGATAAGGCAATTTTATTTTAGTTGCTAGCAGTAAGTGAACGTTAGAACCTGAAAATCAGACGAAATGGGAAGGATGAGCACCTTTCAACGTCTCTGGCAGTGAAGGCTCTGATTGCACGAGCAATAATGGCTGACGCAATCTGGTGCACATGCCTAGATGGATAACCCGCAAATCGGGCTATTTCAACAGTGAAGTGCATATCAAGAATTAACTGCCAAAACAAAGTGGCACCATTATAGCCATATAAATTTCCATGCAAAATCAAGTGCATTGAGGCCTAGAAACAAAACAGATTAAAACCTTCAACAGATCAACATGTAATTGCTTCGATAATATATCATCTAGAGAACGGTCCTAAACAAATGCCACGTGGCATTGAACAAAAGGAAAAATGGCAGAAGCTCATGTATCACGGATAAACTACTCACTTCTATAAGCATAGTAAATGAACAACGACAGTAAAATCCATAGAAAAACAATTTAGTTGGGAGGTGATAGGAAACAACATAAAGTGAAGCCGCTTTCTAAAGATGACATAACAAAAACAATTTTTTGCAAAAGCAGCAGAAGATGATGAGACACCAATAGACACTCCTTTTGAATTATTCAGAACATAAAAACATAGTTGACAATGGATTACATATTTGAGTTCAGAGTTGCAGTAGTTTCTCAAAAACACAAATACTTTGCTTCCCTTTCCACTTTTAACAAAATATTAAGATTCTAAATCAATCCTGCAATTCTATGGTAAAAAAAAGTTAAATCAAGAATAAAATAATATCTGTCAAAACCATAGTAAAAAGATTATGGAAAAGCAAGAACAAACAAAAAGCTATAATGGAAAGAAAACACATACCTGCTGCAATCCAAGTGGCTGAAGTGGAGTGGATTTATCCTCGAAAACACCCCAAAAATCCTGCTCATCAGACAACCACATTAGAACAGTCTCTGTCAGTCTCGCGAGCAAAATTTTTTGAAGTTTCTCTTTTCCAAGTAGCACATCCCCAGCCACAGTTGCTAACTGCTGTAACTTAGCAAATAATGCCTACAATAACAAAACAAAAACTTAGAATTAGCAAGAGATAATTTCGGTCAAGAATTGTGTTACATGTCGTAATTTCGCATGGATCAATGACACATAAGTCTTCACATGCCGACATTGTTGTCAAAGGTGCAAGGCACACTCTAGGTGCTAGAGCCCTTATATTGCCTCAGGCGCAAGGTGCAAAAAAACCACTCACCTAAGTGAAGTAAGGCGCAATATATATGTGTTTGTGCTTTTTATGTATATATATGCATATATACATATATATATGTATATATATGGTAAGCTTAAGAAATATAATTATGATAACAAACTCAAAAGTGTGGTCTAAGTTATCTACAAAACTCAGAATTTTTTTTTGTTGGCCAATATGCACAATTTCCTTAAGGTCTCGCGTCTGCTGTTGAAGACTTAAATATCGAAAAGTACAGAGTTTAATACTCCTTGCTTTCTTACTAGCAAAGGGACATCTAATGAAAAAAGTTCAAGTCAAAAAAAAAAAAAAAAAAAAAAAACAACCAAACAGGCAATTTTTACACTTCTCGTCCCCCAAAAAAGTGAAACCAAACGTGCACCTGATCAAATGCGCCTCACCTGGAAGGGTATGAGGCACTTTTTTGTGAAAAGCTAAGATGCATGGCACAGGCGCATCTAGGCACACATCTTGACAACACTGGATGCCAATATCCAAAAAAAAAAAAAAAAAAAGAAGGTTTCTATTGACAGCTTAAAGTGTAACTTATAAATACATTTTCTTACATGTGATCACATAATGTACAAGCAAGCCTTTGAAAAACACACGCACAGAGACATTACATTACATTGCATACAATTTGCATTGTAATGCACAGAAGGCAAAAAGAGAGCTTGCAAATTCCCATCCACACACTAAAATAAATTAATAAATTACCACCATTGGAGAAAACAACAGATATATGTAACAACACAAACCATACTCTTAACATATAATCGGATAAATAAAGCATTAAAAAGTGCGGGGAAAATTCTTACGAAATTACAGATAAGACAATAAAACTATAATCTAAGATTAAATTTATGGACATCTGTTTTTTACCTAGAGATATAATGACTCTCTTAATTCAAAAAAAAAAAAAAGAATAAGCTCCAAATAGGAAGCAAAAGAAACTCTTCCTCCCTGTGTAGCATCTAAAGAAAATAGAAGAACTATCAGCAGAAGGGAAAGTTAGCGAAATTACCTGAAATGGCAAAGAAGGCAGAGTGTCCCATTGTGAATCTTCTCCATCTGCACCCAAATAAATTTTTGCATTTAATCGTGTTTTACCTTCTCTTGAATAGATGAAACTCAAAACATATTGCCTGCAAAAATGATCTCTGAGCTTGTCAAAAGAGTACTGGAGCTGGCGCCTCCAATCTTTTAATTCAGCAGTTGTGGTTGCATTAGGAACAATGTTTTCATTCCCTGGTTCCTGGTTTTCACTCTTTGCACTCCAAATTTTAACCACCCTACTTGGTAACAGTTCATCCATAATTGTAAATGCTATCCCCAGAATAGCTAATTGCTCCGCATCTGTTTCAGCTCTAAAAGGTATGGTCTCTTTCAGCTCAGTAAGATTGTCATCATCAGAAGGGCCAGGCAGGGCTCTAATTAGTGCATCCACATACTTATTAAACAGCTGTAAGATTCTAGGTAGTACATTTCCCCCAAAATGCGAAACAACCAGTGGCGTAAGCTGCTCCAAAATATCCTGTTTTCGGCATTTTAACTTCAGCATTGTATCACTCAAAGCCATTTGAGTAAGTAAACTTATGGCTTCAACTTCCCAGAAACAGACAAGCAGAATATTCTATACTTTGTAATTATTGCATGCACAAAGAACTTCATGACTAAAACCAACAATTTCGACATTTAAAACATTCCATGTACTAATTAGTTTTATATTAACTTAAAACCACTCATAATTGCATCTTTATGCATAAATAGATATTGAAAGTGCGCCTATGTGCAGCAACTTAAGGAAATATGTTTATGTGCTGCAAATTCAATCAACTTACATTAATTAAGAACTATTGCTGGAGCCATGTTTAGATGGAGTACATCTAATAGACTCAGACTAAGTGACAACCAAAGTTAAAACGACATAAACATTAAATAATCCTAGAACTACCAAAAATATTTTGTTTTGCATTTTCATATATGCTAACATATAGAAACACACAAGTATTTCATGATGTAATATTGAGGCTATTTGGTTGTACAAAACCTGTGTGTGCATATATGTTGCAACTACTTTGTGTTTTTTAATATAACTTCAAATAAAAGACAAAAGGATAATACTTAAAGTTAATTAATTAAATAACATCAATACACACAAAAGATAAGCAGGCAGACATGAATATGAAGGTTAAGCAAAGGCATAATACCCTGCACCTATCTGTAAATTAATTCTAGAATCTCACATTGAGAAGCTTCTCTTGTACTTATCTTCTCTCTAATGGCTGAGCCATGTTTTCAAACACATCCTCAATGTGATTTAAATTGATAAACAACTCCAGATTACTTCTTCAAAATCCTAAATTCCATCATTTTGTACAAATCATTTCCATATTTTTCAGCCTCTATCTCTAGTGAAGTTATCACTTTAAGGTCATAATTGCTGACATCTTAAATTTTTTAAATGGATCAGGGTGCTTATGGTGATAGAGGTGCAAGGACACAAAACAAATAACATTCCAAACATGAAAAAAAGGTCCACTTACTGCAATAATAGACAAAAATTTCATTCCACTATCTACTACCAAACTATCTGAAGAAGTTGCAAAAGCCGACAAAGCAGACACAAAGTGAGGTGACAGAGGAAAGTTCTCATCAACTTCCATCAAGTCAAAAACAGCCTTTCTAGCCCTCCTAAAATTCAACTCCAGCACTTCCTCAATATATGGACGCAAAAGAACCAGAAGCAACTTTGATAGTTTCAACCCTTGTGATTCCAGCAATAAGCAGTAGTTAAGGCTATCCTGAACACAAATGCTAGCTGCACGCAATGCAGAGATCGTTTCCGAAGGTGGAGCTTTGTCCTTTACCAAACGTACAAATAATTCAATTTCCCACTCTGCCCACTGAACAACTCTATTGGTATAGACAGGATTGTCACCAAATATCAAACCAGATTCTCTTGTTGTCAATGAGATCATAGAAAAGACAAGCCTAGACAGTGTGGCAGGAAATGTATTGGGGCAGACAGAACATGAAGGAAGCAAAACCTCAAGGTTTTTCTGCAGGCGGGAACCACAGGATTTCAGAAGTAACTGATGTGCTGAAGGACCTTTCCCAAGCTTAATTAAACCAGATAATGCCTTCTTTAGTTCATTAGCACCAACTGCAGGCTGTTCGGCAATCACAGTAAGCTGATCCTCAAGCATTGCCTTCCTTTCTAGAATAGAAGACTTGTAGGAGGATGATTCAGTTGAAGAATCTCCAGAATCTTTTAGCTCAGAGAAGTTTCTCTCTTCAGCCTCTAAAGCCTCCAGTGCTTCTTCAACTTTATGTTCAGCCAAAAGAACATCTATTTTCTCCAGGAATGTTTTCTTGTGATTGTCCATTTCATTTGGCAACGGATCTCGAACTTCATCAACTTCAGGGTCAGGTGGTGTGTCATTAATATCAGCATTTCCCCGGCTCCAATCTTCCAATTCACGACACAACCCAGTCATTAGATCCTGCACAATAATCCCTTGAGAAGAGATATGCTTTCGCAGCTCAACCAACTCATGCTCCGTTTCAACAACTTCTTCGGACAGTCTACAATTACCAATACAATCAATCATACTCATTTCAAATAGATAAAACAATAAGTAGAAATATAGCTAGAAAGCTTTCCAACTTCATTTTCATTTATCATAAAAAGGTAAATAAGAACATTTTTATTTTACCTCAAGAAAGCCAAGTATTTTGTGCGCCTATTGCCACATAAGTTTTCCGCAGCATCTTTCAGATCCAAAAGCTCACAACAAAGTTTTCTGATCCCCTGCATTATCAAAACATCTAAATTACATTGCTAAACTACAATACAGAATATGGGAGATGTCAAATCTTATGATCATGGTTGAAAATAGGTAATTTCGTGCTTGTAAAAGGAGAAATTTAGGGCAGGAAAATTAAGGGAAAATATAATTTAGCATTTTTTCCCTTTCCTTTTCACAGTGTTTAATCAATAAAGCATATATAATAATGCAGTGATAAATTATCCATAGTTAGAACTCCATCAAATAAATAAGTGGTTTTGATTGATTAAACTTTGTGCGCGGAAATCCCGAGCAATGAAATCCTAGGGAAGACCCTTCTTTTTAGTTCCTAGTTAGAAAAACAAA
>JBBYHL010000019.1:6889513-6892013 GCA_038381835.1 Adansonia madagascariensis | reverse complement strand
TTTCCTGAGATTTTTCTAAAAACCTCAGGAAATTGGTAGTCGAGTATTTTTACCGACAATAGTGTGATTTTATGTTGATTCTCACCCCAAAAAATCATAAACATTCAAGAAAAAAATTCATATTGATATTTTATACCACAAGGTGCAAGTTGCTTTTTTTAATTAATTTTATACCACAAGCTTTCTTTTAATTTGTAAAATTTTTGGTAGAATTTTTTCGAGTTTTGAACTTCAAAATTCTTTAAATATTTTCATTTAACCACCATCAAATCAATTTTTAAAAATTCAATTTATTTTTTGAGTTATGAATTTTTTTTCCAAATAACAAATTTCTTCCATAGAGGTTTTCTCGTAAAATTTTACTAGTTTTGGATTTTCATTTTTTTTTTTGCACATAAGATTTCTCAAAAACTTTCCTTGTATGATCCAATACTTGAAATCTTTATAAATTTTTTTATTAATTTTATTAATTTTATTTTATGCAAAATCTCCTTAATGGGCCTAGAAACTTCAAATTTTATAAATAGGCTAAATAAGCCCAATAATTTCTCAACAAGCCCAACGAGCTTACCAAGCTCATTTTTTTTATTTTCCACCAATCCCATTTCATTTTCTAAAAGCCTACCAAGCCCATCTTGATATTCAATTTTCCAACAAAGTCCACTAACTTTTTCTTTTAATTTTTTAGTTATTTTTATATCAATTATTTTGATTTAATTTTTTTATTTAATTTCTAGATGGTTAAATTTTTAATTGGATTTATTATGTGGAATTTTGCTAAGTACATGAATTTTAATTTATTATCATTTTTTTTCATAAAATTTTCAATTAGGCTTTTTATGCACCTTACTGAATTTGTTTCTTTACTTCTAAAATTATGTTTACTTGTAAGTTCATAATGTAATTTTGCATTTACATAATTAATTTTATAATTTGCCAATTTAGTTGCATGAAACCTAATTTGGTTGGAATTAAATTATTTTCTAATTGATTTAGTTTCATTCCAACTAATTCCATCAAGCTAACCAAAATTATCATTTCACCTAAACTAGCATAATCATGACAATGGAAATGGTGGCTTGTAAGAAAAGATGACAAAGGCATGGGCTTATGACAACATTTATTACCTGCCTAACCTAACAAGTAAACTAAACATCAAATAAATGAAAAAAAAAAGAAAAAAATGGAAAATAGGATGAAACTTTCGGGCAAGGAGGATGAAAATCCTCCTTGGCTTCCACTAAAATCTTTGGAGTTTTATTTGTTTGATACATTTTTTTTCTTCCCTTTGGTGAGCCAAAAATGTGCTTAAGTTCATGTATTTTTTTATCCATGTTGAAAGACTAAGCATAATGGCCATGAACTAATTTCCTTGATTTGATTTGATTTTTTTCTTTTCTTCTTGTTAGTAAATTATTTTCTTCATGGATCATGTTTATATTGATATGATGTTGGTTTTGGTATTGTGTCTGTCATATATTTGCTCATATATATTTTATTTCTTTTAGTATTTTCTTGTTATTATGGTGAAATCACATGTTTATATACTTATTTTTGTAATTGTATCATATAATGGTTCTAATTTATGTTAAATAAAAAATGAATATGTGATTATTGAGTTTAAAAAAGTTGATTGGTAGATTGTTTAGGCGTTGGCCAAAATTCATGCTTGTATATGTGTTTTTGTGATCATTTTGTAAATATAAAAAAGTTTAAAGGCTAATCTGAAAAAAATAAATAAAGAATAAAAAAATAAAAAAATCTTTGTTTAGACCTATATGCTTGGCTGAAGTACACTTGCACTCTTAGGAGTGTATTTTATGCATCTATTAAGTTAAAATACATTTTGTTTAGTTTTAGGGTCTTTTTTGTAATTTTAAGAAGTTTAGGGACTTTTATGTAAATATTGAAAAATTTTTTCAAGGGGTAGAAAAAAGTGACCAAATTTTGCTTGTGATCTTTTATCTGACTTTTGTGATTATTTTGATTCATTTGAAGCTTAATTTTACATCTTAATCATGTAAGGGCTAATTTGTAATTTTAAGAAAGTTTAGGGACTAGTTTGTAAATAATAAAAATTTTTGTTGTATGGTCAAGGGATTTGATCGAAAGCTTCATGGGTAACTTGGAAACTGATTTTGGGTATTTCGTATCATGCTCTAGGTATTTTTCACACTTTAGGGGGTATTTTGTAATTTCTCAAAGTTTAGGGGCTAGTTTGCAAATAATGAATTTTTTTTTTTTTCTGATCAAAGGTGTTTGACTGAACCTTCTTATGGATGTTCTTCATGATTTACATGCTGATTTTTACCTGATTATTTGCATTTTGTGATGATTTAAGTTTTTTTTACTTAGATACCTAAGTATAAAATAGAGAAAGTTTAGGGACCCCTAGGGAAATTTGGCATTTTTAGGACAAAATAGTTATCTTTAGCATGAAATCATCCATTTAGATTATTTTAAATATTTTTAGCATCCCATTGGTCCTCCAGTGAGGTGC
>JBBYHL010000019.1:6856722-6872664 GCA_038381835.1 Adansonia madagascariensis | reverse complement strand
TAATTAATTATAGTCAACATTAATGAACTTTTACAAATGAAAATAAAACATAATTACAAAAAAAATTATATAATCATTTCGAGAATTACTTTTACGAATTAAATTAAATCATACATGTAAAAAAGCTTTAACTCGATTACTTAACTTTCAATAACACCTTAATTTGATTATATTCTTTTCATAGAAATTTTTTTTATTTTATAAGCTCTCTATCAAAGGCGGGAGCTCCTTTTATAGAGAGCTCCCTCTGTCCTTCCATCAGGCAAAGGTCACGGGTAACAATACTCGTGACCTTAAAGGGTTATGACAAAAGTCATATCCCTCTGTAAAGGCTGTAAAAGCCTAAATTATAAGGGTCACAGGTAAGTAACTCTTATAATTTAACAAAAAAACAAAAAAACAAAAAAAATAACTTAGTCGGGAAATCGCCATGGTTGGGAAATCACCATGTGATATGGCGATTTCCCAATTAATTATTAAATTTGTTTGGCCGGATTTGTAATTGATGAGAAATTATCACTTCATTTGTCGATTTCTTATAATAGTTAAGAAATCGCCATCTGATTTGACGATTTTTCAACTAAATTTTACAATTGAGAAATTATCATTGAAATGACGATTTCTCAACTAATTTTCAAAATTAGCCTATTTCGATCAATAATCTGAAAACGACTTATTTACGTAACTAAAAAAAATATATTATTTTAATAAAAAAGCCTGTTGTTGCCTCTCCTCATATATGTATATATTTAAAATAGAATTTATAAATAATAAAAAATTAAAAATATTTAATATTAAATTTTAAATTACTATTTAAAAATAATAAAAAGTAAAACTATATTTTATATTAAATCTCAAATTACTATTTAAAAAATAATAAAAAGAAAACATATTTATATTAAATCTCAAATTACTATTTAAAAATAATTTAATATAAAATATTTTTATATTAAGTCTTAAATTACTATTTAAAAATAATAAAAAATAAAAATATTTTATATTAAAGCACAAACTGCTATCTAAAAATAATAGAAAATAAAAATTATTTTATATTAAATCTTAAATTATTTTTAAAAAATTAAAAATAATATATATTATATATAATATATATAATATAACATATATAATATAATAAATAACAAAAAAAACAAAATATTTTATATTAATCTTGAATTACCATATAAAAATAAAAAAAAATTAAAAAATATTTTATATTAAATTATGAAATACTATTATTATATATATTGGAATTAAATATATTAGTTTTGATCATTTATATATTCAGTTATGTGCATCTATGTACATTCGGTTATAGTCAACTGTACAATTAGTTAAAATCATATGTACATTACACGTGATTATCATCTCATCGGTGTTAATAATGTGTACAATTAGTATTTACTTATCTGATATAGTTTAGGGTACAATCAATTTTGATCATCTGTACATTTAGTTATGGTGATCTAAACATTCAGTTATGATCACATGAACTAGAATTGGCAATATTTGATACGACTACACGAATATGATATGCAAAAGGTTAGAAAAAACATGACACGATGTGACATGAATATATCTTAAAATTTATATAATATGAATTATAAACGTATCAAAATTAATATAAATATAAAAACTTTAAACATGATTATAACATGACAAAATATACAAATATGAAACGAATACACGAATTGCCAAGTCTAATATGAACATTACATGTGATTGTTATCTCATCAGTGTCGGTAATATGTATAATTAGTAATTACTTATCTGATAAGGTTTACATATTTTGTATATAATTTATATATTATATATTATATAATGTTTTATTTTATATATATTATATATAATATATGTAATATATGGGGGCTCGATTTTTATTTTTTAAAAAATAATTCGAGATTTAATATAATTTTTTTTATTAATTTATATAATAATTTAAGATTTAATATAAAATATTTTTATTTTTTATTTTTAAATAATAATTAAAAATTAAATATAAAATATTTTTATTTTTAATTATATTTATATAGTACTTTGTGATTTAATATAAAGCATTTTTTATTTTTTTATTTTTATATAATAATTTAGGATTTAATATAAAGTATTTTTTAATTTTTATTATTTTTTAAATAGTAATTCAGAATTTAATATAAAATATTTTTAAATAATAATTTAAAATTTTTATTTATTTTTTAAAACATTATTTGGGAACTAATATAAAATATTTTTAAATAATAATTCAAAATTTAGTATAAAATATTTTTAATTTTTATAATTTTTTAAATACTAATAGAGAATTTAATATAAAGTATTTTTTATTTTTATTATTTTTAAATAATAATTCAAGATTTAATATAAAATATTTTTATATTAAATTATTTGAAATAAGAATATTTTTAAAATAGTAATTCAAGATATAATATAAAATATTTTTTATTTTTATTATTTTTTTAAATAATAACTTAAGATTTAATATAAAAAATTTTTAATATTTTATTATTTTTAAATATTATTTTTAATATATTTATATATGTATAAAAATGGGGTGGGTCAGTCCATTAGATTTGGCAAAAAAGAGAGCAAAAAAAAATAAAAAAAATAAAAGTAAAAGCATAATTACAATCTCTTTATAATAATTTTAATAATTAATATTTTTGTAATTTTTTTTTTTTGCTTTTTTTTTTTAATAATTTAAAGTCCATGTACCTTTTTTGAAGGTTCCCCTTTAAACTTTTAACATATTTAAGAACTAACTTTTTATAATAATCTGTCAAGTACGTTTCATGAGTTGTGGTCCTAAATGAAAAGACCAAATTAGTACTAATGTTTTAGAAAGTGGTCTGATGATGAAATCCAACAGCATTTATTACTGAAATTAGGGATATAGTTTGCTAAATGAAGTAAAAAGCATGTGTGACGGTCGATCATCATGAGTTTGTGCTTAATATTATAATCACTCGGGAGTTTATGGATCTTCTCGTCATATCCATGTCATTGCCTGCAGAAAAGAAGGATTTGGTCCAAAAAGTGTTTTATTAATTTACACATTAAAGCTCCCAAACCGCATTCAAGTGGCATGAAGGCCACTATCCTTTCTGGTTCTGTGAGCCCTGGCCATTGGCCAATGAATCTATCCTAGGCTAAACTTTAGAACTTTAACGGAGGCCATGCAGCCTTTGCTTTCTGCTGTTTCTTCACTCCCATTATAAAATTAACAAAATGAGAGCGACTATCTTCAATCTCCAAAGGAAGTTTTGTGAATAAAACTGTAAATAGATCGGATGAAATTTTCTAACCTCATTCTTTCAGTATAATTACAGCAGTATATAAGCAAAGCAAATCTCTTATTTTCATAACAACTTAACTGGTGAAAATGTTTTCCTTTAAAGAGCAGTTGTTTCATTGATTATCAAAATAACCTTGGCTTAGAAAGAGAAAAAAAAAAAAAAAAGTACTATATGTGACATGTGCTTGCCACTATAATCAGCGGTAAGTTTGAAGACATTATAAAACTCCATGGAAGCTCCTGCTTCACATGAAACTGAAACATGGGTTCCTCTTTGTATTGCTTGAAGCAGATAAACAAACTTCCATACCATATAAAACATATTAAAATATTCGGCATGCGCACTTCAACTAGCTTCACAAGGGATTTTGTTTGCAGAACTACAATCTAATTGTCCATTCAAAGTGTGCCGCTTGCATTCCATTTCTACTTCAACTAATATCCATACAGAATAAGAACGGACTAATTATGCTATAAATCCCTATTTTTGTTAAATGTTTGAGATTTAGTCCTCTATTATAATTCATTTGAGATTTAGTCTCTTTTATAATTCATGTAAATTGAACCCTTTTATTATATCGATTTAAAAATTCTATTTCAATTGATAGCGATGTCAATTTATTTCATTAAAATATGGATGTAGATGTTGGGTAAAATGATGTTATTAATCCTTATACTTATCTCAAAATTAGAATTTAGTACCTATTTTGAAATTTTTTTGTAGCTGTATCTCTTAATATTTCAAATTTTGATATAATCTTAAAAAATTAAAAAATTAAAAATTGTTTAAAAAAGACTTAGATTATTAAAAATTATTAAAGTAATGATATTGTTATAAATATTTATTATTTTAAAAATAAAAGATATTATTTTTGTTTATATTAATAATTTATTATTAAAATATGAAATATTAATGTTTAACAATATTGAAAATTAAAATATTAAAGACCTTTTATTTTAAAATTTCTAAATGTTTTCAATTAAAACTAAATAAAAAATATTTTTGATTAACGTAATAATATGTTTGGGCATAAAAATTATGTCTAAGATATGATTTGAGTAAAATTAAATTCTTGAATTTGGAAATTACCCTTATTCATGGATTAGCTCTTTTTATAGAAATTCTAAAAAGATAATATTCATAAAAGAGATTTCATTTCTAGTTGATTAATCAGTCATTTCTATTAACTATTAAAATTTTTGCCCAAAAAAATTATAAAATATAAAAATCATTTTCAAAAAGTCATTTTTGGCAAAATAGATGTAGCTTTAAACGGAATCAATTTTAATATTTAGGTTACTCACTTGACTTCCTAACTTATTTTTAAAATTTTATCATTTAATCAGTCTTCGTATAGTTTTGTGTTAATTTGTCTTTGAAGTTATTATTTTTTTAGTATTTGGGTTTTTTTTTTTTTTGTTTATTGATATTATTTGAGTATAACTTATCAATTAGCTAAAATATCACTACTTTAATAGTATAAATATTTTTAATATTTTACTAATAGTATTACTTTTTTTTAATATTTATATTAATAAAATAATATAGTACTAATTCTATTATTTTAAATATTAATATAAATACAATCAGATCTCCTACAATGTGAATATTTTTAATCATATTTTAATATTTTAAAGATTGAGTCAAGATTTGAATCTCAAAAAATACGAAAACAAAAAATTTTTAAAATCATTGTAGTAAGATTAAATTACATTTTAGCATAAATACAAAGACTAAATTCACATTTTGGCATATGAACTGATAGCACCATTTAACCTAAATCACATTAATAAAATTAATACTAAGTTAGTAAATCAATGTTCACATTAACATTTTAATTGAAAAATTAATATCATTATCAATTAGATCAAATCAACATTTAACAAATACCGATAACATAATTAGTCCAATCATAACACATGAAGGTGGTGGGGATGAAAAAATTAACGCGCGCTGCATGTTTATTCACATTGTTCTGCTCATGCAACATCCGTTTATACGTAGCCTAATATCAGCTATAAATTAACTTAGGTTTTCCATCTATAAATACGTTCTTTCTGTATAGGCAATTCATCTCAGAACGCAAATAAATAAACAGTTTCCAATGGCAACATCTTACTCCACCACCACCATTCTTTTACTCCTACTCATTTCATTCTTCAGTTTCAATCAAACACAAGCTGGGAATAGAAACCCTAATTCTGTTGTTCTTGGTCTAACACGTTCTGGCACTACCTTTACTATACCTAAACCCTCCAAATACTCAAGAAAGAGACTTTCAGAAGTTTCAGATATTGAGCCATTGAGAGAAGTAAGAGATGGATATCTGATAACTTTGAATATAGGAACACCTGGGCAGGTCATCCAAGTTTTCATGGATACTGGGAGTGATCTGAGTTGGGTTCCTTGTGGTAATATATCCTTTGATTGCCTGGATTGTGATGACTATAGGAACAATAAGATAATAGGTACTTTCTCCCCTTCACATTCTTCTTCATCTATTAGGGACTCCTGCGGTAGTTCTTTTTGTATTGACGTCCATAGCTCCGATAACTCTTTTGATACATGCATTGAGGCTGGATGTTCATTAAGTACCCTTCTCAAAGCCACCTGTGCTAGGCCCTGTCCTTCCTTTGCCTATACCTATGGCGAAGGAGGGGTAGTCACAGGGATCCTAAACCGGGATAACCTTAGGGTTCATGGTAGTAGCCCTGAAATCACTAGGGACGTTCCCAGGTTTTCTTTTGGTTGTGTCGGCTCCACTTATCGAGAGCCTATTGGCATTGCGGGGTTTGGTAGGGGTGTACTCTCTATGCCTTCACAGTTAGGGTTCCTCCAGAAAGGCTTTTCTCACTGCTTCTTAGCCTTCAAGTATGCCAACAATCCTAATATTTCAAGCCCATTATTCATGGGAGATATTGCTATATCCTCCAATGACAATTTGCAGTTCACCCCAATGTTGAAGAGTCCCATGTTCCCTAACTACTACTACATTGGTTTAGAGGCCATAACTGTGGACAATATTAGTTCAGCTGAAGTTCCTTTAAACTTGAGGGCGTTTGATTCACAAGGTAATGGGGGAATGTTGATTGATTCAGGAACCACTTACACTCACCTTCCTGAGCCATTCTATTCACAACTTCGCTCAATGCTCCAATCACTGATAACCTATCCTCGGGCCACAGATGTAGAGACGCGAACAGGATTCGATCTCTGTTATGAAGTTCCCTGCCCAAATAACAGATTTACAAATGATTCTTTCCCTTCAATCACTTTTCATTTCTTGAACAATGTTAGTCTTGTTCTGCCCCAGGATAATTACTTCTATGCCATGAGTGCTCCCCGTAACTCAACTGGGGTGAAATGCCTATTGTTCCAAAGCATGGATGATAGTAACTTTGGACCAGCCGGTGTTTTCGGGAACTTCCAACAGCAAAATATGAAAGTGGTCTATGACTTGGAGAAAGAGAGAATTGGATTTCAACCAATGGACTGTGCAGAGGCCGCAGCCTCTCAGGGACTTCACAAGAACTGATTTTAACGGTAGTTAATGGTAGTTCTTGTTGTTTTATCCAACCGTGCATCTCTTGGTCCACAAAATAATGAGGCACGACAGTTTCTAGATTTGAATAATGCGTTGTAACTGCTTATTTTATTCCTCTCTTTTTTTTTTAATGAAGTTAGTTTGTACTTGTTAAGAAAGTAGAAACAAGATTTTGATGCTGTAAGGTTTTGGATTTATTAAGAAAGCCAAGTTGGTTTTATTCTTATTGCTTTGCTACAATGAAACAAAATATGATGGAGCAACTTCATTAAACTATATTATCAGAGTAATGGGTGGGGTATGACTGATATGGTTTGCACATGGCAAAAAAAACATCTTAAAAAGTTGGTGGAATCTTGAGCAACTTTGAGATCATTGGATTCTTTTTTCTCTTTTCTATGTTGCTCGCGATAATGTTTGTGTATTTGTTTATGATACAATCAATCATTGGTATTGACTTAGAGATTCATTTTCAATGGAAGCTTAATTCAATTCATCGTTTACTCAGTCTGCTTCTTGTCTTGGTTCAAGGCCAAGCATGCCGGCTAGAAATCCACTCCACAATCATGGAAAATATATTTTTATATTATCACTATTATTAATTAAACTATGAAGTTACTCAGCTGCCCAACGACGCGGTAAAATCTTTTCCATTATTTGGATCTTGAGTACGACCATTAAACAGTTTATTACACTATAAAGGTTTCCTGAGGTTCACTAATAATATATACGGAAGACAAAGCGAATAATTACTAAAATAAACGAAAACCATAGTGAGAAAAAAAAAAAAAAAAAACTAATAAGTCTAACAAGGGCTGAAATTGATCTTTATGAAAGGAATACAACATTTAAGAAATTGGTTCTCACTCAGAACTCCAGATACGGGAAGAACAGATACACCAAAGTTTGAGTCATCTGTCCTTTTTGTATCTTCCAGAAAGCACGAGTTTTAAAAAGCTTTTGAAATATTCAGTTCGCAAAAATCAAGCCCCGTACTTATAAAGCCTAAACAGCAAAATTTTAAAAAGGAGAAGTTCCCGGTCCTTTAAGATAACGCCACACAAACTACTCCTATGAGTTTTAGATGCTACCGGCGGTGGATTGTAGCTAACAAATGAGCCAATGCCCACCGAAAGGAGCCCCAGCAGGTCCTCAAATGCTTACCAGTTAAGAAGCTTAGGTAAAAACCAAGACCCTAGAATCCAGATAGTAATTCAGTCAAATGTGATCAAGCAATACCAATAATCGCGGCTTGTAAATGAGCAGCCATGTCAACACAGGAAAATGGCATATTTATTTGAACATGCAGGCTGTACCATGGAAGTGAAACATAGCATTACCAGACTTTAATTACAAGAAAATCTCCAGCACAACAAACAGGTTGACATCAATGCGTCTACATAACACGCATGTACTGTTCTGAAAGAATAGTACAAACAAGGCAAAGATAAAACTTTGATTGCAGAGAGCATTACTCAGAGCTACTTAGAAGATGGAGGCGGGGAAACAACAACCAATGCCTAAGAGCAACAAGATGCACTTGCAGGCCGCTCTGCAGGTCTATCCATGAGAACCATTCCAGCAGGATTTTGTGCTGGCTGCACCCGAGGTAATCTTTTAGCTGTATGAAATAAAAAAAATCAGTCAATTGCCAATTCACAAAACAAATACCGCATGCTTTTAGGAGAATTAAAAAAATGGCATATAAATCACCTATTTCATAGAAAAGGTCATTGACATTGGATGCGGTCTTTGCAGAAGTTTCCATGAAGAAAAGACCATTCTCCTGAGCATAGGTTTGTGCCTCCTGAATCACCAAAAGAGAATAAGAAGTCAAATTGACATTTGTTTGTAGGTTGAAGTCAACAAAATTTTTGGACCATGAATCTATTTCTCAAAGAGAGAAAGAGTTGTTAAGAAAAGTCAAAAAAATTGTAAGTAGAAAAATCCTGGTAGTCATTCTAACAAAGAATGCTTAGAATCACTGACTAAAAGTAATATTATAATGCTTAAATTTTAAGGACAAGGAGATATTAAGTAAAAACTGAAAACTTGCCTCTGCTGCCACCTTCCTTGCATCTAGTAAATCAGCTTTGTTCCCAGCAAGTGCCATTACCATATTAGGATTGCCTGAAAAGAAGAAATTCAACAACAAAAACTTAGAACTCAATTACTCAAGACTTCATAATAAACATGTCATAAGGACAAAAATAAGAACAATAAACTAGATATTATTACGATCAAGAAGGGATGTCATCAAGGAATAGAAAAAGCAAAATACTACCTTGTGCTTGAAGTTCTTGGACCCATTTTTTGGCTCTCTCAAAGGATGCCTACAAATAAAGAAGAATGCTATTACTATTCTTTTCGATATCAAATGCTGTTCCACACATCTCTAGTCTCCATTAAAATTCAACGGAAAACTTCAAACTGAAACAAAATTTCACAGAGTTTTTAAGATCCTTGCTAATAAATGTTAGCTTCAATGTTGTGGCATATTGTAATAGCATATAGAATAATGCAGTAAAATGTCTCAAATATAAATCCTTTTCAACCTGCCCCCAGCCTTCTTCTTTAGTATTTCTTGCAAAAAAGACGGCAACTTTAAATACGAAAGAGAAAAATCATCAAACAAAATAATTAAGAGGGAAGATCGGGAAGGGGGAGAGAACACCAATCTTAACAAATTTATACAAATCCCCAAGAGAACCTTGTTTTCTTCAAATAACAACCTTCAGTTTTGAGATCCCTTTAAACCAAATCATGACATGTAGTAACATGATTTTTGGAGAAGATACCAACAGCCGTGATTAAGGCATCAACCAGACATAGCTCAAACAAGCTTATTGTTGCAAAAATCACAATATTAGATTCATAGAAAGCTTGCTTATGACCAGCAATGTCAGGCTCTGTCCATAGCGCTTTTCACCTTTTTTTTTTTTTTTCAATAAAAAGTGAAATGCAACAAATCAAAACGAACTAAAAACAAAGGGCAAATAGCAAATAGCAGAAGCACCAACCAAATGAAGTATGACACAGATACGTGCTCCCAAAGTTTCAATGCTTCATCTCCCAGTGTCACATTTTAAGCAATAGACAATTTAGTGATTAGATGTAGACCTAGCAATTTCGGACACGATTACACGAATATGACATGTATAAAGCAACTAAAACAGGACACGACAAGAAAACATTCTCAAAATCTATTAATACAAATTATTAACATATCCAAATTTATATAAATATTAAATACTCTATACACGATTATGACAAGATAGAAGACATGAATATAATAAAAATACACGAATTGTCAAGTCTAGTTAGATGACCAAACCAAGTAGACAAAAAATTGGTTAGCCATCGTGAACTTACTTGATTTGTCAAGTCGTAGACAATTATTGCAGCCGCAGCTCCTCTGTAGTACATTGGTGCCAAGCTATGGTATCTCTCTTGACCAGCTGTATCCCAAATCTCAAACTTTACAGTCGCATCATTCACAGCCAATGTCTGGGAGAAAAAAGCTGCACCTATAGTTGATTCCTACACAATTATAAGATAAATGTCAAACTATATATTCCAAACTGAATTTTTGAATTAATATTGCTCTAACTTACAAAATCCAATACTATCAACAACCTGAAATTCAACAAATTGCCCTTTAACAAAACGCAACACAAGACTAGACTTTCCAGCTCCAACATCCCCAAGTAGAACCTGAAGAATAAAATACATATTAACAAATAATAGATGCCAAAAAAAAAAAAAAAAAAAACAAAACCAGTTCTAAGCTCAAACTAAAGGCACATTCCTTGTATAAACAGGATAATTATGCAATCACTATTTGAAGCTAATAAAACAAAGTAAATGATATGATATTAACATAATATCTAAAATCTGAACAACAAAAAACCCCCCAAAGAAATTAAGCATAAACCTCAAGGATATTCTGGCAAGTCAGAGAGAACTAAAATATTAACAAAATCTCTAAGATTTAGAAATTATAAAAATGAGAGAATTGCAGAGTTGAGACGATATTTACTAAGAAATAGTGCTTGTCATACTTAACCAACCTAAATCAGCTGCATCAAAAACTATCAAAAAGGAAGGAACATAATAAAAAGAAGCTCGAGGATTAAAGAAAAACCCAGACGAGATTTGATCAGCTCTAAAACAAACCCAACAAAATCAAAACAATATTTGCAAAAATACGTCAAACCCATATCACAATTCATATCAAAATTATGCACAATCAACAATTCATCAAGACCCAGATCAGAATTCAGCATCTAAACCAGACCCAAAGCAACAAAAAAAAATCCTTGGGAACAAAAAGAAGGATAAAGATCATAAGAGAAAGGAACTAACTAATTTAGCATTGATGTTCTTGTTTCCAGTGGTGGCCATGAGATCCTCTGTAACCAGATTTATCTTCCAAAAAACAGATCAAGAAAAATTATGGAGTAATAAAAGAAATTCAGAATTGAGGCTTGTTGGAGGCGTTGACGAGGAAGACAAGAAAAGGGAATTGAGAACAGAGATGCAGAAGTAAACGCAAAGGGAAGGATCCTCCTCAACCCTCAAACCAAACCAAACTCTCTTAACTTCTCTCTCTTGCTTATGACTCTCCAAACCAAACACGAAAGCGATGGCTTTTTTATTTGGGAAATGGACTTTAAATTATAAAAAGGTGAAAGAGAAAATTTTATTTATATGCAAATAATAATAATTATTAGAATTATCCATAAAAAATTAAAATTACTTTTTTCTTATATTTCATTAGTTTTTACTATTTCTTACAGAGAAATACCAAATATGAGGGCTGGTTTCCCGATTATATGTAATATATAATATATATTATATATAAATTATATATATTAAAAATACTATTTATAAAATAAAAAATATTATATTAAATTTTAAATTATAAAATAATTTTAAATTATGTTAAATCTAAAAAATTATTTAAATAATAATTAAAAATAAAAAATATTTTATATAAAATTTGAATTACTATATAAAAATAAAAATAAAAAATATTTTATATTAAATTTTAAATTATGATTTAAAAATAATAAAAATAAAAATAGTTATATTAAATTTTGAATTACTATTTAAATATAATAAAAATTAAAAAATATATATTAAATCCTAAATTGTTATTTAGAAAACAATAAAAATAAAAATATTTTATAATTTTTTAAATAATAATTCGAGATTTAATATAAAATATTTTTATTTTTAAATAATTTTTTTATTTTTAAATATTATTTTTAATATATATAATTTATATATAATATATATTTTGGGTTGGTTCCCTGATATAGGAACCAACCCTCATATATTAGAACATATATCAATATATATATATTAGAATTAAATATATCAATTTTGATAATCTGTACATTTAGTTATGGTCACCTAGACATTTAGTTATGATCATTTGTATATTTAATTATGATCATATTTTTTATTTGTTATTATATTTTAAATAGTAGTTCGAGATTTAATATAAAATATTTTTATTATTTTTAAATAATAATTTTAGATTCAATATAAAACATTTTTAATATTTTATTATTTTTTAAATAATATTTTTAATATATATAATATATATAATATGTAATATATTATATATACATACATGTAATATAAAATATATATTAAATTATATATATTATATATAATATGTAAGGGATTGGTTCTTGTAACAAGGGAACTGACCCTACATATATAATATTATAATATTATAAATAATATAATACATATTATATTATATATAATAATTATATATAGTATATTTTTTATTATATATAATATTATATGTAGTATATATTATATAATATATAATAATTCAACATTTAATATAAAATATTTTTTTAGTTTTTATTATTTTTAAATAGTAATTTAAAATTAAAAAAATATTTTTTTATTATTTTTAAATTGTATTTTTAATATATATTAATTTATACATATATCGAGCCAATTTCCATAATATAGAAGCGGCCTTTCACATATTGGAACATATATTAATATATATATATATTGAAATTAAATATATTAGTTTTGGTTATCTATACATTTAATTATGGGTATTTGTATATTCAGTTATGGTTATCTGTGTATTCAATTATAGTTATTTGTACATTCAATTATGATTTTATGTATATTATACATGAATGTCATCTCATAGCATTTCCACAATTAGTATTTATTTATCTAATAGGTTTTATGGTCATATGGTTTAGGGTATAATCAATTATTGTTATCTGTTCATTCAGTTAGTGTTAGATACACTTAAGACATCATGAGTTTAGGGTAAATGCAATTGAGTTGTACTTATTTCCTAATTCGTTTCTCACATATACAGCAATTATAGCTATTTATATATTTAATATTGTGCATATGTATATTCATTTATGGTTATATATACATTTAGTTAGAGTAATATAGTATATATTATATATAATATATAATTTAATCTTTTAAAATATATAATATATGTAATCCCAAATTATTTAAAAATTGATTAAGGATTTATTATAAAATAATATTGAATTATTTTTAAATTTTTTTATTATTTTTAAACAATAATTCATGATTTAAAAAAAATATTTTTTATTTTTATTATTTTTAAAAAATAATTTAGGATTTAATATAAACAATTTTTTAATTATTTTAAATAGTAATTCAATATTTAATATAAAATATTTTTATTTTTTAGTATATATAATATCTAGTAATTCAGGATTTAATATAAAATATTTTTTTATTTTTATATAATAATTTAGGATTTCATATAAAATATTTTTTATTTTTATTATTTAAATAGTAATTCAGGATTTAATACAAAATATTTTTATATGAAATTATTTTTTAAATAGTAATTCAAGTTTAATGTAAAATATTTTTATTTTTTATTACTTGTTGAATGGTAATTTGAGATGTAATCTAAAATATTTTTATTTTTTATTATTTTTAAATAATAATTTAAGATTTAATATAAAGTATTTTAATCTTTTATTATTTATAAATACTACTTTTAATATATATATATATATATATAAATGTCGAGGGTTGTTTCTCAAAAAAGGAACCGACCCTCCATTTGAATAAGGTTTAATATATCATTTGGCCTTTGTATTATAACTCGATTCGTAATTTAATGCCTAAAGAAAAAAATTCATAATTTGGTACTTAAACTATAGCTTCATTGCACACGTTGATCAAAGATCTTAAAGGTGCCAACGTGGCAATTTTTTTACCAACAAAATTGCAACACGTGGTTTGTTGGCATGCAGCAATGCTAGAGGTGGCAAAATGAATTCGAACCCAAAAACCCACCCGAAAAAACTCAAGCTCGAACCCGAAAGAACCTGAACCCGAAATGACCCAAACCCAAAAGAACCCAAACCTGAGCCCAACCCAAACCCAAACCCAAATTTAATACTAAAAATAAATATGAAGAAATTATAATTAAATAATTTTTTATAAATAAAAAACTTTAATTATGAATTTTATTTTAATATTCTTTCAATAATTTAATTAAATATTAAAAACTTAATTTTTATTTTAAATATGATTAAACTTGCTCATGGGTTAGGTTGAGCCGCAGCCTAAATTTTTTTAAAATCTCAAGCCCAAACCCTTATTTAATATGTCCAAACCTGCCTATTAAAGCCAAAATTACTATTTATCAAATTAAAAAATTTTTTTAATTAATATTATATATTTTATAATTAAATTTAAATAAAATATATTAATTTAAAATTACTGTTTTGAGCCGGGTCAGGCTAGTCTGATATCAAAATATAGAACCTGGGCTCAGGCCCGATTGGGCCGGATTGGTAGCCTGACCCTTGGACATATCTATATATGATAAAATATTAATTTATCAAAAAGTAAATCATATCATGAGCTTTGAATATATTATTAATAAAGTATATTATCTATTTATCACATTTTCTTTAATTTTATTAGTTAAACTCATTAAATATTGAGAGTTTGTGTATGTTAATAGTAAAATTTTAAATACTTCTTTGAATATTATTATTATTATTATTATTATTATTATTATTATTATTATTAATGGTAATTAGAATCTGATAAGAGCATAACAAAATAATAAGATAAATTAAAAAATGTGAAATCCATAACAGATAATACTATATCAAAAAGAAATTAAATATTAAATATTAATATCATATATAATTTAATTAAATATTAAAAATGTAATTTATATTTTATATATGATTAAACTTGCTCATGGGTCTAGCCAAGCTGCGGCCCAAATTTTTTTAAAATCCTAAGACTAGGCTTTATTTAACGTGCCTAAACCCATCTATTTAAGTCAGAATTACTCTTCATCACATTAAAGAATATTTTTATTAAGATTTAAATATATTTTATAATTAAATTTAAATAAAATATATACTATTTTAATTTAAAATCACTGTTCTAACTGGGCCAAGCTAATCTAAGACAAAAACATGTAAACACAAGCTCAGGCCCAATTGAGTCAGATAGGTAGCCTAACTATTAAGCAGGTCTATATGATAAAATAATATTTTATCAAAAAGTAAATCATATCATGAGCTTTAAAAATGTTGTTAATAAAGTATATTATTGATTTATTACATTTTTTAATTTAATTAGTTAAACTCATTAATTATTGAGAGTTTATCTATGTTAGTTGTAAAATTTTAAATACTTCTTTGAATATATTTTTTATTATTATTATTATTATTATTATTTTAGGTAAAGATAATTAGAGTCTGATAATAGTATAATAAAATAATAAGATAAATTAAAAAATATGAAAGCCATAATAGATAATATCATATCAAAAATGAATCAAATATTAAATATTAATACAATATATAATTTAATTAAATATTAAAAACTTAATTTATATTTTATATATGATTAAACATGCTCATGGGTTGGGCCGAGTTGCGGCCTGAATATTTTAAAATCCCAGCCTGAGCTCTTATTTAACGTGTCTAGACCCGTCTGTTCAAGCTAGAATTATTGTTCATCACATTAAAGAATATTTTTTTATTAATATTTATATATTTTATAATTAAATTTAAATAAAATATATGTTATTTTAAT
>JBBYHL010000019.1:6719253-6833325 GCA_038381835.1 Adansonia madagascariensis | reverse complement strand
TTGAAGTTGTGTATGGCTTTAATCCTTTAACTCCTTTGGATATTTTACCTTTGCCTACTAATGAACATGCTAATTTGAATGGTAAGAAAAAGGCAGATTTTGTTAGAGATTTGCATGCCAAGGTTCGAGCGAACATCGACAAAAAGAATAAGCAATATGCAAGGCAAGCCAATAAGGGGCGTGTTAAGGTTGTTTTCAAATCTGGAGATTGGGTCTAGGTTCATTTGCGTAAGGAGAGGTTTCCAGCTCAAAGAAAATCTAAGTTGCAGCCTAGAGGAGATGGACCTTTTCAAGTGTTAGAAAGGATTAAAGACAATGCCTATAAGCTAGATTTGCCAAGCAGCTATGGTAATGTGAGTGCTACCTTTAGCGTCACTGATTTTAATATCCTTATTGTCATGTTTTTGATTTATTCTTTAAAATAAATCTGAAATTGAACAATAAACATAAATAACAAAAATAAAAATAGAGAACATAACAAAAATTATGAATAAAATAGGCATAAAATGTGTAATTTATCAAATAGTTGAACTTGATTATTAAATTCTGCATTTTTTTTTTAATAATGGAATGTCTCAAAGAAAAGGTTAAGGACTTGTCACTTATTCCTAGCATGGTTGAGTCAGCTGCATTTCTTGATTCTTCGGATTTATTAAAATGTAAGCTTGGTGATATGATGAGCATGGAAGAGCTAAAGGAATGTATTTCATTTAAAACAAGAAAGGAATATTTGCAAAGATATGTTTAAGGTTATCCATGTGAATTTAGGATTAGATTTCCTAGTAAGAATGCATCCATGATTTTCGTAACAACAATCAGCATCATTTTTATTTTCCTAGTTAGAATTTAGGTTAACGGAGTATAACAATTGGCCATCAACAATAACAACAACAACAACAACAACAAAAGTCACAATGAAAATAAAGTTAGTTAATACTAGAGCTCGAAGTGTGGAATTTTGGTAGAATGTGGAAAACTGTCCTAGACAAGGAATTAGTTTCTTATTTGGCAATGTTGGAACTTGGTCGTCTCCAATTCCCAAGAACTTGGATATTTTGAGTAATGAATAAGTATCATATTTCTTTTACGTCCAGTCATGATTTGGTGCTATAGAAATCTGCTGGGACTAAATCTTATGATCGGTTTTTAGTTACTTTTGTGTGTGTGTGTGTTGGTTCATTTTCATGTGCAAAGACTGAGCGGAAAGGATGCTGTCGTTAGAGGTATTAAGAGACCTAAACCAGAAGATCTGGAAGAAGAAGAAGTAGAAGAAGAAGAAACAGAAAGACAGTAGCAGAAGATTATGACATCTGATCTCGTCAATGTTGAAGAAACAATACATGCCACGACTGTTGATGAGATTAATGATTAAATACCTGGTCACATTCTTTTCAAAATCCCTTCTTGCGTAGCGGTCGTTTCTTTTATTTTCTCGTATGTTTATTATATACAGTCTACAATTTATAGAAAGTTTTGCAACTTCATCACCTGTGGCGAAACAGAAGCAATATTCTTGTAGTATAGCGAGGGTTTCTGGGAAAAGAGCGAAGTTTTTTATGTTAAATGGAAATTTGAAGTTTGATTTATGAAATGTGCGAAATGTTGTCAAGTATGGGCATAGGTAGTATCTATAACTTTGGACATGACTAAAATTTATATATAAAAAAATAATAAAAATATAACATATATAAAAAATATAATATAAAAAATAATGTTAATAACTTACAAATATATGAAAGATAATACATATCGTATATATGTATTATTTAGGTAAGGTTGAGCATCTTTTGATTGCTTTTCGAATGTAACATTTTAGATTATTTTTCATGCAAATATTATTTGCAACTCAATTACAGATGTTACCATTAGCAAAGTTCAAAATCTTAAATTTATGCCAATGAAAAAATCGTGGTGCTTTGAATCTAAAGTCTACATGATTTCTTTGAACACAAAAATCTTATCATCAATAGGAGAGTCACAATAAATTCGTACTAAAATATATATCTTGTGTTACACGGTTCACGTACTTGGTAACTTTTTAAATCTAGAACAAACCTGTACTAATGAATTATTGAGCCATGTGTTTTATGACTTGAAGTCTAATCCCATATAATGTATTCAATTCTTCCCATAAAATAAGCACCGAAGGTTGTTACAACTAAGAATGCGGAAAGGATCTAACACTTTAATATCATCAATCTTGGACTGAAGCTATCAAGATGCTTCTTTTTAATTTTATCCTAGAGAATAGTCAGGAATCGTGTTGCACGGTTGCTTATTTAGTCGAGGTATATGGTTTTATAATAATCAAAAGGATTTTTGGAAGACTCTGAAGATTAGCTCAATTGATCGTACCTCATTTTCAAATTAAAGGCAATTTTTACGTATCTGAATTCAAAATATTAAAATTTGTAATTTTTTTAAACATTTCCTTTTTTATAATAAATACATATAAACGGTATGGGGTGTCCACTTTCTATAGTATTCTAGCAGACCATGGAAATTGTACTGCAACTTTATTGCTTGCTTTGCATGGTTTGATGAGAATGGAAATAAAATCTCAAAAATGGAGGGTGATGGTCATGGGATTCCCTTCGGCGACCAAAAAAAAAAAAAAAAAACTAAAGAGATGAGCTGATGGGTGAAAACAGTGTGACATTGGATCAAACAGCCTTTAAAAAAAATTTGAAGATGTCATTGCTGCCACTTTCTCTATCTGATAAGGCTTGATTTGTGAGAAGAGCATGATTTTTATTGTTGGGCATGCTTTGTTTTATTGTACCAACCAAGGCAAGGCAATAAAGGTTGAAGAGGGCCCACAATGTTTTTTGCATTTTATAAAAGTTCTCCTAAGAGATGTCTTTTCTTCTTCGTTTCAAAACATAATCTTTTGCTTATTCTAAAAAAAATGCCGTGATGGAATTTGGCCCTTCAGCACTTCGTGCGTACCATTAAATTTCTTGGGGAAAAAAAAAAAACCATTCTTTGTAAGGAAAATTCTTGCACAAAAACTATCAACCAAGTATACTTTGCTTCAACAAGTCAAAAGATGATGAGGGAGAGAATTGTAGGATTTTTTTGATAGATTTCTTGTTTAAAAAATTGTAATTTAAAAATAAAAATATTAATATTAATATTTGATTTTAAATTTAATAAATATTATTTTTAAAAGTTAGCGTATGAAATAATTTAACAAAATTCAAATTCTTTTGGTGGATTTTAAGTACATTAAACAGCTAGTTGAAAAAAAAATCAATGATATTAAGTAAAACCCATCGTGCCATGTATCAAGATCGAGCCCCAGACCTCGTCGTGCTTTGCTTTGCAATCACCAAAGAGAAAGAGAGCATATATATGGATATATATATATATATATGGATAATTAATTAATATATTATTAGTAGAATTAAAAATTTTGATTGCAAACAGTATTATTGTGATAATACGTACTTTAAAATATATTTAAAAAATAAATAATAAAACATATATCATTTTACTAATTTAATTTATGATTTTTTAATTTTTATAACAGTATATAAAATAATTTCCATACATATATATATATATATTTATAATATATATAAGCAGTAAAGTTGTAGCTCTAAAAGAGTGATTAGGACTGATAGGAAATGATTAAAGATAATCCCCTTGGTCCCCTCACCACATAAAAATAATACTTCTATTTCTTAATTTCTCCCTTTAATTACATTGCTCGTGTCCCTTTGAAAATTAATATATTCATCGAGATTTAATGTGCAGCCCACGATCTTCAAATACGAAACAAAAGACAAGACAAAATCATCATGTAAACATCAACAAAAACACACTTAGAGACAAGGTAGACGGATGTTATGTGATAAGGTATAAGAAAGATTAAAAAAAATTGGGATATTAATTGGGTTTGGATTTTATTAGGTTATTTGAAAGCACTACAAAACTTATTAAAAGCAAGTGTGTATATATATATATATATATATATATATAAATAAATGTATATGAGTTATTTTAATACATTAATAAAAAATTTTTTAATTCCACAAATGATATTAAAAAATTGTCATATATTTTATTTTTTTAAAAGAATATAACTTTAAAAACAAACTTTTATTTAAATATAAATATATGTTATCTTTTTTATTTTACTTATCAAACTTAAAATTTTCATTAACAATGAATAACATAATTTCTCTTATATTTATATATATATATATATATTTATATATATTAAATTAACAATAATCTTAAAAAGCAGTCTTCCAAGGCATGTAAGGGAATCTTATCGTATCATAATTTTGCCTTCAGATTATAAACCTTCTGTCGGTTAAAACATTAAAAGTTGAGACCCCCCCCCATCACTTTTGATTAGAGGATAAATGGACATTGGACCTAAAAGATTTTGCTTAACCTTTAAGACACTCTCTCTCATTGATGTTATCTCCCCAATAAAAATTATTCCCTCCCGAATGAGATCATCAAACATTAGAATTCTTTTTAAAAAAAAAGTCTTCCATCCAATCAAAGTTTTCAACTTTGATGATAAATCTTAATTATTATATCAATGCATGACCTTATGACTTTGGGGTTTTGTTGCTAAATGTTAATAAGAGCCTTCAAAATGTCAATGTCATCAGATCATTTTTTCTGATTTTGTTCATGGCAAGCTCACCAGTCAGGATCTTACCATAAATTGTAATCAAGAGAAAATCTTTGCTGACAATGCTTCACTTGTACTAGTATTATTTTTCTTCCTCCATTTCCCATTAAGAAATTGTACATTGAAAAAGAAGTTTTGATTGCATCAATGTTAATTTAATTCTATTTCCACCTAAGAAAATTATCATGATAATTTTGTGTTTGGACCTATTCATCCATCTGATCTGGATAGGACCGAACTTGAATAGAATATTTCGAAGTTGTGTCCCTCCAATTTGACTTATTATTATTTAATGAATAAAACTTTTATTACTTGAATATAATTATAGAATTATATAAAAAATAATAATATAAAAATATTTTTATTTTTTAATATATTTTAAACGATTATTAACTTTTTTAAATTTAATGGATCAAGTTAAATATTGAACAAATAAATTTTTTTTATGATTTGAATCTGATTGCCTGACTCATAGAGTGATGTGCCGGCTAACAATGATTTTTTCTTTGTATAATAAAAGATAATTTTTAATCATATGCTACTGCCTGGTTATAATCCTTATCCACTTTTTTTAAAATTTTTTTACAATTTCATTTGATTCTCTTTTATTTTGCCTGTCATTCATTGACCCTTTCATTGAAAATTACCGGGGCCATTGAAGGGGAGTGTCCAACTTTTGTTAATTTTAGTTGGAAATTGATCGCAGAAAATATAGTGTTTTTTTTTTTTTTTTCCTTCCTAGATGTTGGGATAAGATTTACGGTCATCATTTGACTCATTCCTTCTAAAGTACTTAAATCATCAAGCAGCTTCTTAATATTTACGCCAAATGAAAGACATAAAAAGTAACAAAATTTTCGCAGTATTATTCTAAGACACGTAATTCATGACAAGAATTCGTGTACTTTTGACCTTAAAATGCATCATCGATTGATGCTAAAACACCTTTAATAAAAAACTAGATACTAGAATGTTCAGTTTGAAATTAATTAATATTGTTGAACTACCCCAGCAAAGCACAATAATTTAATCAACAAAATATAATCAATGACCGGAGTGGAAATGTATGTTGGAATTTAATAACTCCGTCACTTTTCATTATGACAAAAAAATAAAGTAAAAGATTTTCTAAGTCCAAGAATGCTTTATGAAAAATAAATTTTTATTTTGATCTAAAATTAAAATGAAAAATTTAACACTTTACCAATAAATCATAAGATTGTTGACTATTGCTTGCTTTGAATTTGAAGGATAGAATAAGAAAAAGGGTAACATTGTTAAACGCCCAATGAACCAGTAAAAATTTAGAAATATGCACAATTCGTTGGTAGAATAAGTGCAGGGACTGTTAGTTGTTCTATAATCATGCAAGTTGCAAACACAATCTGATTCGAACCCACAATTTTGTGACGTATTTTTACAGCATGGGTTAAAATGAGAGAACGAAAATGAATGAATTCAATGAACATCTGGATTTGGGATGGATTTGATGGATCCCAACATCAAATCTTTTGATATTTGGTGTTGGTGGCTGCCAGCCTATAACCTTAATTAAACACCATGTCTAAAGCTTTTCTCTGGTTGGGAAACATTCTTCAGGCTAACAAATATGGTATCAAATCACCCAATCAGAAAACTGGTCGGTAGAGAAGTAGAAATTGCTATGAAAATGTTAGAGACATGTGAATTAGATTTGGACTCGAAATAAGCAAAAAGAATAAAGATGAAGGAAAACAGCTTGCTGCAAAGCAAAATCAAATACAGGAGTCTATGGATCTACAACAATGACATTGACATAAAATATTGGTTAGAAATTGGATGACTGTTCCGAGGGCCAAGCTTTTGACCCCCACAATGTCTCAATTGTACGCTCCCAAATTCTTCAAAAACAACCACAAATTGATTTGCAAGGATAACCTTTACCCTAATTTTGATTTGGTTTAGGGTTTTCTATAACTTTGTTCTCACTTTCATTTGTTTAACTTGTTTTCAATCCACTACAGAACATTAACTATGATTTTTTTTTCGCTTATTTAACTCAAAGTCCGATTTGATAGACAGTCAATATTTTTCAGTGTTATTTGAGGTCTCTCCCAAATAGACTTTAAAGACATAAATCGTAATTGGTAACTACAAGTCCTTAGTCCTGATTTCAAAATTTTTTAAATTTTATTTTGTTATGAATTGTTGAGTTTTTACTTTATCCACACCTAGACACCATAATAAACCCTTTACATATTTGTCTTTGGTCCTTCCTCATGATTTCTCAGGTGCTGTAATGGATGGACATTTGCAAACAGCATCATATTCCCATAAGACCTTAAAAAAAATTTAAAAGAAAAAAAAAAAGCAACGCATGGCTTCAAACTTAAAATTTGATCACAATTATTATCTTTAGCTATTTCTTTTTCTTTTTTTTTTTATGTATGACTTTTGGCAACCTCAGGCTTACATTTTCTGCTAACAGACAAAATTTTAATCTCCACTCCCTGCCTAGCTTGCCTTGTAGTCTTGTAAAACATGTTCTTTCAACCTTGAAAAAAAATACTAATTAATGACCTGTTTTTCACATGGATTAAATCAGATTTACATAAATGAAAAACTGTAAGCATCCACGTGATACAGTGGTAAGTTATTTAGGGAATCAAAAACAAAGGGTTCAATTTCTACGAATCTGGGACCCCTACGCTTTGAATTTGTTGCTCTAATTTTTCCTTTTGTTTCTGTAATTTGAAAGTCTCGTTGCCTCCCTTCCTTGCTTTGCCAACCGGGAGGGTTAAATTTATTTTTATTTTCTTTTCTTTCCAACTGGTGAAGATCCAGGTTTCCCAACACCTATTTGTGTTGACTATATATTAGATTTATAATCCGTGCACGCATGCGTATTTTGTATTTTTCATGTTAAATTTTTAAATATAAATATCATAAAAATTTTAAATATATTAATAATTTAATTATTTTTATAATATATTATATTAATAATTTTTAAATTTATTATATCATATTTATTATATTATTTTATATTTATTAAATTAAGTATTAACTTAGTTAATACGATTCTGTTGATAAATTTTTAAAAGTTACGAATTCATATAATATTTTTTAAAAAAATTAATTAAATAAAGATTAAAATTTAATGCATAAATTAAAAATATATATAAAAAAAAAACATGTGTCTTAGCCAAAATTAGTAAGTGCATATATATGTATATTCAATTGCATGCCATTGTCACGGTGTCATAGCAAACTTAAACTTTGACGAAGATGATTACCATTTTCATTTAAATATTAATTACCATTTCTTTGACTAAAAATACTGTAGAAAAAAAGGGGGGAAAAAAGAATGAAATGATTGCTCCCTGAATTAACTGATCAAAGGACTCTGGTTTTGCTCCTTTAAACGCAGCAAAGTGCGCGGTTGTTGCATAGGACCAATCGCAGTTGGTCCAGCAGGGACTTAAACGACTATTGCTCTTGACTTTAGCCGACAGTGATTTAATAATAATATATGCCTGCATTTTTCGGTTTCTTTTCCTTCAATAATATGAGAATTTTTTTCAATTTAACCAAATTTAGGATTGAAAATTTTACTAAAGATAAAAAGGAAAGAATTTTAAGAAATCTAAGATTTTAAGGCTTTAAAGTTAAAAAAAAAAAAAAAACTAAGGTATTAATTAAACCTTAAACTAAAAATAACAAAAAGGAATTTTAAAGGTTTAATTAAACTTTAACTAAAAATAACTAACTTTTTATTTAACATTAATTTGGTGATCGGCACTGGATCAAGAATAAATCGTAGAAAGTAGTCTATAACAAAGCTAAACCATACAAGCAAACCGTAGCACTTAAACATAGATTAAGGTATTCTAACCAATTAATAAGCCTTAAGTACTCTCTCGATGATGCAGTCTACTGAAGGTTTGACTTTTATGATACTATATAGCATGGCACTGTAAGCTTGTGATAGCATAACTTTGATATTGTAACTCTGCTACAGTGTTAACTATAGTTATGGATCCTTGGTCGATAATCAATTTTGATAAATTTTTTAATGCAAAGATCCATAAAAGTAACAATTGCAAAGCATATAATTCATGTCATTGCTTACTAGATAGTGGCTTCATACTAACTAGAGGAGTGAAGGAGAGAGCAACAGAAAAAGAAAAGTATAAAAGAACATAACTTATGTTTCACAAAAGTCTTACAAAGAAAAAACTTAGAAAGAAAGTTTTGCTTTTTTCATGCTGAAGGAGTTACCTTATATAGGCACATGAAGCTAAAACACAACTAGGTGGGCACTGATAGTGACCTTACAATGACACAACTTTTGATAAAAGCTAAAACAACTAACAAAGTAAAAGAAAATTATAAAAGCATAAATATAGCGACAATTGTCTTGTCTTTTCAGTGCTTTTCTTTTTAGGAGAAAACCAGATATGAAGATCCTGCTTTGAAAGATAGCTTTAGCTTGAAAACATAAGCACACTTAATTACACACTTAATCTTGAAGGTCTTTGTTGTCCTAGATACTATCTTTTACTTCTCATGTTTGAGAGTCATGTTTATTGTTGATTGTGTTATCTTTTTTATTCGTGAATATCTTATTTAGTTTGAAAATAAAGAATAGTTCACAGTATCTTCCTTTGTTAGTCCAATTAGGGTTCTGAGGAAAATGAATTACCTCTGCTGGGATCATAATCAGGAGGATTGACATGTCTGGTTGGTAGAGGCTCTTAGCATCACTGGCAAACATATTTTAGAGGATAAAAGTCCCATGGGTCTTTTTGATAAAAATGGAATTTTTCTAGGACTATTATCATATTTTTTAGACATAATAGTTCCAAGAGTTCCTCATAGAGTTATGCCTTTGTGAAAGGATTTTTGTAGATGGAGTATTGTAGTTTGATGTATGGTTTAGTTGAAGGCTTAAAACCTTGTTCTTCTTTGTATGGCCTATGGAAAAGTATGTTTTGTATGTCTATGAGTTCTCAAAGTCATGACAAAAGGTGCCCCATTTGTTGATGAGGTAGAACTATTTAAAGAAGGTTTTGTAGGCTGTCACGGTGGAATTCACTACCGGTAGCTTAAGTAAAGTTCTGGGTCAGGACTTCAATGGCAATGGTATAAAGTTGGCATAAATAACCTAGAAACAGAAGGAGTCCTATTGGAAACAAGGCTTAAGATGGTATTGAGAAAAGGTGGAGGAATGGTATTTTAGGGTTGACGCCAATTGTTCTTATGGCATGGTCCTTATTTCTCCTCTTAAAGTAGATGATGGTAAAAGATTTTATCTCTAGCCCTTTCGTCAATTGTTTTCTATGCAACGCCATTTTGATATTTTAGGGGCAGCTAATCAAAAGGAAAATCTAGTTCCATTTTTGAAGTGTTTTTAGATTAGGGTGAAAATGAGTCGTGACTTATGATTTGAAGGAATAAGCTTGTATTTGGAGGATGAAGAACTAGAAAAAAAGATTCATGCCATGATTGGTGTTGTGCAAAAACATAGTAAAACAAGGAGATTAAAGCAAGAAAAATAAGAACATGCAAGATTTACGTGGTTCGATCAATGTGACCTACGTCGATAGGCAGGGAGGGAGATTTCTTATTTCTTTGAGATAAACTGATACAAAGAAAAGCCTTAGTGCCTCATATATATAGTCACCAAATCCAAATCCTAACTAAACAAGGATAATCCTAATCAATAAGGATAAATTATATTCCTTATCTTAATTTGATTAGAACTTATCTAAACACAATCCTAATAAGGATTAAAGTCTACTCCTTATCATAATCTAATTAGGATTTATGTAATCAAAATTCAAGACACTCAACAATTCTCCACCTTGTTGAATTTTCAGGCCTTCAGAATCAAGAATATCTCCCTATCATCATGCCCTGAAGGGCCTTATGCTATGCGAACATTTACCTAGTCCAAGCTATGCTTGAACTTCTTTACAGGTAATGACTTTGTCAACATATTTACTGGATTATCTATTGTGGCTATCTTTTTTATGGAGAATAACTTTTCTTCAATTACATCCCAAATGAAATTCAACTTGGCTTCAATATGCTTTGATCTTGCATGATAAACTGGATTCTTAGCCAAGTTCAATGCACTCTAACTATCACAACAAATGACACGCCTCTGAATATTCAAACCTAAACTATTAATAAGACCATGTGACCATATACCTTCCTTGACCCCTTCTATCAATGACATATATTTTGCTTCAGTGGTAGACAAAGCAACTGTAGACTGAAGTGTTGATTTCCAACTGATGGCACATCCATACAAAGTGAAAGGTAAAACATGTTAGGGATCTCCTTTTTATAAGATCTCTACCATAGTTAAAATTTGTATAGCCAACAAGACCACTAGTAGAACCAGGTACCATAAACCAAGCAAATATCATTCGTACCTTTCAAGTATCGCATAATCCATTTGACTGCCTCCTAGTGAGTTTTTCTAGGATTACTCATAAACTTGCTCACCATACAAACTGCATAAGCTAAATATGGCTTAGTACAAACCATGGCATACATTAAGCTCCCAACTGCACTTGAGTAAGGAACTATACTCATGTAATCTCTTTCTTTATCTATACTAGGTAGTGTTCTAGTATCAAGTTTAAATTGTGCTACCAAAAGAGTAGTAACCGGCTTAGAATGATCCATTTGAAAATACTGCAATACCTTTTCAATGTAATGCTGAGATACATATAACAGTCTTTGTTTTTCTATCTCTCCAAATCTCCATGCATAAAATTTTCTTGGCTGCACCTAAATCCTTCATTGCAAACTCACTACTCAACAAAATTTTCAAACTGTCAATTTTAGCCTTGTTCTTAGCTACAATCAACATGTTATCCACATATAGAAACAAATATATGAAGGAACCATTTGGCAACTTTTTAAGTAAACACAATTATCAAACTAATTGCGCTCAAAATCATAAGAAACCATAAATGCATTGAACCTTTTGTACCACTACCTTGGAGACTGTTTTAACTCATACAAGGATTTCTTTAGCAAATATACATGGTTTTTCTTTTTAGAATCAAGAAACCCTTCTGGCTGTGACATATAAATCTGCTCCTCTAGATTCTCATGCAAGAATGCAGTTTTCACACCAAGTTGTTCCAACTCTAGATCTAATGCACTTACCATGGCTAGAAGAACTCGAATTGTCTTATGCTTCACAACTGGTGAGAATACTTCATGATAATCAATTCCCTCTTTTTGTGAAAAACCCTTTGCCATAAGCCTTGCCTTGAACCTGGTTGGTTCAACTCTAGAGATACTTGAATACGCATTTACGTCCTATCGGTTTCACACCCTTTGGTAATGGTACTAGGTCCCATGTATTATTCTTTGCAAGAAACTGTATCTCCTCATTCATGGCAATTAACCATTTGATGATTCTTTGCTCTGAACTACCTCTTTATATGACCTAGGTTCATCAGAGACAATGTTCTTTGCAACTGCTAAGGCATAAGCAATAGGAATGGTATCAACAACCTCAGCAAAGTCTGCATACCTTAGAGGTTTTTTGATTTCCCTTCTTGGTCTCCTTTCTACTATACTTTATGAATTTTCTACTTCTTTAGGTTGTTCTTCAGGATTTGTTGTCACCTTCTTTGAAGCTTCAATCTTAAACTCAACCTTCTGGTTAGCACCATGATCTTTGTTACCTGCAAGATTATCAAGCTCCTCTCTTTGGCCAAACATAGCAGACTCATCAAAAGTAACATCTCTGCTAATAATAAATTTTGGAGTTTTATTCTTCTCAGTACACCATAATCTATACCTTTTAACTCCAGTTGCATACCCTAGAAATATGCATTTCATTGCCCTAAGCTCAAGTTTACCATCCTAAACATGAGCATAAGTAGGGCAACCAAATATATGCAGGCCTGAATAATCAGAGGGTTTACCAGACCATACCTCTTGAGGAGTCTTTAAATCAATTGTAGTTGATGGAGATCTATTCACCAGATAATAAGTAGTATTAACTGCTTCAGCCCATAATTGCTTTAAGAGACCAGCATTTAATCGCATGCATTGAGCATGCTGCAACAATGTTTGGTTCACGCATTCTACAATTTCATTCTATTGTGGTGTATGTCTAACAGTATGGTGCCTCACTATACCTTCTTTCTTGCAAAACTCATCAAATGGTGCATTATAAAATTCTAAACCATTGTTTGTTTTGAGTGTTTTGACTTGTTTTCCAGTATGTTTTTCAATCATAGTCTTCCACTCTTTGACAATTACCTCATCCTTTGATTTTAGAAAATATACCCAAACCTTTCTAAAGTAATCATCAATGAAAGTAACAAAGTATCTACATCCACTATGCGATTTAATTGGAGAAGGACCTCACAAATCGAATGAATATACTCAAGGCTATCAGTAGAAGTATGCTTGCCAAAATTGAATTTCACCCTACGTTGCTTTCCCATAACACAAGACTCACAAAATTTTAGTTTTTCTGTTTTAGCTCCACCTAACAATCCTTGTTTACTCAATCTTGCAATCCCATTCTTACTCATATGACCCAATCTGCGATGCCATAACTCTATACAATCACCATGTTGCTCTAAAAAATAAGATACTACCATGGCTCCCATTATTGAACTGCTAATCAAAATGTAAATTCCATGCGGTAATTTACTTTTGATCACGACCAGAGCACCCTTTGAGACTTTTTTTTGTCATCTTCACCAGAAAAATTGTACCCTTATTTTGCTAAGGTTCCTATGAAAATCAAATTCTTGCTAAGATCAGGAACATACCAAGTATCAAATGTTCTGACTATCCTATTATACATCTTAATCTACACAGAACCACTTTCCTTAACACTATGCTCTTCATCATCATCCAACTTAACACTACCATTCAACTTCTCAAAAGAAGTAAATAGTTTTTTTAAGAAAGTTATTTAATAAGATGCACTACTATCCAAGGCCCAAGTATTTGCAAAACCTAAAGTACTAACAGTCAAAACATCACTGCCTTCTCCTTCATCAGAACTATCTTTAATCACAACTGAGCTATCTTGTACTACAGTAACTCTACCATTGCTAGTTGATTCTTTCTTTTTGTTTCCCTTCTTTCGATGTGGATAGTCTTTTTTGAGGTGCCCTTTTTCTTTATAGTGATAACATTGAAGTCCGCTAGACTTCAATTTTGAACGTGACTTACCTTGGCTACGACCATCTCTTTTCTTGTTCCTGCCTCTACTAACAACCGGACTTGCTTCTGCACCATCTTGTTTAGAACCAGAGACTTTTCTCTTCAATTTTTTAGATTGCATAGCATCATTCACATCGATAACAGAAATACTATCTCTACCATATAGCATAGTATCAATAAAATTCTCATATGAACTTGGCAAGGAACATAATAGAATGATAGCTTGATCCTTATCATCTATTTTAACCTCAACACCTTATAGGTCTAAAATAATTCGATTATAATTGTCAAAATGATTTTTTACCTACATATTTTCTGTCATGCAAAACGTATACAAATGCTACTTCTGATATAATCTATTGGTTAAAGATTTTTTTTTATACTTGCTTTCCATCTTGTTCCATAACCCCGTAGCAGTCGTTTCTACAATCACCTTTTTCAAGACTTCATCAGTTAAACTTAACAAAATCGCACTGTGCGCCTTTGCCAGAATTTTATTTGTCTCCTCTACCTTTAAATTTACAGACAGCTTTTCTTCTCTTTCCAGTGCTGCCGCACATCCTTGTTGAACAAGAACATCTTCCTCTTTACCTTTCAGAGAGTGAAATCATTTGATCCATTGAATTTTTCAATTTTGAATTTGTGAGATGACATCTTAAACAGCAAAATGGAGTTACCCCTAAATACCTAAATTTGAACAAAAACACAAAGTAACCTAGCTCTGATACCACTTTGGACACAAAAAAGTAGTAAAACTAGGAGATTAAAGCAAGAAAAACAAGAACACGTAAGATTTACATAATTCGATCAATGTAACTTACGTCCACAGGCAGGGAAAAAGATTTTTTATTTCTTTAAGATAACTGATATAGAGAAATTGCTTAGTGCCTTATATATATATATTCACCAAATCCAATTCCTAACGGAACAAGGATAATCCTAATCAATAAGGATAAATTTTATTCTTTATCCTAATATGATTAGGACTTATCTAAACACAATCCTAATAAAGATTAAAGTCTACTCCTTATCATAATCTGATTAGGATTTATTTAATCAAAATTTAAGACACTCAACAATTGAAAATGTCCATTAATTTAGTTAATCTTACTCTTAATTCTGTGTAGAATGGCATTTTGAGTGATACAATTTTAAACTTGCTAGTTGACGATTACTTTTTTGCTAAAGCTTTTTTTTCTAGTTTTTGCTTTCATCTTGTTAGTAAAGTTTAGGATCCTTGGCACATATCTATATTAGTTTTATTGAAATTTTTGTTAGGGAAGGAACTCTGTATCAAAAGATGTAAATTCTAGCTAGATCATATGGAGTTAGGGAATCCGAAGAGCCTAAGGTTTTTTTTTTCTTTTTAACTATAGGCAAGGGTTGTTGCATGGCATGGTAATGGTCTTAGTTTTTTAGGTTTTGAAAGAGAATGAAAAATGGGTAACTTTTGAAAGATCATCATTCGTAGTCATAGCACACGCTGGTAGTGAATGCTTAACCATGTATTGATATTCTCTAGTATATTGGCTTGAAGAAGCAATAGAAGGATCTTTATTAAGATATCTCCTATAATGCTCTTTCTTAAAAAAATATTTTCTTTCTTCTTCCTCGCCTTTTTTTTCTAATGTTCCATCAAGGTTTGCTCTAAGGCTATCTCTAGAGTAACCATCACATTTACTATCTATATCCTATGGACATTGCCTTTTCGAGGGATTTTTGAAATGGAAGTTGGCATGCAATCATTAGCAAAGTTGTGAATGAAGCTAATTTCTTGACCAGGCACTACACTTAATTGCCATGTAACTTTCACAAACTATTTCATGAAGACTGGTTGCATGCAGAGAAAGGTGTGGCTATTTTGTTGCCATGATTAAACTTTATAGTAATTATCTTGTCTGGATTAGTAACAAAAGGTAGCTTTTGTGGATTGAATCCACTTTGAATGCTCATGGATCTTTTCATTGTTTATAATCCAAGTGGTTGGGAGTAAAAATCATATGTTCTCTAGTTAACATCTTAAATTTAGAGATCTACACCTAACTTGCAAAGTATTGTCCGTTTTGGCCTATTAGACTTCATAGTTTTGTCCACAAAGGTGTCTCGCAAGTATGGGTTTAAATTTCTACACATATATCATGCAGATCCTTCGTAGTTTCTCGATGTGGGATTAAAGTGCTATGAACTCCCTTTGTTTTAAAGCTTGACATCCTTGTTAAGCCCAATGCAGAACAGACAGAACCAAGATCACACTAGGTATTAGGATTCTAGAGATGGCTTCCATCGTGTAGCACTTAGCTCTTACAGGATTCTAAAGGCAGCTCCTACCATGTAATACTTAGCTCTTGCCAAGTAGTGATTACGCTTTAATATCATTTGTGAAGACCTGCAACCAACCTATGAAATATTATCTGCTTTGGCCCATTGGGCCTTACAGTTTTGCCCATAAATGATAATTCACAAATATAGGATTAGGTGTCTATATATATATATATATATCATAGCAGATCCTCAAAAATTTTTGACGTGAGATTAGGCCTCAAGTGATACCCCAGCTTTTGTGTGAGGGTTGAGGCTTACACTAGCTTAAGCCACCACATACACACTACTAGAAAATTCTTATTTTTTGTGGAGACCCTCACTCAACCTACGAGGTATTGCCCGCTTTGGCCCATTGAGCCTTACAATTTTATCCATGAAAGGTGCCTCACAAGTATAGGTGTAAGTCTTTACATATATATATCATAGTTGATCTTCAAAGCATCCCAATGTGAGATTATGGTATCATAAACTCCCTTGGTTTAAAGCTTGATGTCCTCGTTAAGCCCAACAAGAACAAACAGAACCAAGATCACACTAGGTGGTGGGATTCTAGAGGTGGCTTCCACCGGGTAGCACTTAGCTCTCATCGGATTCTAGAGGTGGCTCCTCCTATGTAACACTTAGCTCCCACTGGCTAGTGATTGGGCTCTAATTCCTTTTGTAGATACCCACACTCAACCTATGAAGTATTATCCGCTTTGGCCTATTTGGCCTCATGGTTTTATCCCCAAAAATGCGTTAAATTTACAAATATCAATCAGATCCTTTATAGTTTCCCGATATGGGATGGGGGTATTACATTAAGCACATGGACATACGTGTAAAGGTGGCAATTAGTAGGTTTAGGCGGGTTTAAGTTGAGCCATTTTAAGTTCGAGCTATTTTTGGTTTGGGTCATTTCAAATTTAGGCTATTTTGGGTTCGAGTATCATTTACACCATTTTATTTTATTGTTAAATATAATAATTTCTACATAATTTATTTAAAAATAAATTATTAATTTATTATTGTTTTAAAATAAGCTTTTGTTCTAATATGATATTTTAATTATATTTATAAATTTAAATTAATATTTGTTAGCATGAAATAGATAAAAAATTAATTTTCTATATAAAATCAATTTGTTGAATAATTTATTATAAAAAATATGATATATTATAAATTAATCATACTATTATTCAAAATAATTGATTTGATGAACTCGAATTTTAACATATAAATATATTATAATTTATATTATCCATACATATAAATATAATCGTAAATACTAATAATTAAATCAAAATGGACAAATAACCATATTTGAAAAATAAATTAAAATATAAGACTATGATTTAAGAGCAGGTAAGACAATAAAAAAGAAGTATTACTAATTAATTATTGAATAATTTTTTAATATAATGATTTAATCTTAAATTAAAACTAAATTTTCTATCAAAACTAAATGTATTCTAATTAATAAGATTTATTTAATTTATAAGTAAGAACTTCAATTTTATTAAAATAGTTGTTAAATAAATTTATTTGACAACAACTAATCTAAATTAAAGTTTACATTAAATTACTTTACTCTAAAGATTTAATTTTTAATTAACCTTAGTAAATAAATATATTTATTTACTCAAATTTTAAATCACTATTATAAAATTTTTTTACTATTAATAAGATTAATCAACTTTATAAGTAAACATTTTAGTTAACTTTCGTTAAATAAGTTTATTTTATAATAAATAAAAAAGAATTAAAGTTTATATTAATTTTTTTCATTTTCAGAAAACTAATTTTCATTAATGGTAAAAAGTTAATAAATTTATTTGATTAATAAAAAAGAGTTAAACTTATATTAAATTTCTTTGCTTTTGCACTTTTAATTTCTACATAATATTAAAAAAAATAAATTTTATATTAATCACTTGAAACAAACTTTATATGTTAGTGCTAATTTCATTAATGAACAGTTTATTAATTTTTTATTTCTAAAATATATAATTATATATTTAAAAGTTCATAAAATAATTGAAATTCACATATAACACTACTAAGTGGTGACAACAAATACTAATTTTGTAAGTAAACTTATAACAAGATTTTTTTAATCATATTTATATGTTAAAATCAATATTTGCTAACACCAAAATGATAAAAAAATTAATTTATTATAGACAATCAATTTGTTATATAATTTTACAATAAAAAATTATGAAATTGATAATTAAAGTTTTTTACTTTATAAAAAATTATTTAATTAACAATTTAGTTATTCTTATTTTAGTATTAAATTCAGGTTCAGGTTCGGGTTAGTTTTAGGTTTAGTTTTTTTTGAGTTTGCGCTTTTGTAGACTAGGTCATTTTGAGCTCGGGATAATTCAGGTTCGAATTTTTTAGATTTGAATTTTTACTTTTTGATCAAATTGGATTCGATTCAGACTCGAGCTCAGATTTTTTAAAATGAGTTTTAAGTTCAAGTTTATTTTATCACCTCTACATATATGTTTGAATTAATCTGTACATCAATTTTATGAAGAGAATTTCATATTTTCGAGGATCAAGTTATCGATGGCATGATTCTAAATTTTTTAAGCCACTTGGTATTATGGTGTGGCTTCATTGTTTGAGCCAACTATCACTATCTATACTTGTAGACACTTAAAAATAAAAGAGAAGAAGTTCGATTTCAAGTGCTTTGTTATAGGTGGGGAAGAAGCTCAGTTGCCAAACTGACAATTATGCCTTTCCCGTCATGAAAAAATGGGTTTAGTTTGACACTGTCCTTAACCCAACATGTAATAATCAAGGGGCTTGTTTTAACCAATCTATGGAAGAAAATGACATTGCACCAAATATGAATATAATAAATACTCACACTAATTTTTAATTTCCATGGACTTTCTTGGACTTACACAATTTTCAAATGTCATTTAGGATTATTTTTATAGGGTAGAGGAGCCCTCCTCAGTAATCTCTAAAGGACAATTCATTGACCCAATGGTAGTGGAAACCATTGAGCACCTCATTATGAGCTTTTGCTCGTCATTGGGCCCATCTGCCTTTCCTCATTTCTTTCTTTTTTTATTTTATATTTTTTCACTCTCATTTTTTGTATTATATTTATTTTCTTTCTCTTTTGGTATCATAAATGATGAGGGCATGCATGCACCTAAAGTAGATGAATTTTGCAATTGATGTTTTTCTGCCTTTTTTCTTTTCTTTTTTTTGCTATTCCTAAGGCAAACACACACACACAAAAAAAAAGTATTCTAGAAGATTGGATCACAAAGATTCACAATCCAAATCAACAACTTAAATCTTTTACTTAAATAAGTCAGATGTTTGTACTACTCACCCATATGTTTGAATGATACGAGTATGTACTCTTCGTTCCAACACTAAAATAGTTTTCTTTTCCTACTCATTATCTATGAATTTTAAATTTTATAAATATATTAAAAATTTGAGAAATGCTTTTATTATATTGATTTTTAAATATTTTATTAAATTTTACGAAAACATGTAATTTGTATTATCCGACTATTGATAACATATCCAATAATTTTTCCAAACAAAATTTAATTTTTTTAAATAAAAAAAAAAAGAGAGACATGCACTTTTAGCGGAAAAAACAAATGAATAAAGAAAAGTGAACAAAATCTTGCTCTGATGTAGGAATTAAGTTTCGGTGTCGGCAGAATACCAATCTTTGCCATTCTTAAAATAAGGAAAATAAAGTCTCTGACTTCAATTATCAAGTCTCGAAATGCAGCATTCACTGTGGGAAAAAGAACAATCAACAGCCAATTAGATTGATGCCGAATGGTATTGGTTACCGAATACATACAACCCCCTGGACCAAAAGTGACAGAACGGGGGAACCGAAGGGGCAAGTTTTGCTTTTACTTTTATTATGAAAATTTTAAACTTTTTTTATATAATTTATATGCAATTTGACGTTAACTAATTGAAAATTTTAATTTCCTCCCTCAAAGTTTAAATATAAATTTTGTATTGATATTTTATATTTTTATTAAATTAAAGCAATGTAAGTTTTATCAATTAATAGGTTTAATTATATAAAATTTTATCTTTATTTTTATTTTCGCTCATTTACATTTAGAATTAATTACTTCTCTGAAGTAGTTTAAGTTAACTTATTTTACTTATATAAATAACGATAAAAAAAATTGCTTCTACAACACTAGAGTAGAGAATTTTTAAAGAACACTCTTAAACCTTAATCATGTAATCTTTAATTTCTCTTTAGAATTTTAAGAGTTTATACTCTTACAAGTTTTTGGTCATAAGAACTTAAATTATTATTTGTTATTGCATCAGTTTTTTTCATGAAATTAAAATTTTATGTAGAATTAAACATGCTACAATGACATAATTATGAAATTATAATAAAAAATTCATTGTGTATCTAAAATAGTAAAAAACATATATATATGTTAGAGTTTCCTTTAATTTAATTACTATATTAACTTTGATGTATTATATATAAATTTATCATGTATTAAAAAGATTTTAATCCTTAATGTTCCGTAAAACAGGGAATCATGGTTCCACATATCATATGAGGCTGGGAAATTGATTCCTTCAACAAACCATGTTAAAACAAAGAAAAATAGAAAGAAAGGGGGCAACCTTAAATTTGCCGACGGTCCCAAAACTCAATTAATATATTTAAAATTATAATATATATATATATATATTCAAATAGTATTAAAAATAAATACAAATATAAATATTTAAAAAATAAAAAATTTGAATAACTTATATATATATATATATGCACGTGTTTCCTTCTCAATATTCCAGCGCACTGAGAGAGCAGAGCAATAGATTATCGTTGGATGGACCATGTTCGGTTGGTTTTGTCTTTACACCCTGAAATAGTCTATTCCTCGATTGATCCCACTCCCACATTATTTTTCCCAAACTGTACATAGAGTTCACTGAACGCGGTCCTTGCTATCTTTGTCTCTGTTTATAACTCAAAATCAGCAAAAGATTTTGTGTTGTTATCCTCTTAAAGGGACATTAATTATGGTAGTGCTCAAGACATGATATTTATAATTAGGTTAATTTTTTTTTTTTTGGTCGGTTGGTGTTATACTTACTGAGAAATAAGAAATATCTTTTAAGAGATAAATTTTGAGTTTTGTAAGGTATTTCTTTTAAAATATATATATAACTTTGAGGACATAACACCAAACAGCAATAAAATAGATAATATCCCACAATAGATACAAAAAGATCTTTACATCAATAATTTCTTTAATTTACTGAAAATTATCTAATTTTTGAATAAATTTTTAACCCTTTCTTATTTAACATTGCATATATGTTAGTTTATTCCATACGTGCAATGCACGCAGATGATATGGCACTTTAATATTATTTTTTAGATAAAATTTTTATTAACATAATAAAAAAATTATTCTTTCAATAGTATAAAAATAATAGTAAATAATTTTTAACATAAAGTATAGTGTGTATCAATAATTATTTCATTTAACTAATTTAGTTATTCGGCTTTAATAAATTATTCATGCTTACCGATACAAGACTCTTTAATTGTATATGGAATTCAGTATAAAGATGCTTTTTTATTAATTTTGATTTTGAATTTTAATTATATCACAATATATGAAATAAAATAAATATAACAATAATATTTTTACCAAAAATAAATGTAAAATTGACCAAATTATTAGCAGTCCTTCGATTATTAGGCTTGATCGATTAATTTATGTAATTGAATGCTCAAGTTAGTGGAACATAATTTTTGATCTCCAATAATTAATTAATATTTTAAGATAGATTATATGCCTATATATATATATATAAATCAATATATTACCAGTTAAATTTTAATAAATTAAAAATGAGATCCATAAATAACTAAAATATCTATAAAAACTAATTATAAATAGAAAGATGAAAAATAAATTGTGAATTAAATGTTCTTTTACCAATCAATATTAGTTACCAAATTAAAAATAGTATAAGTTAAAATTTAAATATTAATTTCGTCAGACTATCTTTTACTTCTTTAAAAGTATAGATCTTGAATCCTAATTTTTAGCCATTAGGCAAAATTAACTTAAACATCTAGCAAAGAAGTGAAGTAAATTAAAAAAAAAATGAAAATCACATCTTAATATTGAACTGCATTTAGTTATCAATGATAAGAGATTATTTAACTTAATAACAAATACAAATGTTATCTCGCATAATAAATTCATTGTATGAACTATGAAGTCCAGACTTTAAGGCACTGGCTTCAAAAAATTAAGATATTTATGAATTTTACTTATTTTACTTCTAAAGGAATTTTATAAATAATAGAATATGATATTTTTTCTAAGTAAAACAGATAAGTAAAAGTTACTAATATTGTCAATTTAAATATTTTAAAAAAAAATTATGAAAGAATTTTATATTTAATTTTTTCCTTTTTTTTTTCATTCTATGTTTGTTTTTTAGTTTCTATCTATCATTATTCTCTTTCTTTCACTAAAAAGTTTAAAATATTTTATTAATTTCAAAAAAATACGAAAGAAAAAGTATGTATAAAAATTTTTCTTTAACTTTAAATTATAGTTTTCCCTGTGGAAAAAATTTAAGAAAAAAATTTAAAAAAAAGTATCAAATTGGACATTCTATTCAGTATTCACCTTGGTTAGAAAAAAAGTTCCGACCATTTTTATATTTGTAAAATTAAAAAAAAAAAAACTTATGAAAGCGTGAAAATATTCATGACAACTTTAGAAAAGTTATCACATCCACGTGTCATTTTTGCTTTCAAAGCATTTGAGTAAAGAATAAAAAATCGAATTCATGATTGAATCGATTGAATTATTTTTTAATATTAAATAATTAAAATTTAAAAAAATTAAAAAATTAAAAAATATAAATAAAGAACTTCTAAAGATTCCAAAAAAAATAAAAATTCTCAAAAAACAAAATAAATAAAATAAAAATTTAATGTTATTAGTTTTTTAATAGTTTTTTCGATTTTGGATTCTCAATTTTTTAACAACACTGAACGGTTCGATAAAAATATAATTTTTACTATTTATTGAACCATTGAACCAACTGATTTTTGATTGAATTAGCCAGTTCTGTCCTTTTTTTTTTCAATGATGCGTTCAAGTTTATTTAAGTTATAAATAAATGTTGGGTTAATTTATTCTCTTAGAATACATAATTGTAAAATAATTAAAAATCTAAAATAAACTAGAAAAAAAAATCCTAAGGGATGTGCCCATCGCAAGTCGAGTAGAGGAGCTCGCCGGGTGACGAGCCGCAACCCGCTTAGGGATCTCTATATATATGCAGTGCAGATAAATGTTTATACCAACTTTCGAAAACCAAATATCCCTGAAAATTAAAATTTTTTTATTATGTGTGTAATTAAATTTAGTATTATAAGTTAAATGATATTAATTCGTTTAATAAATTCATAATATTTCAATAGTAAAATAGGAATATGAATTTTTTAAAAAGAAATTAAATGCTTCTTTAGAAAAAAAAAACTACCATATATATATATATATATATATTTTTTTTTTTTTTCTTTTACCTAAAGGTGATGGGCATGTTTCTAGCGTTTATGTAAGTGTTGAGTTCCTTTCTTGTCACATGTCACTCTTTCCCTTGATGCATCCAAGTTTAATTATGTTATAATTAAGTAGCCTATCCTCGTTTATGCTTTACATTTTTTTTTTCAATTTTGGGACGATGGACTCGAATTCTTTTGATAAAAAAAATATATATCATCGAATGATCAACAGATTAGATATGTCAATTTTTAAAACTTTATCCTTAAAAAAATTGCATTTATTTATCTTATATTATTCTATTTTTCACCCAAAATTTATTAGAGTGTTAATAAATTGGATCAAATCAAGATTAATATAGTATTAACATCATAAATACTTATTCAAATCCAGTATAACTTGAAATATAGGTCTAGAATTTTATCTAAATTTATTTTTATTTGTAAATAGATAATTCATACCTGTCTAGACTTATATATATTTTAAAAAATTAATAAATCTTTAGCAAATTAAATTTTCTTTTGTCAAGTTTTAAAATATGAAAAAATTGAACATATTTTTTAATTTTTATACTATAATATTATATATATTTGTTATTTATATATTATAAATTTATAATATAAACTAGAATATATCACACCCATTTTGTGAGCGAAAAAAATGTCTTTATAAAAAACAAATATTTTAAAATAAAAGAAGAGTTTTTAATTAAACAATTTACTTTTTAGTGGGCAATTACTTTTTAAAAGTAAAAATCTAAAATATCCCAAATTTTATTTATATTATAATTATAGTTTAATTTATTATGTAATTTTTTTTAATTAAGTTAGTGTCATTGAATTTTGACAGTAACTTGGCCAGGGATATTGTAAAAATATAGAAGTATTGATCATAATGTACATATATATACAATCAAAAAATTAATCGAATTGAGTCAAATTTAAATTTTAAATATTAAAATGAAAGCCTTACCTGTTTTTAAATTGACTATATTTTTTAATTTAATATTCTTATTTAAACATTTGAAATAGCCAATAATTCTTTTAACGTAAACAAATAATCTGGCGTAAAAATAAATTTAAAGAGTAATTTCAATTTAAATGGGCAGCCATTTAAACTTTATCCTTCTTATTTACTTTTGAAAGGCGAAACAATTACATTTTTTACAGCCAATCATTATTGCAAAAGTTGATTACTTAAGTACTTTCGAGTTGAAAATACTATGCTATGAATGGACAAAATCCACCTGACTAGTCCCACCTTAAATAAAATATATATTTACGTTTACCAATTGAAGTGATATGTATAGTAAAATATCTTATTTATTCAGAAATGTATACAATAATTAAGGACAATGAGTAGATGCCCATGATTTTCTTCGTTTAATTATAGTGTTAAACAATAAATACATCAATTTCCTCAAACTCATTACCACATTCAGAATAGCAACTAGATATCATTTTACAATGGGCTATAAAAAAGGACCCATAACATTCTAAGCTTTGATGTGTAGTTCAATTTTTTAAGTTCCTTTGGTCTCCCTTTTAACTTCTTATTCAGCTTTTTCTTTTCGTTTCCTCTTTAGCTTTTGCAATATGTAATCTATTTACGATTAGACTCTACTTTCGCAACAAATTCACTTCTACTCAAACAATTGAACTAAAAGGGATTTTCAAAAGAAACCCAAAAGCTAAAATTTTTAAAGTCACTAATAAAAGACTTGAGAAGTTTTTGAACAGAAAATGAAAATGGGAATTGGTGCAACATGAATTAAAAATCAAAAAAGAATTATTTATGCATAATACAAAATTGTAATTGTAAGAAAGAAATTAACAAAAATAATATAATTAAAATTATCATAAATAAAAAACATATAGAAGAATTTGTAACTTCCAAATCAAATTAAAGCTTTCATAAATTGAAATCAATTTAAAGAAAACCATTTAAAAAATCATTTGGCAATTTAAGGAGAATTAATTGGTAGTCTCCTAAAACGTTTTTCGTCATTATTTTTGGATTAAAATGGAAAAAAGATTTATAAAAAAAAAAATTAACCTTTCATAAATAGTAAATTACAGAATAAATTTAAACGACTATTCTGCCCCTATTAACTCAGGATAGGAGCTGAAAATATTTTATACATTGATCGAGTGTAAGCTTTAATTAGTCATGATATATATGCCATTAATGCAAATTATATAAATTTGGAATAAGCAAAACACTTTTAAAATATGGGGAAAGATTTTGAAAAATAAAAATAAAGATTCAATATTGAAAAGCTGTATCAATTGTAATTTAAACCTTTTAAAGTTGACCTGAATCTGTAAAACTCGATTAATTTATTTAAATTTAAAATAATTTAAATTTAAAATGATTTAAAACTTGAAATAATTTAAATTTAAAATGACTTTAATCCAAATAAATAATCTAAAATAATTTAAATTTAAAATGATCGAACCTGATAAGCATGAATGCTAAACTTAATTGACTTAAAATCAATTAACCCGAGTGTTAAAATCTAATTTACCTTATCTAAAATTATCTAAATTTAAAATAATTTAAAATTTAATTAATACAAATATTAAATTTAATTGAATCAAATTTAAAATGATCAAAAATTAAAATAATTTAAATTAAAAAATAATTAAAAAAATTTTAAAATTCAATATGATCTAACCTGAAATAACCTTATCCACCCAAATAACGGCTGTAATTCTTGCTTTGTCAAATTGGTCACTCCTCAGTCCTCACTCGTCATTTATGCACTTGCAATTGTCGGCTAAAACAACAAAAGCATTTATTAATAAAACAATTGTTTATATAAAGCTTTATTTGATATATTTTAAAATAATATTTTTTATATATTTTATAATTTAATTAAATAAAAATATTTTTATTTATTAAATAATAATTTAAATAAGATAAATTTAAATTTAAAAAAATTTATCTCAAACTTCACCTCTTTCGAATGAGACGAATATGGAAAGATTGAAGCTGCAAGATTGGCTGTTGTAAGTTTCGGGTAAATTAAAAAAAAAAAAAAAGTCATTTCATATATCCGGCTAAATTAAAAAAGTTCAAAATGTGTATTCTCTCAACCCTCGAGTTGAAACTATTGACTTTTTTCTTTTCTTTTCTTTTTGTTATATCTTGAAATTAACGACTGAGTGACCCTTGTCGTGTGAATTTGGCCTAATGACGTACGCAGGTTTGGACTAAAACGGGTGAGTTTTCAGAGTGTACCAGAATCTCCATGAATGATAATTGATAATATAAATTTAAATATTTATAATTATTTGCTTATATTTTATAGATTTAAATAATATTTATATTTAAATATTATAATTATTTTTAATAGTAAATTTAAAGTGAATGCGGATATAAATTTTTATATATTTATTATTTAAATACATATTGCATATATAAATAACAGATTTGAATATTCAAATTTGCTATTCAAATTCGTTTTTGTAAAATATCGAAAATTTATGATTTATGTAAGAATCGAATCTTGACCTATTGAATTTAAAATTTTTGTAGATATAGATATCTGATGGATAGTATTATTTAATTCGGATTTAAATTTAGATAGTAATATATAAATTTAATACAGATAATAAACAGATTCAAATTTAAAAATAATTTTACGGATTTGAATATTACAAAAATTATAAATATCTGATTCGTTACTATTGCTAAAAGTCTTTAGTAGCTTGGGATTTAGATTTTTTTTATAATTTTAATTAGATTTAATAGAATTATTTATTTAAATATTATTAAATATTTAATATCTATTTATCTACAATATTAATTGTTTTAATTTAAAAATTAAATATTTTAAGTTATATATTCCTCACAAAAAGATTATTGCTAAATCAGTTTAAATAGTAAAATACAAAACTTTAAAATTTAAATTTTTAAAAATTAAGTGACAAATTTATTAAAAAAAATAAATTTTAAGTCTTCCTTACAGTCGAATTTCATTTTTTACTAATAATTATTTATGATAGTGATAAATAACAACAATTTTTTTGTCTATCACTTAATTTTATAATAATTCTTTCAAAATTTTACCCACAAAAGTAAAGTAATCAATACTGTACTGATAGATGTATCATTTTTATTGTGGTATAGATACGTACTGGTACCAATATGTTTTAGCATACATTTCGAGTTTGTCAATTTTTTAATTATATATATATATCTTATTTTCAAATTTCTTAATAAAATATATATTATATACACATACAAATATGTCTTTATTAGATGGATTTCTATATATGTTTATATGCAAATATCAATTTTAAATTTATAAATATTTAATATCTAAATTTTTTAAATATGGAATAAATAAAGTAAATATAAAAACATGTATAGACTGATACATACGAGTACTAATTGTTATTGATTGGCATAAAGCGATATATGATAGTATGATCAATATGTATCGATGTAAAAATTCAAATAGTATGATATTAGTACCATTTTATTGTATCTTGAAATCGATATCTACGAATGATACGATTGGTATTGATACGGTACTGTAACGTACCTACTACACAACACAAAGTTAATCATTCCTTATTAATAATTAGCTAATATTATAATAAAAATTATAAGATATTTTTAATTAAATAACCTATTTTGTAATTTTCTCTGAACTTTGAAAAAGAGAAAAAAAAAAACCCACCTGTCACAACCTTCTGTTGTGGGATTAATTTAATCTATAGATATAGATATGGAAAAAATGAAACATATAGAGAAACAGGTGAGATTAGTTTGTGTTTCAAAGAATATCCTTAATTAAATTTATATTTCAATAATTAAATGCCTAATTGCTTGGTTGACTATATTTTAATCTTATCATAATCTTGTAAGCAAAATCATCACTAAGCAGGCAGCCTAAATGCATCATGCATGTTTATTTACATTATTAATCATCATAATTAAAATAACAAAGTAAATCACCGTATAACTAACAAAACTTCCTATGTGAACCAAGAAACAAAGTTTTGGGTGCTTTCTATTAAATTAAACCTTATTAATTACACAACATGTCATTGCAAGTTGCTCTTAATAGTGTTATTAAAAATTTAGTAAAGTTTGTATAATGCAAATATGTTGAAAAATCGCATTATCTTATGTTGATTAATTTTTATATGAACTAATTACTTAAAAAAATTTCCCTTGGCCTAAAATGTATCTAAATTAAAAAAAAAATGTAATTCTCCCCAACTTTTCTTAACAAAGAATAATAGTGAATGTGTTCTTAACTTTTTTTCCTCTCTCTCCCATTTTCCTTAGTGTATTTCTTTCGGTATAAGATAATATGAATTAATTATTTTGCAAATGCGTGCAATCTCTTGTTTCAAAAGTCTACTCTTCCATGTCAATGGTTTGATCTTATGAAGAATAAATTAATAAAATAAAAAATTAAACTAAGTAATATTTAATTTGAAGTTAAAATATTAAAAAAGCCCTTAAACTCTTTCACTGTTTTTATATAAGTCCCTATAATAAACTCTTATTCTTTAATTTGTATCTAAATAAACTCTTATTTCAAGGATAATTATCTCATACACTAGCGGTGGAATGAAAAAATTCTATAAACGAAGTTTGTGAAGTGACACGTGTCATATTTATTTATTATTTTTTAAATATATTCTACGAGACATATTTCACCCAATGACCATGCAAATGAAATTTTTTCATTCTACTATCAGTTCTTATGATGATTATCTTTATTTCAAATAAAAAGTTGATTTATTTGAAAGGTTTAGTCAGGTATAATTACAGGTTAGAGGTTATTTGGATATAAATTAAAATTTAAGGCTTTATTTAAATACAAACTAAAAATTAAGAACTTCTTTAAATGTAATAAAAATATAAGACTCTATTTAAATAAAATAATAAAGTTCATGGATTTTTTATTATTTTAACCTTAATTTGAGTATATTCAACTTCTGTGCTATAATTCCAATTGACTAACTAATCCATAAGTTAGTGGCCCAAAAAAAAAAACAATAAAAAAACTTCACGTTATTAACACATGAACATGAAGACGAAAAAAGGACAAAAAAGGGAGAATATTCCATACATGCATAGGATCCACAAATATAAATATTTTTGCCAAACTCTAGTATATATAATGATTAATGTTGAAAATATTGATTAATTAGCATGTTATGCTCCTAAGCCTAGGCATGCACATGCATCATTTTTACACTACTTAGAACTTAAGTATTAACATGCATGCAATGAACACCAAACCCCTTTAAGCAAATCTTTGAAAAAGAGAGAAAAAAAACAAATCTTTATTTTCCTCGTGATGAAAAAATTTTATCACATGAAATAAAAAATAATCGTTAGTATAATCCAAAATTCAATGGAGTTTTTATGACTAATTAGCTGGTGGTGTTATTGATACTATTTTTATCACTACGATAAGAAAGAAACTAAATATAATTATATAAAAGAATTTATAAAATAAATGTATAAAAATATTAGAAATATAGAGGCAAAAGGTGTCATGTCAATGGAGATGTAGTTTGTCTACCAAAATCTAGAGGGGTTTCTAATGGGGTCCATCTCAAATGTACTGAACTTTTGCCTATTTAATAACACACCACCCCTCCCCCTCCCTATCTACTCTCTTTGCACTCTCAATCTTTGTTTGTTTTGCTGCTTTTCTTCTTCTTCTTCTTCTTCTTGTCCTTCTAAATTATGTAATATACATAAGCTCCAGGGGAAAAAAAAATACTCTACAAATTAAAGCAGTGGTGAGCTTTCTTTTTCTTGTTGTTGTTTATTGATAGTAAGTATTTAAGCGAGGGTAGACCTAGCTAGGATATATAGATAGAGAATAAAGTGGCAGGCATGAAGGAGAGTGGGAGGAAGCCGGGTGCCCCCTCACCATGCGCAGCATGCAAACTTCTAAGGAGAAGGTGTGTCCAAGACTGTGTTTTTGCTCCTTATTTCCCTGCAGATGAGCCCCAGAAGTTTGCTAATGTGCACAAGGTGTTTGGTGCTAGCAATGTCAACAAGATGCTTCAGGTTAATATTTCACTTACTAGTACTAATTAAGTTCTTGTTTAGGGCGAGCCTGGGAGCCCCTTCCATTGCTTAGACAATATGGCTTCTTCATTCCCAGGCTTTAATTAACTTCACAAAGATCCGCTAATTAATTAAACTATGGTAAATTTTATTTCATTCTACATTCCCAGAGTATTAGACAGAGCTATGGCTTAATTAACTTATTATACGCTACTTAATAGCTTACTTGAGCATATAAATATTCACAGTCATTTATTTAAGTGCTTCTGAGAGAAATTTGCTTACTAAAATAAAAAGGGTTTTGATTTTTATTTTAATTTTAAGGAGAAAAGTATAGCCATTTTCTTATTAAACCATGAAGCAATAATGAGGCTGGCACTCGTTGAGCAAAATTGATGATGATTTGTGGTGATGTCTAGACTCTAGAGTTTAGAGATGAAGACATCAAGCAGTTATTTTCCTGTTATGATCTCAATTTTTGGCACAAAATTAGTAAAAGACTAGTATCTTATCTTTTGTTTAAGATGAAACCAAAATTAAATCAACAGTTGCTGTCCCTATATAGCCTCTAAGTAGCTTGTTCCTTTATGAAGTTCTCTAGATTTATTTGTACCTAGCTTAGATTAGCTAGAAATTCAAACTCTCAAACATTGATCATGAACTCAAAATCAATTATTATTTAGCTGTTCAGTTTACTCAGCCGCCTACAGGTTTTATACTTTTCAAGAACATTTGCCGTAAGTTAGAACAAGGGTATTTTATTATAATATAGTAGAACTAGCTACTATTTGTTTGCTTAATTTTTCTTATTTCTGCTTAAATTTCTAAGGGCTGTTTGGAGATCACGTGCAGATGTTTCCTAGTTGCTTTTCCCATGAAAATTATAGAAAATATTTGTTTGACCAACTTTTGGTTAATAATAAATATACATCTAAATATATTTAGTTATTCTTTATGTACAAGTCCTATTTTATATTTTTATATTAATTATATAAATATAAATAAAATTTAAATTATTAAATAATCAAAATTTTGAACATATTATATTATATTAATTATAGTAATGATATATAAATGTACATGTTGTATTTATTATTATAGTATTAAATTGTCTTTTGACTACAAGTAGCAAAGAATTGAGGTACCAAAATCTATTGCCCAAAAAGCTTGCTTCTTGGTGCCACATGGGTAGAGGCATCCAGTAAAATACAAATCAGAGGTTGGCGTCTTAAGAATTATATGTAGTATATATAAAAAAATAGAAATATCTTTTTCATACTTTTTTTTTGAATTATACTTTTCTATTTATTTTATAAGGAATACTTTTGGCCTGTTGTTGACAAAGTGAATTGAATATTTATATTGATAAATATCGCAAGGGAAAGACGTAAAAAGTGATGTCACTATGATCTAATATTAGTTTGGGTTTGAGGCCCATGGGCCATGAGTTCGGCCTATACCTTAACACCGATAACAAATGGTTGTTTCTTCTCTCCCATTTTGTGCCGTGCATGCTGATCCAATCAAGCAATAAACTTGCAGGAGTTGCCGCTGCACCAGCGAGGCGACGCGGTTAGTAGCATTGTCTATGAGGCCAACGCTAGGGTACGTGACCCAGTTTACGGGTGCGTCGGAGCCATCTCATCACTTCAGCAGCAGATAGACGCCCTTCAGACCCAATTGGCTCTGGCACAGGCAGAGGTGGTTCACCTCAGGGTGAGGCACACCTCATCCTTTTCACATGGGTTCGGCCCTCCAAGCCTAAGTAATAGTGGATCACCCGCATCCAAGCTCATGGGTTCACAAACCATGCCCATTTTTGACATGGATGTGGTAGTTGACCAGGCTAGCCTGTGGGAGCCCATGTGGTCTTACTAGCTTAATTATATATTATATTACATATCTAGGTTACATTTTTTGTCACCCTATGCAGAGTTTCTCTCTTAATATAATCCCTACATCCTTTATAACGGCAATTTAAGTAGAGAAAAAGAGAGGTGGTGGCTACAGCGGTGGCGCTGCGGCGGCTAGAGTGGTGGTCAAGATCATTTAGCTTACTTTGGTTTGAAAAGGGTATTTGGTCATTAACTATATATAATCTGTATATATATATATATATATATATATATATATATAATATTTAAGATTTATATAATGGACTGAAGCTGGTGCATGAATTTCTCCATTTCTGTCTATTTGATGTTGAAGGGATAACAAATTATACTTTCACCCTTGGCTTAAAATACTTAATTGGGTGGTGTTGGTTTTACCGACCTGTCTGTCACCACCATTAATTATATATGAAAATTTTCTTATATATATATATATTAATAGCTTTTTATTGACCTAATAATTTGTTTTTGGTTTGGCACTTTAGTTAACTCAATGTATACTCTGAATCTTTCAGCTCATATACAAAAGTGGAAGTATTCCATTGGTTTATTTGATTGAAATTTAATCCCAACGTTTATTCAAGTTAAAAATTTTAACATTGAAGATTATTTCATCAAAAAGAAATGAAAATAACTTTGGAATATGCAAGAGCTTGAGTTAATTTACTATTAAAATGGTCTCAAGCGTTTCACTTGATGAATCATTTATAAGAATGGTTAAAGGATGTCTCCTCAACTTTTCTTTAAAATACGAATGTTTTTACTTCCATAATAAACAATGGACACTTATATTCACTCTCACTAATAAGCTGAACTCACATCTTATAAAACATTAGCACCTTTCTACCTGATAATTTCTACCATTATACCTATTAAATATTCATGCTATGTTATTTTTATTTTTGAAACATGTAATAAGAGCTCTCACAATTTCATTTGGACTTCTGGGTGATAGAAAAACTCTTTTAACTCCACAATCCTTTAATTCCTAATTCTTTTTTGGGGTCTTATTCTTCTCCTATTAAAGCCTTACTTTTCCATCTACAATCATCAGCCGCCACATTTAATACTTTAGAATCTACTCCAATCTTTTTTCTCATATTCCGACACATCTTATTTTACTTTTGCAACACTCTTTCTACCATTATATATATATATATATATTTTAATTTATTAAAATTAAACTCAAAAATATTAAATATAATTATACAAAAATAACATGGATAATTAAAATATTATATGACATGAATATGCATTTTAAAATCTATATAATTTTAATTATTAATTATTAAAATTTATGTAAATATAAAATATCTTAAACACAATTATTATAACATAATAAAAAATACAAAAATAGTATGAATATACAAATTACTATAATCAAAATATCCCTTTGGAAGGAATAGTTTCAACAAACTTGGAAATATCCCTCTTTAAATGCATAGACATGATTAACATACCTTGAAAACCTGTCATTTGTCATGCATGAGATTGATTCATCATAATTCAGTTGGTTGAAGAGGAAGCTAGGTTCCTTTTTTGTGACATTAATTCTGTCGGTTCCCTAACGTAAACATTAATCAAAACCCAAGATGATGAACCCTCGTTGAACTCATGGAAGCTATATCTACCAAAAAGTCAGCAGTTTAGGGCGGTTAATAATGTGGCTAGCATGCACTCTCTCTGATCTAGCTACCTGTTGCCTACTTTTAATAATTTCTTCAGGTTTGGAAAAATAAGTGTTGGGATATGTGGGTGCTGTCAAATGAAGTAGCATCACAGCATGGGATTCCACAAAAAGTCCAAACCTAAACCAATCATGTCCATATCATGTAGGTTAGAGTACTGAAAAATGGTAAAATGAATATTTCCCAGTTGTTTACGGTTTACCCTCACATGGTGGGAGGAAAACTGAAGCCCATTTGATCTCCCCTTAATTCAAAACCATTTACTGTATTCTTTCTCAACTCTCAACGGATTTGGGTAGCTTTGCATGTGTCTGACCATCTTTCTTATTGAATCAATCAAAGAAATCATGTGAGGAAATTAATGAGATTGAATATTCTAGAATAAAAGGTGAAGAGAAAAGGCATGGAACATCAAAAATCAGCGCGTTTTCATTAGAAGGTTTTTGGATGAGGCTAATTAAATGGCTGTAGATATCTGATAATTGATTCATTTTTCAAAACTAATGCTTGCAAGAGACCAATGTCCGAAAAATTAATGTTGAAACAAAAGCTAGCAAGAAAGGTAATTTGGCCAGAAAGAAACTTGTAAACAATGCAGTAAAAGAGTTAAAAGTGTTTACATACTAATTAAGCTAACCTTCCCCGAATTAAAAAAATCACTAAGAGCTTAAAAAAATGTTGAAACTTTACCAAAACCAAATCACTACCTGTACCAGCTTCTTTTTGTTCTCGGTTAGGTTGCAATAGTAAGTGGTAGGTGCATTTGAAATGAGAAACGAAGGACGCAATGCTCCTTCTTCTCCACTTTCCCTTCTCCAAGGAGATTAGCTGCACTAATCATTGTAGATTTCTATAAGTCAAATCACCCTCTCATTATGTCTCTTGGCTATGATTTAGACAGGTTAATGAACCTCTAAAGTCTAAACATTAAGAAGGTGATTATTATTTTAAATTCAGGAGAAAACTTTCCATGCTTTTTTACCCTGAGTTATCTCAAGTCAACTCTAGGGAAAAAAAATATTTTTCATGCAATGCAAGGCCATTTGAGTAAACCAATTAGATTTGTTTTTATAATTTATAATTTATTTGAACTCACTTTAGATTATTCACTATTCTTTTCTCTGATAGTATAGTTAGTGGATGTATCCAGGGTGACTAAAATCAAGAAAATACTAGAACGATCAAGGCCCAACTTGTTTAATATGTAGTCCAATATCAATGTGAAAACTGAATTGCAAACAGCACAAGAAAAATTGCAGGTTTCCAAAGTGAATGTCCAATACGGAGGGCTCTAGAATATAGGACAGGAAAAAACAAAAAAAAAAAAAATGGTTAACGAGACCCAACTCTGCCATTTTCAACCAGTGGTTCACCTTTTCTTTCTTGGCTTAGCATGACTCTGAGGTTGCCAATGCAAAAAAGACCGGTGCCCTGATGCAAATGGTTTGGGTTTATCTTACCTGTAATCAATTAATTGTGTCTGACTAGGTAATAATCTCAACCGTTTTTAATTATCCCCTCCCCCCCCCCCCCAAGAAAGGAACAAAACCATTTATAAATACGAAGGTTTTTTTTGTAAATTCACACAATGCCAATGTAATGAATGGAGTTGGCGTGGACTCAATGGCCTTGTCTGAAAATACAAGAGTTTAAAGGGTGAAGGTGCAAGGAAAAATGGACAGAATAAGAAAATTGAAATTGAGCTTTATTGCTTTTTAAAACTTACTAGAAAATACTACAAGAAACTGCTCTATTTATAGAGTTGTAACTAACCAAAAAACTAAATATTAGGAAATGCAGTTACTAACCCCTATAGACTAGGTAAACTAAAACAACAAACTAACAGAACCCAAACAAATTCCTATTGACATGGTCAACAAAGAAATTTAGCAGATATTCCTAACAATCCCTCCCTTAAACTGAGAACTTTCAAACTTTCAGTTTAATAGGACTTTGTCAAGCACACAAACTCCAAGCAACTCCCTTAGCTTTTGAAACATAGGCAACTTCAATGGCTTGGTCATTACGTCAGCAACTTGATCTTCACTTTTGCAGTATAAGAGATCAACTTTTCCATCAATTATAAGTTCCCTCAGAAAATGAAACTTCACATCTATGTGTTTGCTTCTTCCATGTAGAACAAGATTTTTAGAAAGTTTGATAGTAGAACTAATGTCACAGTAAATTGCAGTAGCTCCCTCTTGTTGGAAATGTAATTGTTTAAGTATTTCCTTGAGCCAAATTGCTTGGCAAGCGCAAGCTGTTGCAGCTACAAACTCTACTTCAGTTGTTGACAAAGTGACAATAGCTTGCTTATTCAAAGATGAAAACATAACTAGATGTGCTCTTTCTGTCATCCAAATCTCCAGCATAATCACTATCTATAAAGCCAAACAAGTCCGATTCATCACTTTTCTTGTAGAACAGACCATACTCTGCAGTTCCTTGCAAGTAGCATACAATTTTTTTTGTAGCAAGAAGGTGCATCTCCCTTGGACATTTCATATATCTGCTAATAAAACTTATAGCATGCATTATGTTAGGTCTTGTTGCAGTCACATAGATTAAGCTTCCCACATTCCGCTTGTATAAAGTACTGTCTACCTTTCTTTTATCTGGATCTTTTCTAAGCTTCAAACCAAACTCAGTTGGTGTGCCAACAGAATTGCAATTCTTTATGTGAAATTTATTTAAAATTTCTTGCACATACCTTTTCTGAGAGATAAAAATACCCATGGTGGGATGGTTGCCCTAAGGTTAGGTAGACACCATTTTTGGGCATAAGCGAGAGCGAGATTTGGTAGAGTAGACCGACATAGGTGGGTTAGGTTATAATTTGTTGTTTTGGTTAAAGAAAAATGGATCTAAATTAGGTCAAATTTTAGGGAAAATTTGGTTGCTTATGCCTACTTTTCTGGTTTTTAACCTAAGCAAGTTTGTTTTCCCGGATGCTTTCTTTTTTTTTTTTGAAGAAGAATAATGAAAGGATGCCCTTTCAGTTTTTTTATCCTAGAATCTTTTTAGGCGTAGTATTTCTTGACGGAGTCAAAATTGATAGACGTATGACCCTTCCCAATTTAAAGCCCATTTTCCCTTGAGCATCGCTATGGATTAGGAGGATTTGTTTGAATACTAGGTCACCTTTTTGGAAAAGGGATAGACCTTTTTGCTACGAGCTCTCATCATGTGCTTTTGGTACATTTGCCTTTGACATATGGCTTTCATTCTTTTCTCCTCAACGAAATTAAGTTGGTCATATCAGTTCTTGACCTATTCAACTTCTTCAAGTTGTGATTCCATCAAGACTTTGAGCAAGGAGATTTTGACCTTGATTGGTAGAATAACTTCGATGTTGTAAATTAAAGAGAATGAGGTAGCACCAGTAGAGGTTTGAACTACTGCGCGATAGGCATATAGTGCAAAAGGTAACTTTTCATGACAACCTTTGTACATTTTGACCATTTTTTGATTATTTTCTTAATATTCTTGTTGGTTGTCCTATTCATTTTTGGGCAATAAGGCACTGAGTTATGATGTTGAATTTTAAATTAGGAATAAAGTGCTTGCATCATCTCATTTTTCAAGTTGGGTGCATTATCCTATGATGATTTGTTTGAGAAGCCTATATTTGAGATGATATCCTGTTCCACAAGTTTGCACACAACAAATTTAGTGACAATGGCATAAGAAGCTGCTTCTAACCACTGGGTGAAATAATAAATAGCGACCAAAATGAAGTGATGCTGGTAAAACCTTAGAGGTGAACGATTCGATCATGTTCATGCCCTATATAGAAAAAGACCATAGGGCTGTCATAACATGTAGAGGTGATGGTGGGACATGGATTTTGTTCGCATAGATTTGGCATATGTGGCATTTCCAAGCATCATTAAATGCGATCCTTTTTAAGAGTCAATTAATAATAGCCCGATCACATAACTTGTTTTGCCATTCAATGTCCATTGGCATGTGTACCGTTGACTCCTTCATAGACTTCTTCAAGAATTCTTTTAGCTATAGAGGCATCCACATTAGAGTAGTACCTGATCCTAGCTTTTCTTATACAAAATCCCACCAACCAAAAAAAAAAAGAGCTTGCGGTTATCCTTTATATGGTTTCTTGTTAGTTTCAATAGCACATTTATGATATTGTTGATCTTTGAGGTACTAGAAAATGTCATGATACCATGGTAGGCTGTCCTCCACTTCTTCAGCATTTTGATAAGGTGCTAGAGTTGCATAAATGCTTATTTGAATGGGAGCAACAATCAATTCTCGATTAACTTTAAACATGGATGAAAAAGTGGCTAAGGCATTGGCTATTTAGTTCTCTTCCCAAGGTCAGTGCTAAAAGTTGATATCATCAAATTCTTTTTTGAGTTTTGAGATCAGCTTCCTGTAATGAATCAGTTTAGCATCGCATGTTTACCATTCTCTTTTTAGTTGGTAAATGACTAGGGTCGGATCTTTAAATACTTGCAGAATCTTGATACCTCTTTCAATGGTGGCTTGGAGTCCCATAATGCAAGCTTCGTATTAAACTATATTATTCGTACAATTAAAGTTTAATCTTGGGGTGAAAGGATAGTAGTTTCCATTAGATGAGATAAGAACTGCATCGATTCCATGCCCCAGTGTATTTGAAGCTTCATCAAATACATTCTCCAAGATGAACTATAATTGGAAGTGTTTTCAACCTTTGATATGCACATCAGATTTTTATTAAGAAATTTGAAGTCCAAAGGTTGATAGTCATTTGTTGCTTAGCTTGCCAAAAAGTCTGCTATTGAACTGATAGCCTTCTAGTTCACGTATACGATGCCGTATTCAAAAAGCAAGATTTGCCACTTGGCTAATCTCTTTGACAAGGTAGGGGCCTTACATAAATATTTGATGGGATTAAGTTTGCTGATCAGTTACCTAGTATGGTATAGCATGTATTGCCTTAACTTTCAGGCTGTCCAGGCTAGAGCACAACATAACTTTTGCATTGCTGAATAGTTATTTTCACATTCTGCAAACGTTTTGCTCAAGTAGTAGATAGCCTTTCCTTTTTACCTGACTCGTCATGTTGTCCCAATATATAGCCTATTGACCTACTGAAAACTGATAGATACAAGATTAAAGGTCAATCGAGCACTGGTGGCATAAGTGCTAACAAATTTAAAAAGTAGTTTTTGACTTTATTGAAGGTTTTCTAGCATTCTTCATTCCATTCTTCGAGATTTTGTTTTCGAAGTAGTTAAAATATTGGATTACATTTATCGATCAGCTAAGATATAAATCGGGTTATGTAGTTCAACCTTTCTAAAAAGCTCCTCACTTTTTTGTAGGTTCGAGGCGATGGTAGGTTCTGAATGGCCTTGACTTTGTTAGGATTGATTTTTATTCTTTTGTTGCTCAAAATAAAGCTCAATAGCTTGTCGGATGTGACACCTAATGCATATTTGACGGGATTTAACTTAATTTGGTATTTGCGAAGATGTTTGAAGAGTTTTCACAAGTTGGCAATGTGTTCACTCTTAGCGATTTAGTAATCATATCATGCATATAAACCTCTATTTCTTTGTGCATGAGATCATGGAACAATGTTACCATTGCCTTTTGATAAGTTTCCCAATGTTTTGAGCCTAAAGTGCAGTATTTTGTAGCAAAAAATCCCCCATATGGTCACAAAGGTTGTCTTCTCCATGTCCTCAGCTACCACTTTAATTTGGTTGTAACTTGAAAATTTATCCATGAAGGAAAATAGTGCATTTTTACACTGTTGTCTACCAGGGTATTGATGTAAGGCAAAGGAAAATTATTTTTTGGGCTATCTAGATTCAGGTCCCTTTATTCTACATACATCTGCACCATGCCATCCTTTTTAGGGATTGGGACTATATTGTTACCCATTCAAGATATTTAGCTACTTTGAGAAATCCTGCCTAAAATTGCTTATTTACTTCTTTTTTAATCTTTAGAAGCATCTTCAATTTCAGCCTTCTAAGCTTTTGTTGTGCGGGATTACATTCAGGTTTGAAGGGAAGTTTATAGACCACAATGTTAGTGTCTAATTCGAGCAAGTCCTAGTAGGACCATGTGAACATATCCTGATATTCTTGAAGGAGGTTTATCAATTCAGTTCAGGTTGATAGGTTTATGGAGGTCCTAATCTTGACTTCTTTTCAATCTTATTTTATTCCTAAGTTTATAGTTTCAATGGGTTCTTTATAAGGCAATTTTTGTTTTTCTTCTTATTTAATTAATCTTAATAGATTTGGGGGTATGAGCTTTCTTCAGAATCCCTTTCGAACTTGACTTCACGGACCCAGATTGATTACTTAAAATTGATATTCAGAATTTTAGTATGAATATTTATGTCACTTGCATCCGGGTACCTGAAAAAATAGAAAAAGAACACTATAGGCGGAAAAATATGTAAAGAAAAGTCTAAGAGTTGGCAAGAATTATGAAAATGGACATAGAAGATGAAATGCATAATCATTAGTCATTTTCATTGATAATACTTAATAAAAGGTTGCCCATACAAAAAATCCTACAATACTCTTAGCCAGAAGTATGTAGGTTTAGTTCGTAATGTACTTAAATAGTACAAGAATCTTACTTTCTGTTCAAGCACCTGGAATAAATCCTAGAAAGCATAAACTTGTTTCTTGATCCCTTATTGATGTTTTTGACTCATCGATCGCATTATGGAGAGATCCCAAATGCCTTGTTTAGGATAGGTGCAATATTACCAAAGCCGACATTCATACATCCTTTCGAACAAAAATTTTCCTAAAGCGATGGAAAGATCATTAATTCCTACCCCAAGTCTTATCCCAACAGACGAGCCATCCTCTCTTTACGGTTCTTCTGAGCTTGTTTTCTTTTCTACTGTGCATTGAGCTTGAATCCCAACCCCTTTTTTTGTCGATCTGATTGACAACTTTTAGGGCTTTAGCAATTCCTTGGAGATATGTTTCAAGTCTTTTTCTAGTTTTGGCACCTTTGTGGACGGTTAACTTTAGTCCTATGTGAGTGTGCTTTGATAGGCTAGACTTAACCATTAGCAACCCCTTCTTAACACAAGTGGCATTGATAAACTCAAAGGACTAAAACAAGGATTTTAGAATCTTCATCGGGTTCGATATACAGGGTATCTGTTAAGGTAGCAACAATAATATGTTCCTCTTATTCGATACTGACAACTTTGTTTTTGATGATGAATTTTAACTTTTGATGTAGTGATAATGGTATTACCCTTGCAGAGTAAATCCAAGGCCTTCCCAACCGGCAGTTATACGATGGAGTAATGTTCATCACATGAATGTCGACTTCATAAGTGCATGGGCCGATTTAGAGTGGAGTGGTGATGTTTCCCACGACATTCCTATAAGTCCCATCAAACGCTTGCATAACCATGTGATTATTCTAGATATGAGATGTGTCAATGGGTATTGTAACATGGCCCGAATATGAATCCTGATCAGCCTAACTTAAATAGTAGATTTACCCCTTATTCCTATATATATCTATATACCATTATTTTTCTTTTATTTTAAAGGCCATATTATTATTATTATTATTATTATTATTATTATTATTATTATTATTATTATTATTATGATGATGTCTGGGATTGAGTTATCGAGATGAATCGCTCACTCGACTTTTTTAAATAGTAGTTACAAAATTATCATTTTTTTAGAGGCACCACCAATTTATTTTGTCTAGGTAAGATTGGTTACCTATCGAAGCTTATATTTCTAAGATTATGAAAGCCTTAAAAACAAACTCTGAAATATACATTTATAGCAAAGATCACTTGAGAAGGGTCTAGGAGTTAGTTACAATCACAAGTAATGATAACCTTTTGATGATACCCAACAATTGGTACCTTATTAATCATATGTTAATTTAAATTTTGATTTTTATTAGGTTTCAATTTTCAATATTTAATTATAATTCCCATATATCAAAAATAAAATTTTCTAAAACAAATTTATTTATCCCGGATGAGAAAATCAGGTTTTAATATTTTTGAAAAGCAAAATATCTTTTGCAACTTATTGGAGAACCGGAAGAACACAAAAGTTTTTATTATTCTTTTTCATACGCAGCTGGAGAATTGGTGGAATACGAAAGGTTTTAAAAATCAAAATATCTTTTGTACTCCATTGGAGAGCCAGAGGAATACAAAAGATTTTATTTTTCCAAAATTTAAAAAAAATCTCAATTTTTATATTTTTATAAGGATATTTCGTAATTAAAATAATGCGTAGAATCCCCCTCATATACTAGGAGAAATTCTAAGTACTATTTTAACATTAAAGACATTATCTTTCTTTACAAAAATTCCAATTTTATTATAAATATTAAAAATCCTAAGACTCGGTTTAGATGAAAAGTACTAAACTCAACTCTAAGGACTCTAATATGGTTGAAGTGACCAACATGTCCCTTAAAGTACAACTTCGACCTAAAAGTTTTCTAATGACTTTAAAGGACTCAGTTCTAAAATGAATTAATAAAATGTCCTTAAGGAGTACCTTCGATGTATATCTTGATAACCTAAGGGGTGCCATAAGTTTATAGACAAATGAACCTATTCCTACTATACACTTTCAACGTAAAAGTATCCTAGTGATCGCATAAGACTTGATTCTAACATAAATTACTAAAACGTCCATAAGGTTTACCTTTGACATTGAAGTATCCCGGTAAGCCTAAAAGACTCAACAACTCTATAAAAAGATGAACCTATCCCTATTATGCACCTTCGACATATATGTATCCCAGTGGTCATAAAGGACTCGATTCTAGGAAAAATTACCAAATACTCGTAAGGTTTACCTTCGACATATACATATCTCGCTAACCTAAAGGGCTGAATGATATCATAAACAAACGAATCTACTCCCACTTTACACCTTCGACCTATAAGTATCTCGGAGACCATAAAGGATTCGATTTTAGGGTAGATTAATAAAATACCCTTAAAGTGTATATTTGACGGATACTTATCTCAGTAACTTAAAAGCCTGGATGACATCATGAATAAACGAACCAACTTTTTCTATACACCTTTGACCTATAAGTATCCTATTGATCACATAGGATTTGATTCTAGTAAAATTACTAAAATACCCTTAAGGTGTGCCTTTGACCTATAAGTATCCTACAGACCATAGAAGATTCAATTCTAAGATAAATTACTAAAATACCCTTGAGATGTACATATACGTATCTCAATAATATAAAGGGCTAGGTGACATCATGAACAAATGAACCTACTCTTACTGTACACCTTCGGCCTATAAGTATCCTAGTGACTAGATAGGACTTGATTCAAGTAAAATTACTAAAATACACCTAAGGTGTTCTTTCGATGTATAAGTATTCTGCTAACTTAAAAGACACGAAAATGATATCAAATAATATTTATAACCTCTGTGGGAACTTAAACATCAAGATAGACCTAAAATGCAAAAATAGCTAACAGGTCCCTAAACTTTTCAAAATTATATTTCGTACCCTAACAGAAAACTAAAAGAATACGAAAAGTTTAATAATTTCTACACCTACGAAAGATCATATGAATGTTAGAAATGTTTTTAAAAAATAAAAAAATGCCATATTAACTCTAAAATGCAAGGTTTTTCTAAATGATCCCTATAATTTTCTAACTTTGCAAATTAGTCCCTATACAAAATAAAATTATAGCTGTAGACACCTTATTTTATTTGGACTAGTTTCTAGACAACTGCCAGGTGCCGTGTTACCAAGCACTATTAGGCGACACGACGTTAGGTGAAAAATTTTTCTGGGAAGGTCTAAAATGCCTATGGGCCATATTAAAGAAAATATAAAAACAAGGCATCAAAGACCACTTTTCATGGCATCACCAAGGTCATTCAAATGAATGCACAAATCAATTTCTCATTATTTGTGATCAAGTTGAGGTAAATTGGGAAGTACGTAAAAGTTATATTGGGGCGCAAGTATTGATACGAGGCCTTTACGGTGCAAAATACTTTAATTTTCTCATGTAGTATCGATACAAGAGGGTTTGGTATCAATACCCAAGGTGTGATACCAATATATCGATACCTGGCATGTTTGTATCGATACAGACCTTGGCAGTAGCTAAAGTTATGATTTTTGGCAAAATGTATCGATACACAAGCATGAGTATCGATACAAATCCATGGAGTATCGATACAGGCCTCTAAGTCTCGAGACTAAAAATATTTTTTGCTTTTAGTATTGATACATAGCTCATTGTATTAATACTTAAGGGTTAAAATTACCTTATGTATCGATACAACATATTTTGTATCGATACACCAAGGTATTTTTGCCTAGTTTGAGCCACTTTTTAGCCTTCGAAAACCTGATTTAAATATGTTTTTGCACCAAGGAATTATCATAAATCATTGTAAACGTTAACTATGGGCTCATTAACGGATTCAAACAAAATTTGGGCCCAAACAATTCGTGACAAAGGTCACTTTCATAAGATATATGGGTGTAAGAGGGTGTGGCAAGCATATCTCCAATTGCAAGCTGTCACAGCCTTTCTGCCTCCTTGCTCAGAATGGCAGAACTAAAAAGAAGAGAGTCAACTGAGCATGGTACCTGGAGATGTCCCCTAGTGCAAAAAGGAAAAATAAAAAATGCCCTTGCCTTGTCTCCTGAAGGCATTGGCTGAGCATTAGATTAAAAGAGGGACTTTTCAACTATGAGAAAAACACTACCATCTATCTCAAAAAGAAAAACTCTCACAGCTATCAAAGAAGCTCTACAGCAATCCCAGAAAACCTTTCATCCATCCTCACAAATCTTTTAGGCACTCTAGCTTTAAAAACTCACCAAAACACAATTCCATTACCTTTTTTTTTCACCCTCAACCAATCTTCATTTCCGTAGCTCCCCAATACCACCACTAGAATACCTTTAAAAACTTAACCTTTCACACACTTTCATCCGTAAAACACCCATCAACAACCATATTGCCAGAAAGCTTTTTTTTTTCACCAAACAATAGCAAAAAGAAGGAAGGAACTGAGCTTAAAGTCACTGCTTTGAAAAATGAGGAAACTTTAAGCTTTTGCTAATATATTTTTTACCTTGTTCCATATATTTTCTGTTTTGATCATCCATTTCATTTTAGTAAACCCTTCATGTTGCCATAACCCTTCTAATACTCCCATGCATCTTTGTTACCTTGGTTGTGGTAGTCCTAGGATCTTGATGACCCTCTTGACACCTTGATGTTGTTAGATATATAAACTTATTGTACTTCATTTTCATCATCGTATAGCCTCTTTTCATGCATCTTTTGCCATGTTCCTTCCATATTCACATATCTATTTCATATTTAAATGGTCACCTTAATGTGCTTAGGTATGTTTAAATATTTTTCTTATGTTTTAAGGAGGCTCATGAAATAAAAATGCTGTCTTGACAACTCCAACATTCACTCCTTTGTATAAACATGTTTCCATCATCTCTATGAACCCTATTTGTCATCTTCTTGCATCTATGTCACCCATTTCCATGTCAAAATTTTATCTTTACATGTTTGCATGTTTAATCCATGTTTATCTTTGTACGTGCTGTATTTTGTTTATGATATCTCCATTAAAATGCTTGCTTGTTTCTTACAAACTGATTTTTAGAAACATCCCCAAGTTAAGTTAATGTTACCTTCAATAGATGAAGAGTAGCACAGACTTAATGTTTTCATCAAATTGGTCTCCCAATCTTAGGGGCAAATCAACATTTCAGCTCTGGATTCATGGTGAAATAAGTTCATTTTTTCAAAAAAAAAAAAAAGAAATCCTTTTTAGTATTAATCCTTAATTTTGAGTCTTATGTTCCTTTTGGTGACATGGTCAACGGGTTGTTCCATCATCTCAAACTACTACGAGATTGTAGAATAAACTTGTGAAGCCCGTGTTACTTTCTATCACAGATGTTCGATAGTCCTAGGCCCGAGTTTATCTTCGAAAAAATTAGAATATAGAATAATCCCCCTATTTTTGCTTTGGCAACATTATAGTCCAAACTTGAAAAATTATTTTTGAGCCACAAAATATTTCCTTTGATATTTCTAATATTTTCCTTTAAAGAGCATCGAATTACCTTTCTAACAGTGTCTTCTTTGCCCTTGGATCATCCTGGATAAGGGAGTTAGGATTTTTGGAACCTTTGCTGTCTAAAACCCCTAGAACTAGCATGTAACATTCTATTTGGGCCATTATAGCCCATCAAATGATTTTTACAAAATTTCTAAATATTTTTCCCAAAAAATTCATAAAATTCCCTTTCTAAAAAGGTATTATTTACAATCTAACGATCCCAGATAAGCTTAGAATGATTTTTCAAAATCCATCATGCCTTTTAGTTGTATATGCTACTAGTGCTGAGATGAACCTAAATTCAAAAATTAATTCAGCCTAGAAAGTGTTTTTCTAGAATTTTTGGAATATTTTTATATTAAACCTTGTGGAGTTACCTTTCCAAGGTACCTCATTTACACTTTGAAGTCTTCAAATGCACCTAAACAAAATTTAAAAACGGAGATGACACGATGATGTCCCTTGTTTTCAACCTAATTTTCGAATCCCCTTTTTATCGAGATGATCGAATGTCTCGAAAATGTGCTCGGTTGATTCCCCCCTAACATCTACCCCTTTTGACTCGGATCAAGATTAAAATATCAAAAATAGGATTTTATATTAAAATATTTGCTAGTGGAGATACTTTAACTCCATTATTCCAAAAGGGATACTCTAACCCTTTTTTTCATTAAAAATTTAAATTTTCACTTTAATCTTAACTATTTTCATAACTCTATTTTAGGGGATACTCCAATCCCACCTCACAGAGGGGATACTCTAACCCCACTTTTACCTCAAAAATTTAAAATTTTCTCTTTTCCAGATGCCTCAAACTATTTTGATAAAAATCATCTTTGTTCTTTAAATTACCATCGAATCCAGATTAGTATCTAAAATTGTTATCTCGTTTATTCTTCAATAATCGAAGGCAATTATGAGATACATGTTGATTGCCCCTCCGTTTTTATGTTCTTTGGTTTGTGATCGCTTGTTTATGATATTATTACATTTCTTATTTTTTGCCTTGCTAACTTGTTTTCCTTCTGTAGTGACTATTGTGCATTCATATTTAAAATTTGTTTTCACTAAAATTTACAAGGCGATGTTTTATGTTAGTGTCTCTCCAGTGCCTAATACGAAACATCATTTTTTTAAAAAATATCCAATCCGAATATCGTTTTCACAAAAATCCCTATACTCCTCACACCTTCGAGGCACATAGGTGATCTAATTTTCTTTAAAGAAATAGGATTTCATTTTCCAAAACTTCATGCATTAAAGGGAATTATATCTAAATAGAGACCAAATGGAATCGATTTAATCGAGATCAAAGCGAGACATAGTTAGTAGGTACCGATTTCGGGTGTCATGGGGATGCTAGTTTTTCCCCATGTATAACCAACTCTCGAACCATACCAAACGAATCTCTAGACTTTGTAGGCCTTGAAATTAGTGTTTCGAGTTTTGTAACTCATAATATTATCTTCAATGCGTGTCTGATCTTGCCTAGCCTAAGATGATCAGTGGCGACTCTAAGTTTATGGCCACTTTGTGGTGGCCATCCGAGACTAGTTGGATGAATGACTCGTCTGACGATCCCTATCTCCTTCGTGTTATCATGCCTAATCCAAATCCTAATCAAAGGATAACTCAAAGGCTTGACCACAACCAACCATAATTTATTTTTAAGTCGAGCATGCTATGCCCTTCGGATCGTCTAAAGTTTTAAAGGTTAGGCACGTGTAACAACTTGGCGACTCCACTAGGGGCCATAGAGAGTTAGGCCTATAACTAGCTATTTCTCACTCGATTCTCGATTTTTCAGTCTTCATAATTATTTAGATATAATTCTCTTTTATTTTTTACCTACTAATCTTTATTGTTTATGTTTTTGTCTTGTGATTGTTAGGGATTATTCGTGCCCAAATAAATATTGATTTGAATAATTATGATAATATGAGATTGAAACAAAAAGGTTTGATTGTTTCCCCGGCACACATCGTGCACTTGCATTTGCACTAGATTCCCACCATATGCCATGGTGTGGTTAGTATCCTAATTACTAGGAGGAAGTGAGCCATCCGCCTTTGTGAGTAACCCTTCGCATAGGCATGGCAAGACTTTCCTGGATGTAAAGTACCTATGTCTCTTGTGAGTACCTCTTTGCACTTGCATAGGGAAATACATCCACTGGATCAAACCCGTTCTGCCTAACTCGCGATGGGCCTAAGATTGAGGTGCCTCAGCTGTTTTTACTGGATGAAGGAGTGATTTAGATATCGAAATAGGCATCAACTTAAACCCATATAGTGAACCCTACAAGCTAAATAATGTTAAGCCATACCAAATGCTGCTAGAATAACTCAAAGATTGGGGTCATTTTGGGAAACATTTTTTGCCTTTACTCATACATACCATTGGTTACGTAGGCAATGATGGGTGAACTTTGTCACCTGCATTTGTTTTTTTATTTTCATTATCATTCCTTTAGGATATGCCATTATGTTCGATGATAAATCCTATTTAATAAGTGGGTAAGTACAAGTGGATGCCATTACCTGCAATGCCATCTTGAAATAGACGTATCTGACCAAGATAGGTCGTCATCCTGCCCGAATGATAGCTTAGCATATCTTTAACATAAATGGTGATGAACAAACATCACCATTGAGATGGTCAGTCTTAATCTTTACAAGGTATCATGTTACTTCATTAAGAGATAATTTTAATATGGGTATACCAGTATGTTGTCTGTTCAATGCCTTAACATTTGTGATGATCTTATCTGCCCCTAAGCATTGTATCACCTATTCTGGGGGCAAATTTTGTGATTCCTTCCATTTCTTACCTTTTGCCTATTATTTCGTTTTAGTTGCTAACTCATTCTCTTTTTACTTTTCTTTTTCACCATGCATCATTTCATCATAATTACCATCATCATGGGATGTTTGGCTCAAATGGATCAGTGTTCATCAAAGGGCATTTATCACAGAGCAATAGTCATTTCAGTGCTAAAACCCTTTGAAGAAGTCTGAGCCTAGTTAGAGTGCCGATAGTGTGAAGATAGGGATGTTCTAAAATCGGGGCATGCCTCAGTAGTGCATGAAAGGATCAAGATAGGATACCGTCAAAGTGATTGGCAAGATTTGAGGATCATATGGACTAATTGGGACAGTACTAAAAGGGAATCATTCACTAAGAGATATAAAGATATCGCTCTTCTACTTCAAGTTTGTTTGGATGTGGGTTTGTTACAAGCAGCCTCTCAGTTTTAGAATCTGGCATACCGATGTTTCACTTTCAATCATGAAGACTTAGTCTCCACGGCTGGTGAATACACTGCATTACTCAACATTGAAAGGTCAAAGGTCGACAGGATATACTGCAAAGCATTGAATTCTCCAACCTTCTAGAAAAGATTGGCTCAAGTCCTCAGGGCAACAGAGTCTTGGATTAAGAGTCATATCAAAACAAATGGGAATAGTGAATGCATCTTATGGGCTAGTTTGAAAAAAGCAATGGTGAGTACCATTGACATCCAAAAAACCCAAGATATCTATGCCTTGGTGATATATGGTCTGATTATATTCCCTAAACATTAGGCTATGTTGAAGCCATGGTAGCAGATGTTTTTTTTTTGTTTGTGCCATAACATCAATCCCACCTAGGCCATCATTACCGAAAATATTTGAGGTCATAATTTTTTGTAAGAAAATGGGTACGTGCTGATTCATCAGATGTGCATCGCTCTTTCACGTTCGGCTCATCAATCACTTTAGCCTTGAAGAAAGTAAGACATCATATTGCTTCTTACCCAACTTTAGCCCTATCTCCAAGGTACTTGAAAAAGAATGGTCCCAAGACAAATCTGAAGAGCAATGGGTCCAAAAATTTTCAAACCTCAAGAGGAAGGAGGTAACATGGAAGGCTTTTTGGTTTTTCCCATAAATGGTCATATACCGATGCATAGGTTACAGCTACGTACCACTTATAGGATTATGAGGGAGTGCTAGCTATGGCCCTCTTTTAGTCCTTCGACAGTTCCGGTGTCATCAGTTCATCCCCTTTGTCCAAGACCTAGAGTTGTGGAATTTCGACTGTGGTGAGCCCGACTACAGGTCGAAAGTCTAGCTAACCTTTCATGTATGGAAGCAAACCCACTGGATGGAGAGATATTCAAGAGGGAGTAGTATAACCCCAGGATATAATGAATGGAGGATCCATCGAGTTAATGGCACCGTACCCCTATCTGGTATCAAGACATCCTAAATGCTAGTTTATGAATTTCCTTCTGAGGTTGAATTGCTCCAGCAAGAGTTTGAACAAGAGAAGGCAACCTTTACCAAGGAGATTACTCGATTAAAGGAGGAAATAGTGAACTGAAAATAGACCTCTACCTCAGGGATGGCGAAATAAGTAGGGTTGTCAAGGAGAACTCAAGAAGGATCTCGAGAGCTTGAAAAGAGACTATGTGGCCCTTAACAAAGCAAGCAAGTCTTGAAGACTTGGAAAGTCATCAGTCGAGTGAAGGACAGAAATTACTACTTTCGAGAAGGAACTACACCAATAGAGAGAACCCGGTAGGGGCAACAGGGAAAAGCTTGTTAGGACCCAGACATTTGCATCAACTTATTAAAGAAGGAATGAATGGTTAGAGGCTCAAGTCCAGGATTTGAGAGCAAACTAAGCCAAAAATAGAGTTCTAATACTCAAAATTGAAGACTTAGAGCATTCTCTTAGAGCTTGCCAAGAGCAAGTCGATATACTAGTGAGAGCCTCTGAACAGCGGGAGCAAGAATGGCTTCAAGTGGTTGATCACACGAACTAAAACTATCATGACTATCATCGCCGTCTTACTGAACAGATCCAAACAGCTAAGTTGGCGGCCGAGGACATGATAGATGTAACGCAATCCCTAACACATGATATTTTGCCTACCCAAGCCCATGAGCAAGATTTTTTTGTATTTCTTGGACTATGTAATCAAGCAATGTAATCGTGTTAGGCATTTTCGAATGTAATCACATGTAACTAAGACATTTTGTTGCTTTAGTGAAAGATGTTATTCATGGAGTTATCCCTTTACCCAATTGTCCTTTTTGCATTTGCATAACTAACCTAATTCTTTCATGGTTTTTATTTATTGAACCTCATTGCATCAAGCATATTCATGATCATACCATAAAGGCCTAATCCAAAAATAATTTAAAGTGAAGGTGATCAAAAGCACAAAATCTACAGTTTACCATCAGTATAACACTCGCAATCATTGAAAAGTAATGGAAAACGATCACTAGGCCCACATCAAAAGACTCGAACTCATGTTTAGAGAGTCCCAAGCATAGGTACTCCATAAAGATGAGGAACTTCAAGCATAGATCACTGAGCTAACTAAATTGCTGTTTAATGCGTTGAAAGGAAAAGGGCAAATGTGGGCAGTTGAGACAGGGAAAGAACTGGCCCACCCTGAAAGCAATTTGAATAGTGGTACTGAGGCCACCAATGCTCAAGAAGGGGCATTACATGGGCAACACCCTCCAGCAACGAACAACCCACCATCTCAGCCATTTATTTATATCAATCCTATAAAAGCATCTTACTTAATTTAAGGATTTTAAGGCACAGGCTCTTCACCATCAAGGCCTATAATCCCGAACCTCGATGAGCACATAGAGCAAGAGAAGGCAAAAAATCCTTCAGAAAATGATGAAGACTTGGAAAAGTATCACTAATTAGAGAAGTGTTTTTAAGCTGTGGAAGGAAGCAACATATTTGGAGTTATAGATGTAAAGTCATTAGGGCTAGTTTCAAGCCTCTTCATCTCGCCCAAGTTTAAAGTGCCTGATTTTGAAAATTACAATGGGACTACTAACCCTATTGCCTATCTTCGCATGTACTATCGTAAAATGGCGGGACACGAAGACAAGAAGCTATTGATCCATTGCTTCTGGGACAGCTTGACTAGGGTAGCCCTCTGATGCTACATAAGACTTGATCCTGCAAGAATTCAGACATGGCAGACTTGGCGTGTGCATTCCTTGAACAGTATAAGCATGTGACTGATTGGGTTTCAAATCGTCTTTCTCTCATGAACATGGAGAAAAAATCTTTCAAGAGTTCTAGTAAGTATGTTCAGAGTGGAGGGAGGAGGCAGCTCAAGTTCATCCTTCTTTAACTAAAAAAGAAATGACAGTTAAGTTTGTTGGCACCCTACAAGCTCCTTACTACAAACTGCTAGTAGGAAACACCATGAAAAATTTCTCTGATATGGTCATATCAGGTGAAATGATGAGAACACCATCAAGAGCGATAGGATATCTATTAGGGAAGCATCTGGATCAGTTAAAAAGACAATAAATAAAGGTAAAAAAAAGGGAAGTGAATGCTGTAGGCGAGAACCCTGCTAGATTTAGTCAAAGTCTGCATCTAGCACAGCCTATGTACTTCCCAAGCATGTTGAATACGGGTTTTGCCCTTTACTCATCAGCACCGTAACTAGTCCACCACACTACCGAGTTTGCTCTTGCAAAGAGCTTTGCACCAAATCCCATGTAAAGTGCTACCCTAAATGCACAACACCACAATATGCGCAATGTGAGAGCTCCAAATAACCAACAAGCATTCTGAGAAATGGATCACTTTGAACCACTCCCTTACACTTATAAAGAGATTTACTCTCGCTTATTGGTAGGCAAACTAGTGGCCCCAGTATTCACGAACCTAAGATCACCACTGTACCCTAAATAGTATGATGAGAACAATTATTGTGAATACCATACGGGAACACAAGGCCACTCTAGTGAGAACTGTAGTTCATTCAAAAGAAACGTACAAGGTTACTAGAAAAAAGAGTGATCAAGATTAAGTAAGGTCATGGACCCAATGTAGGGGCTAACCTACTCTATAATCATGCTAAACTGAGAGTGAATGTGATAATTGATAGAATAGGTTATCGGATTAAGAAAAGCATAGGAGAAGTTAAAACCCCGATGAGTAAGGTTTGGCAAGCTTTTATTAAAACTGAAATATAATAGATAACAAAAGTCAAAGAAGAAATGTTGTTGATACATCTTACTACCACTGTGGTTATGAACATGACTCACAACATTGTCCATCATTCTTGGAGATAATCCAAGGGATGATGGATTGGTCTGAAATTAAGTTCTACGAGGAGTGGGATGGACATGACAATCCATCTATCAATGCTAATGATGAGGAAGGACCTACCGATGGTCAGATCTCTAGTTGTTTGGCTCTTATGGGCATGAGGAAAAGAGCTAACGAAAGTTTTAGGCAGTAAGCTACAAGATGGATGGAGGAAGTTATCCAGATTCATCCCTTACTAACAGAAAAAAAGATGATGGTTAAATTCATTAGCATGTTGTAAGCCCCAGTATGAAATGGTAGCAAGAAGCTTTTCAAAGAACTTCACGGATGCAGTCATACTCCGTGAGAGGATCGATGAGGCCATGAAAAAAGAATTAAGAAGAAAAAGTATCTGCAAAGACAAAAGGAAAGGAAAGATAGAGGGCTGTAAGCAATCAAAATCTAGCATTGAAGCCAGTTCATCTTAAAATCATGCTGAGTTAGACCTAAAGGAAATGATCATTGAAGAAATTTGCAAGATTGTGAAAAACATAGAAGAAGTTTAGACGTTAATGAATTTGATTTGGCAAATCCTGGTGCAAGCTAAGCTACTTAATGCAACCGAGAAGACAAAGGAAAAGATAGACAACTTTTGTGATTTTTACACTATTTACGGCCATACTCTTCAAACATGCAAAAAGTTTCGCACTGTGGCTCAAAGGATGATGAACGAGGGTAGTAGTGAATTCTATAATGAAATGTAAACCCCACATATCGAGTCTGCAAATGCAATACCATCTATCAATGCACTAGAAGAAGAATGGTGTAATTTTCCTTATGGGATTAGGAGGCCATTGATTTTGTATGACAATCGACCAGGAGTTAAAGTTGACCCTGTTCAACCTCTGCCAAAGATGATCATTCAACTTCTATCTCCTTTCCCGCATAAAGACGATAAGGCAGTTCTTTAGAACTATGAAAACAAAGCCTTAATCATTAGAGAATCTAGCCAGCAAATAGCAAATGTTGACTTTTCAAGGGTAAGTCACCTAACTTGGAGCGACCGATTTTATGCCCCAACAGCATCAAAAAATAGCACTCAGCAAAAAAATGCCAATCTCGTTTCTCAAGCATCAAAATCTGCAACCAAAGAACTCAGAATCGATAGCTGTCAAGGGTCTAGTGAGTGAGAAAGAAGCTATGAAATTCCTTAAATTCATCAAGCACCGTGAATATAGTATAGTAAATCAATTAAACAAGCAACTTGCCAAGATATCGGTGTTGTCACTACTACTGAATTCGAAAGCTCGCAAGAATGCCCTTTTCAAGGTTCTAAATAAGGCCTATGTCCCTCTTGACATCTCAATAGGTCAGTTGGACCACCTCGTTTGACAATTACATATCTCTCAGTGATGATGAAGTCCTGCACGGAGGAAGAGGAAATTACAAGGCCCTCTATATCATCTTATTTTGTAAAGGCACCATGTTACCCAAGGTGCTCATTAATAACGGGTCAGTTTTAAATGTAATGCCCATGTCATGCTTGAACAAGCTCCTTATTGATGCATCTCATATCTAGAATAGTTGTAAGATTATGTGAGTGTTTGATGGAACTTGCTAGAACATTGTCGGGAACATCACCATTCCATTCCAAATCGGCCCATGTACTTATGAAGTTAACTTCCATGTGATGGAGTTTGCTTCATCATATAACTACCTGTTGGGAAGGCCGTGGATTCATTCTGCTAGGGCAGTACCATCATATTTGGACCAAAAGTTAAAATTCATCATCGAGAATAAAGTTATCGGTATCGGAAGGGAATAAGATATCATTACTGTTACCTCAACTGATGCCCTATATCTCAAACCCGATGAAGATATCTCAGAATCCTTTTTCCATTCCTTTGAGTTCATTAATGCTACTTATATCAAATAAGGGTTGCCAATAATTCAGCCCCATCTATCAGAGAGTACTTATATGGGATTGAAGTTGACTAATGGCAAATGTGCTCAGGTAGGAAGGGACTCGAAAAATGCCTTTAAAGAATTGCTAAAGCTTTAAAAGTGGTTAACCAGATCGACAAAAGAGGGTTGGGATTCAAGCCCAGTGCACAGCAAAAAAAACAAGCTTAGAAGAACCATGAAAGAAGAATGGCCCATTTGTCATGATAAAACATGGAGGATGAACCAATGCTGTTCCTACCACTTTGGGAAACCTTTATCCAGGGGGACATGTAAATACTGGCTCTGCTAATGCTGTGATCATATTGAACAAGGCTGAAGATATCTCCATCAATGTAATTGATGAGCCAAAGATGTCAACCACAAGTTTGGAGACTAGTCTGTGCCCTTCAAGGTTTGTTCCAAGTGTTTGGACTGAGACTAAGATTCCTATACTATTCAAGTCTATTTTAAAGTAATGCTATGAACTAAACCTGCATGCTCTCGCCCAAAAGCACTGTAGGATCCTCTGTATGGGCAACTTTTGTTAAGTATTATCAATGAAAATGACTGAACATTTTGTATTCATTCTTTGTGTTCATAGTTCTTGTCAACCTTAGACCTTTCTTCATATATTTTTCCACTTATAGTGTTCTTTTTTCATATTTTCAGGTATCCCGATAAAGGTAACATGAATCTTCATACTAAAACTTCAGAAATCAATTTTGAGCAACCAATCTGTGTTGGTGAAGTTGAATCTGAAGAGGATCTTGAAGAGAACCCCATACCCTTAGACCTATTGAGACTACTTGAGTAGGAAGAAAAATAGATATTACCTCATGAAGATCCCACTAAAATCATAAACCTTGGAATAGAGGAAGATCGAAAAGAGGTTAAGATCAGAACTCCATAAAGCCATTAAATCTAGCTAAACTAATAAGTCTTCTTCAGGAATATTGAGATGTGTTTGCCTGGTCATATCAATACATGCCTGGATTTGATACCAATATTGTAGTTCATAAACTTCCTCTCAAACTTGAATGCAAACCAAGCCAGCAAAAATTAAAGAGGATAAAACCAAAAAATGCTCTTGAAAATCAAGGAAGAAGTCAAGAAACGATTTGAAGTGGAATTTCTTGAGGTAGCCAAATATCTTGAATGGGTAGCCAATATAGTCCCAGTTCCTAAGAAGGACGGTAAAGTGTGAATGTATGTGGACTACAAGGACCTGAACAGAGCCAGCCCTAAGGATAATTTTTCTCTACCTCACATTGATACCTTAGTAGACAACACTACCAAAAATGCACTATCTTCTTTCATGGATGGGTTTTTGGGCTATAATCAAATCAAAATTGTAGCTGAAGACATGGAAAAGACCATCTTTGTGACCATGTAGGGAACTTTTTGCTATAAAATAATGCCTTTTGGGTTAAAAAATGCTGGGGCAACTTAGCATGGTAACATTGTTCCATGACCTTATGCATAAAGAAATAGAGGTCTACGTGGATGACATGATCTCCAAATCACCAAAAGAGAGTGAACATGTTGCCAAACTGCAAAAACTCTTTAAAAGGCTGCGCAAATACTAGCTCAAGATAAATCCTGCCAAATACACATTTGGTGTCACCTCTGATAAATTATTGCAGTTCATTGTGAGCAAGAAAGGAATAAAGGTGGATCTTGACAAAGTTAAGGTTATTCAAAACCTACCACGACCTTGAACTCGAAAGGAAGTGAGAAGTTTCTTAGGAAGATTGAACTACATAGCCCAATTCATATCATAGTTGACCAACAAATATGATCCGATCTTTAGGTTATTGAAAAAACAAAATCCTAGAGAATGGGATCAAGAATGCCAAGAAGCTTTTGATAAGGTCAAAAATTACCTTTCAGGCCCTCTAGTACTTGTGCCACCAGTGCCCGGACGACCATTAATCCTGTATATATCAATCCTCGATAAGTCGATAGGCTGTGTATTAGGGCAACATGATGAATCAGGAAAGAAGGAACAGGTTGTCTATCACTTGAGCAAGAAGTTTACAGAATATGAAAATAATTATTCATTCGTAGAGAAGCTATGTTGCACTTTAGCTTGGACAGCCTAAAGGTTAAGGCAATACATGCTGTACCACACTACATGGTTAATCACCAATCTTGACCCCATCAAGTATTTATGCGAAGCCCCCACCTTGTTTGGGAGATTAGCTAGATGGTAAGTTATGCTTGTCTGGAAGATTAGCTAGATGGTAAGTTATGCTTTCTGAGTATGACATCGTGTATGTGAATCAGAAAGCCATTAAAGGCAATGCAATAGCAGACTTTTTGGTAAGTTGAGCCACAAATGACTGTCAGCCTTTAAACTTTGAGTTCCCTGACGAAGACTTGATATGTATATCTGAGGTAGAGAACACAGTCAAGTGTGGGTCGTCATGGAGAATGTACTTTGATGGAGATTCAAATGCATTGAGGCATGGAGTTGGGGCAATTCTTATCTTCCTTGAGGGAAACCATTACCTTTTCATAGCCAAATTAAACTTTGACTACACCAACAACATAGTTGAGTATGAGGCCAGCATCATAGGACTCCAAGTAGCCATTGAAAGGGGCATTCGAACACTGCAAGTGTTTGGAGATTTAGCCCTCATCATTTACCAACTGAAGAGAGAATGGCAAGCATGTGATGCTAAACTAATCCACTATGGGAATCTGATATCGAAGCTCAAGAAAGAGTTTAATGATATTAGCTTTCAACATCTACCTCGAGAAAAGAACCAAATTGTTGATGCCTTGGCCACTTTATCTTTCATGTTTAAAGTCAACCGAGAATCAAACATTACTCCTATCCAAATGAGTATCTACTCAACCCCAGCACATTGCTAGAATATTGGAGAAGAGAATGTTGGTTTGCCATGGTATCATGACATCCTTTAATACATCAAGGATCAACGGTACCTAAAAGGCACCACCGAAGCTAATAAGAAAGCCATCAAATGATTAACTGTGAACTTTATTTTGGATGGTGAGTTTTGTACAAGAAAGGCTGGGATCAGGTGTTACTCCAATGTTTGGATGCCTCTGAAGCTAAAAATATACTTGAAGAAGTTCATGAAAGAATTCAGGGTATGCATGCTAATAGACACTGAATGGCAAGACAAGTCATGCGATCAGGTTATTATTGGTTGACTCTTAGAAAGGATTATATTGACTATGCTTGAAAGTGTCACAAACACCAAATCTATGTTGATAAAATCCATGTCCCACCGACACCTCTACAAGTATGATAGCTCCATGGCCCTTTTATATGTGGGGTACATCATCTGTAGATATGGTCTTCCCGAACAAATCATTGCTGATAATGCACGCAACCTAAAAACAAGATGATGCAAGTAGTTTTCTCTTAGTTCAAGATTCAGTATCAAAACTCTGTCCCATACTGTCTAAAGATGAATGGAGCAGTTGAAGCAGCCAACAAGAATATCAAGAAGATAGTTGAAAATATGGCTGAGACATACAAAGATTGGTATGAAAAGCTTTTTGCTTTGCATGCTTATCGCACGGTTGTATGAACTTCTACAGGTGCTGCCCAATTTTTTCTTGCTCTACGGCATGGAGGCTGTCCTACCTATCAAGGTTGAAATCCCTTCTCTCAGAGTTTTAATGGAATCACGACTCGAAGAGGCTAAATGGGTTAAAAACTGATATGAACAGCTCAATTTCATCGAAAAGAAAAGAGTCAAAGCCATTTGTCATGGGTAGATGTATTAAAAGTGCATGATGAAAGCCCATGACAAAAAGGTCTATCCTCATCAGTTTCGAGAAGGTGACCTGGTGCTCAAACAAATTCTGCCAATCCATAAAGATACTCGCTAAAAATATACCTTAAATTAGGAAAGGCTATACATGGTGAAATGCGTATTCTCTGGAAGAGCCCTAATCTTAATCAAGATGAATGGCAGTGACTTGCCTAACCCAGTGAAATCTGATTCTGTTAAAAAATACTATGCTTGAAAGGACTTTAGGAGGAAAACCCAAAAGGGCATCCTATTAGTCCCTCGCCTACCACCTACAAAAAAAATCCAAAAGAAATCAATCAAAAAAGAGAAAAAAAAACAAAACAAAGCAAAAAAAAATAAAAAAGAGGAAAACAGATAAAACTAGCTTAAGTTGAAAACTCGAAAGGGCGACTTAAGTGATCAAACCTTTTTATTCAAACCAAGCCAAGCTCAAACCATCATTAGCCCAAAACCAATATTCCCCATATTCAAAACCCCAAGTCATAACCTAACCCATCTATTCTATGTTGACCAACCCTACCAAAACCTCATCCACACCTGTACTCGAAGAATGGGAATCACCTAACTTTAAAGCCCTATTCCACCATGGGGCAATTGAAGGAACCTTTTTATGGGTCAGACAGCACCAAAGGGATTAATTGCTCATGAGAAATCTCCAAAGACAGTCAGTGAAGAATTCATGTCATTAACATCAAAGCCAATTAACCAAGATGACCCCTCTTATTTCTTTTGTATTTTAAAATTTTTCACAATCTTTTGAGTTTGTCACAACTTGCACCCTCTTTCTATGAAAGAAAATACAATTGTTTGATTTCTTGCATAATCTTTTGGTAACACTGCATTCCATGTTGCATCATGTTTATCCATTAATTGGCAATGCTTAATAAATAGACAAAACTGATGACAGGATTTCCTAGCATTACTTTAAAAGATAAAACTTTGTAGGAACTTTGCTTCATGTTTAAATACCAAGAATGAACTCTTGGGGCCATAACTGGTCTTGCCCTGGGATCGCACATTTGGAAAATATGCTCAAAACCTCTTCCCAGTAAGTGATCATGAACCTCTTGTACCTTCAAAAAAGTGACAGCCTTAACATTTAGAGCATCTGGAAATCTAAAGCAAGATTGATAAACCGTGGGTAAAAGGCCACCTCACTAAAGCCGAAGAAAGCACAAAACCAGCCATTGGATTAGGCCTTTAAAGTCATCACCCTTGCATCAATTAGGTAGGCATTTGCATCTCTATGCATTATACAACATTTAACATCTTACAAGTATCAACTCCCATATGCAGAAGTCAAATTTATAAGGAACCTAAAGTACCATTTTTTGATTTCAAAAAACCTCAAAAGGCCTCAATCCTCAAAGAGCAGGACGCTTATCAAAGCCCATAGAAGTTGGTGGCACCTACCTACCTCAGTCTTCAAAAGGTAGGACGTTTAATAAAGCCCACACAAGTTTGTCGCATCTACCTACCTCAGTCCTCAAAGTGCAGGATGTTTAACAAAGCCCACACGAGTTGGTGGCACCTACCTACCATAGTCTTTAAACAGCAAGATGCTTTATGACCTCAAAGCCTATACAAGCTGGTGGTAACTACCTACCTTTGTCCTCAAAGAGTAGGACTCTTATCAAAGCCCATGTAAGCTGGTGGCATCATATAACCTACCTCAGTCCTTTAAGAGTAAGATGTTTTCTTACCTTAAAGCCTACATAAGTTGGTGGCACCTATTTACTTTAGTTCATAAAGAACTGGACATTTTTCTTCACTCAGCTTAAAGCCCACACAGACTAGTGGCACTTGTCTACCATAGTCTATGAAAAGCTATGGATGTCTTTCTTTACCTACCTTAAATCCCGCACAAGCTGGTGGCTCTTGTTGATTTTAGTCCACAAAAAGCTAGACGTCTTTCTTTATCCACCTCAAAAGCCACACGGCACTTGTTTGAAAAAAAATGAAAAAATCTTAGTAGGGAGGTCAAACCCTACAAAACTCATCAAAATCTATCTTTTTGTAAGTTGTTTAATCCATCTCGACATGATACTAAATAACTCTCCACTTCTCAGCAGGCACATAAATCCATCATCCCATCCAAACAAAATGGTGTCTATTTGTCTTTGCCCTATTCCTAATACTTAGCAATGACCAAAGAGGGGCAGCTGTAGACACCTTATTTTGTTCGGACCAATTTTTGGCATCCTAGGAGTTGGGTAAAAGATGATAAAATCAAAAAATAAAAATAAATGTTAGGGGATGACTACCAGGTGCCATGTTTATGGGAAAGTCTAAAATGTTTATGGGTCGTATTAAAGAAAATATAAAAATAAGGCATCAAAAGCCACTTTTAATGGTGTCACCAAGGTCATTCAAATGAATAGACAAATCAATTTCCCATTGTTTGTGACCAAGTTGAGGTAAATTGGGAAGCCACAAGTACATACAAGTTATATTGGGGTGTAAGTATTGGTACAAGGCCTTTATGGTGCGAAAAACTTGAATTTTCACATACAGTATTGATATAAGAGGGTTTGGTATCGATACCCAAGGTGTGGCATCGATACCTGGCATGTTCGTATTGATATAGAGCTTGGCAGTAGCGAAAGTTATGATTTTTGGCAAAACGTATTAATACATAAGCATGAGTATCGATATAAATCCATGAAGTATCGATATAAACCTCTAAGTTTCAAGACTGGAAACATTTTTCACTCTTAGTATCGATACACAGCTCATTGTATTGATACTCAAGGGTAAAAATTACCTTATGTATTGATACACATGTTTTGTATCGATGCACCAAGGCATTTTTGCCTAGTTTGAGCCACTTTTTAGCGTTTGAAAACTTGATTTAAACATGTTTTTACACCAAGAAATTATCATAAATCATTGCAAACCTCAACTATAGGCTCATTAATGGATTCAAATAAAATTTTGGGGCCCAAACAATCCATGACAAAGGTCACTTTCATAAGATATATGGGTGTAAGAGGGTGTGGTAGGCATATCTCCAGTTGCAGGCTATCATAGTCTTTCTGCTTCCTTACTTAGCATGGTAGAATCAATAAGAAAAGAGTTAGCTAAGCATGGTAGCTGGAGATGTCCCCTGGTACAAAAAAGAAAAATAAAAAATGCCCTTGCCTTGTCTTCGAAAGGCATTAGCTAAGCATTAGATTAAAATAGGGACTTTTCAACTATAAGAAAAACACTACCAGCTATCTAAAAAAAAAACTCTCTTAGCTATCAAAGAAACTCTCCAACAATTTCAGAAAACTCTTTATCCATCCCTATAAATCCTTTAGCCACTCTAGCTTTAAAACTCACTAAAACACTATTCCATTACCTTTCACCCTTAACCAAACTCTATTCTTGTAGCTTCCCAAAACCAGCACCAGAACACCTTCAAAAACTTAACCTTTAACACACTTTCATCCTCAAAGTCCCCATCAACAACCATATTACCAGAAGGCTTATTCCTTTCACCCTTTTCTTGCTAAACAATAGCAAAAAGAAAGAAGAAGCCGAGCTTAAAGTCATTGCTTTAAAAAAAGAGGAAACTTTAAGCTTTTGCTGGAATATTCTTTTTACTTTGCTCCGTATATTTTCTGTTTTGATCATCCATTTCATTTTAGTAAACCTTTCATGTTGCCATAACCCTCCTAATACTCCAATGCATCTTTGTTGCCTTGATTGTGGTAGTCCTAGGATCTTGATGACCCTCTTGGTACCTAGATGTTGTTAGATATATAAACTCACGGTGCTTTATTTTCATCATTATAGCCTCTTTTCATGCATATTTTTCCATGTTCCTTCTATATTCACATATCTATTTCACATTTAAATGGTCACCTTAAGGTGTCTTAGGTATGTTCAAATATTTTTCTTACGTTTTAAGGAGGCTCATGAAATAAAAATGTTGTCTTGACAACTCTAACATCCACTCCTTTGTGTAAACATGTTTAAATCATCTCCATGCACCCTATTTATCATCTTCTTGCATCTATGTCACCCATTTCCATGTCAAAATGTCATCTTTGCATGTTTGCATTTTTAATCCATGTTTATCTTTGTATGAGCTATATTTTGTTCATGATATCTCCATTAAAATGCTTGCTTGTTTCTTACAAACTAATTTTTAGAAACATCCCCAAGTTAAGTTCATGTTACCTTCATAGATAAAGAGTAGCACAGACTTAATGTTTTCATCAAATTGGTCTACTAATCTTAGGGGCAAATCAACATTTCAACTCTGGATTCATGGTGAAATAAGTTTATTTTTTCAAAAAAAAGAGAAGAAAATCCCTTTTAGTATTAATCCTTGATCTTGAGTCCCATGTTCCTTTTGGTGACATGGTCAATGGGTTGTTCCATCATCCCAAACTACTCCACGATTGTGGAACAAACTTGTGAAGCCCGTGTTACTTTTTGTTATGGATGTTCAGACGTCCGAAGCTTGAGTTTATCTTCTAAAAAATTAGAATATCAAATAATCCCCCTATTTTTGCTCTAGCAACACTGTAGTCCAAACTTTAAAAATTATTTTTGAGCCATAAAATATTTCCTTTGATTTTTCTAATATTTTTCTTTAAAGGGCATCGAATTACCTTTCTAACGGTGTCTTATTTGCCTAGGATCATCCTGGACGAGGGATTTAGGATTTTTCAAACCTTTGCTGTATGAAACCCTAGAACTGGCATGTAACATTCTGTTTAGGCCATTACAGCCCCATCAAATGATTTTTGCGAAATTTCCAAATATTTTTACCAAAAAATTCACAAAATTACCTTTCTAGAGAGGTATTATTTATGATCCAATGATCTTGGATAAGCTTAGAATGATTTTTCAAAATCCATGATGCCCTTTTAATTGTACATGCTACGAGTGCTGAGACAAACCTAACTTTAAAAATTAATTCCTCCTAGAAAGTGATTTTCTAGAATTTTTGGAATATTTTTATATTAAACCTTGTTGAGTTACCTTTCCAACGATACCTTATTTATCCTCTGAAGTCTTCGAATGCACCTGAACAGAATTCAAATATGGAGATGACACAATGTTGTCCCCTATTTTCAACCTAATTTTTAAATCCTTTTTTTATCGAGATGATCGAATGTCTCGAAAATGTGCTCAGTTGATTCCCCCATAACATCTACCCCTTTTGACTCGGATCAAGATTAAAATATGGAAAATAGGATTTTATATTAAAAAATTTGCTAGTGGAGATACTCCAACTCCATTATTCCAAAGGGGATACTTTAACCCTTTTTTTCATTAAAAATTTAAATTTTCACTTTAATCTTAACTATTTTCATAACTCTATTTTAGGGGATACTCCAACCCCCCTCACAGAGGGGATACTCCAACCCCGCTTTTACCTCAAAAATTTAAAATTTTCCCTCTTCCGGATGCCTCAAACTATTTTGATAAAAATCATCTTTGTTCTTTAAATTACCATCGAATCCAGATTAGTCTCTAAAATTGTCATCTCGGCTATTCTTCAATAATCAAAGGCAATTATGAGATACATTTTGATTGCCCCTCCATTTTTTTGTTCTTTGGTTTGCGATCTCTTGTTTATAATATTATTACATTTCTCATTTTTTGCCTTACTAACTTGTTTTCCTTTTGTAGTGACTATTGTGCATTCATATTTAAAATTCGTTTTCATTGAAATTTACAAGGTGATGTTTTATGTTAGTGTCTCTCCAGTGCCTACTATAAAACATCATTTTTTTAAAAAAAATCCAATCCGAATATTGTTTTCACAAAAATCCCTATGCTCCTCACACCTTCAAGGCGCATAGGTGATCTAATTTTCTTTAAAGAAATCAGATTTTCATTTTCCAAAACTTCATGCATTAAAGGGAATTATATCTAAATAAAGACCAAATGGAACCTATTTAACCGAGGCCAAAGTGAGACATAGTAGGTACTAATTTTGGGCATTGTAGGGATGCTAGTTCTTCCCCACGCGTAAACAACTCCCGAACCTTACCAACAAATCTTTAGACTTCGTAAGGCTTGAAATTAGTGTTTCGAGTTTTATAACTCGTACTATTGTCTTCAACAGGCCTCTGATCTTGCCTAGCCTAAAATGATCAGTGGTGACTCTAAGTTTATGGCCACTTCGTGGTGGCCATCCAAGGCTAGTTGGATGAGCGACTCATCCAAGGTCCCTATTCCTTTCATATTATCACGCCTAATCCAAATCCCAATCAGAGGATAGGTCAAAGGCTCGACCAGAACTAACCATTATTTATTTTTAAGTCGAGCGCACTATGCCCTTCAAGTTGTCTAAAGTTTTAAAGGCTAGGCATGTGGCGACAGTAATTAAACACAAAATTTATCTCCGAAAATTATAGAAATCATACCAAAGATCATAAAATAAATTTGACCTAGTACCTATGGCCTTAGAACAAAAAATTTACAATTTTGCAAATAAGTCTTTAAACTTTCTAAAATTACAAAATAACCACAAAATGATGAAAAATACATAAAATGTATTCATACATTTCAAAATAAACATGAAAACACTTTCACAAGTATACACACGTAATCGGCCAAGCATGGATAACCTTGAAACATTATTTTCCATTTTTACAATTTAGTCCTTACATAATAGAAAATCATAAAGTAGCACAAAACACATCATGAAAAATCACAAAAACCACACCAAATATCATGAAAATGATTCGGGTAAATACCTATGGCCATAAAATAAATTTTTACATTTTGCAAATTAGTCCTTAAACTTTTTAAAATTACAAAATGGCCCCCAAATGATATAAAATGCATAAAAGACATTTAAATATGTTAAAATAAGCATAAAAACCACTTCCAAAGATGCCGACAAGCAATCAGCCAAGCTTGGATGGCCATAGAAAATATTTTGTAATTTTTGCAATTTAGTCCTTTAGATTTCCATATTTAAAAAATAAGTTAATTAAAATCAAAACATCACAAAATCAGCCCTTACATGATTTGACTACATTTTTTTAGTAAAAATATTTTTTTCATCACTTATTTTCTTAAATGTTAATATACATTCATGTTAGAATTTTTTTCTAAGCATGAAAACATAAAAAAAATGAATAAATCAATGTAAAACAACATGAAAATATTAAGAAAAATTATATAAACATAAGTATATGAAAATAACAATATATATATATATATCAATAAACACAAATAATCTCAAAGAAAATAAAAAACTTTAGTCACAGCTATCATACTTGGCCTTTCAACATGAATTAAAATTCATGAGCTGGCTCATTAAAAGGAAGAATCAAACAAGAAATAAACAAAAATTAAGAATTTTACAAGAATTTTACCTTGGAAAAGCTTGAGAATTAAGTTTTCTTTTAGTTTTTTTTTAATTTTTTTCTTTTTTCCACCTAAAGACCCAAATTGAGAAAATCATCCCCTATTTAGAGGGGATGAAAGTATGCCGGGGGCTGAAGAAGCAACCCTTGGTTGAATTGTTCCTAAAAAACTCTAGGATTTTTTAACTTATTTATTTATTTGATATTTATTTTATTTTTTGATTTGATTTGATTTGATTTAAATTAATAGCTTTTATCTTTTAGAAGATTGTGTGATCAATGACATCATCAATTCTAAAGATTTTTGGAAGATATTTATATATATTATGTAAAATTATACCATAAAAATTAATTAGAAAGATTAAATTGTAAAAATTAAAAATTATGTATTTGAAATAAAATTTCATATGGTAAATTTAATTTAATCTAATAACAAAATAAATTTTAATATTCAAGAAAAAACCATTAAAAATGGCAAACTCATAAAATTTTATGCGAAAAACCCTTACTAGGGAAAATTGTTATATATATATAAATACAAAACTCATAAAATAAATTAAATTTTCACAAACTGATTTAATACAATCTTAGCAATAAAATTTGAAGAATTTTGAAAATTATAAATGTTAAAAAAATCCAACAGAAAATTTTGCGTAGTAAAAAACTCTGTATCTCGAAAACAGAAAAAATTCTATAAAAATGCAAAACTCATAAAATAAATTGAATTTTAAAAAATTGATTTAATGTGAATTAAATAATAAATTTTCAATAATTTTAAAAATTATAAATTTAGAAAAATCTACCAAAAAAATAATTATGGAGTAAAAAACTTCGTATCTTAAAAACAAAAAAAATTTAAAAAAACTCATAAAATAATTTAAATTTTGAAAAATTGATTTAATATGAATTAATTAATAATATTTGAAGGATTTTATAAATTATAAACCCAGAAAAGTCTTTCAAAAAGAATTTACGAAGTAGAAAGCTTTGTATCCTGAAAATGAAAACAATCCAAAACTATGTTCAAGCTTTATAAAATAAATTTTATTCAACATATTAATTATAATATTAATTGATAAAAATAATAAAGGTGAGAACTAGAAATCTAGAACAATTTTACCCAAGAATTTCATGAGTATGATACTTGCAGTACTGTGAAAAATTCAAGTTTAAGTCCTAAAATGGACAACTTGATACTTTATGGTAAAAAATGCCAAGATGAATTTTTCCTTGAATATTTATGATTTTTCAGAGTGCATATCATCATAAATACTACATTGGTATCGGTAAAAATATTTGACAATCAACTTCCCAAATTTAACCAAAAAATTCTCAAAAAATTTCTAAAAATGGGAAATTTTACTTTGATAACATCTTTAGGAAGAATTTCAAAATTTCACAAGTATAAAGTTAAAAGTTAATTATTTTACCTTCATATTCATTTATTTTATCCGAGATTTACTCTTCATGATCCTTGAAATGGCAATAATTTTATCACGTGAACATGTAGTCATTTAGGCAAAACTAAATAGGTCTTGAACATGTTCATTTCACCTTTAGCAAATCTACCATCATTCGGTGGCCACTAAGTGCTTTGTCTCGGATATTTTGGACTCTCGGGAAAAGAAGGCCTAGACAAAATTATGTGTCTACAATAGGGAACCTATTCAAACATGATATGGGCATTACATTTAGCACAACCTATTGTCAATGAGCACCTTGGGCAACGTGCTTCCTTTTTAGTATATAGTGATGTGAAGGGCTTTATAATTTTCCCTTCTTCTATAAGGATTTCATCATCGCTAAAATATATGTAGTTATCAACAGTGATGTTGCTTACTAGGCAATATAACTGGCCTATCGAGATGTCAAAAGGGATATATGCCTCTTTCAAGACATTGAGGAGAGTATTCCTGTAAGCTTGAATTCAATAATAGTGACAGAACAAATATCTTAGCGCGCTGTTTATTTAACTAATTGACGATGCTGTATTTGCTGTGCTTGATGAACTTAAGGAATTCTATAGCTTTTTTATCGGCCATTGGCTTCTTGACAGCTATCAAATTTGATTTTTTGGTTGCATATTTTAGTGCTTGAGAAATATGAGTAGTGTTTTTTTGTTGAGTTTTACTTCTTAATGTAGTTAGGCCATAACATCGTTCATTTCGAGTTAAATGGCCTACCACCGAAAGTTCAATGTTTTGTGTTCATATTTCCAAAAAATCATCTTGTTGTCCTTATAAGGGAAAAAAGATGGAAGTTGAATAATCATATTTGACATGAGCTGAAAGGCAGCTTTCATACTTGATCGATTGTCAAATAAAACTAATGGCTTTCCAACCTTGTAAGGAGGATTATTCCTATCCTTTTTCATGGTGTTAATAGATGGTATCATGATTACTAACTTGGTTAATTAGGCTTATTTTTATCATAGAATTAAATGTTTCCTTCATTCATCACTCTTTGAACCATAGCACAAGCTCTTTGCACGTTTGAAGAGTGTGGCCATAAATGATATAGAAATCATAAAAGTCATCGGTTCCCTCTTTTGTCTTTTAACCCTGTTAACTAATTTGGCTTGTACCAAGATTTGCCAAACCAGATTCATTAACGTCCTGACCTTATCTATGTACTCTATGATCTCGCAGTCCTCTTCAATAGTAATTCTCGTTGCATCTGATTCGGTCTAAGCTTTAGATGAACTGTTTCCAACACTAGATTTCGGCCCTTGTCCAAGTTTAACCTTCTCTTTTCCTTTACCCTTGAAGATGTCTCTTTTGTCTGAGTCATTTTTCATGGACTTATTGATCATTCGACACAATATGACTATATCCGTGAAGTTTCTAGAAATGCTTTTCGCTATTTTCTCATAATAAGAGGTTTGTAATATGCCAACGAATACAACAATTATCTCTTTCTCTGTCAACAAGGGGTGAATCTAGGTGGCCTTTTTCATCCACCTCAGAGCATACTGCTTGACATTTCCATCAACTTTCTTTTCCATGCTCATAAGATAGAAACAATTCAAAACCCGTCCCGTGGTAGGTGTCTCCTCATCTATGGCATTAATAGATAGACAGTTGTATTTGTCTTGCTCCTCATAGAAGTTGATTTTAAACCAGTCCATCATCATTTGGACTAATTCTAGGAAAAATGGGCAATGTTACAGAATGTGCCCTTGATCGCAGTGGCAGTAAAATGGTTTAGTGGTTTCTTTGCTCTAGTCTTCGACACCCAACACTATTCCAACCTTCACAAAAGCCTGCCAAACCTTGCTCATCGATGTCTTGATTTCTCTAATGCTTCTTTTGACCTGGCATCCTTTACCATTGATCACCACGTTCACTCTTGGCTTTGTGTGGTTAGGAAATGGATTGGCTTTAACATTAGGTCTAGGCCTTTGTTTGACAAGGATCACACCCTTTTCTAATAGGCTCTATATTTTTCTCTTAAATGAGTGTCACAACATAGCTTAGATACAAATCCTGACCAGCTTGATTTAAAATAGCAGATATACCCCTTATTCTTATATATACCTATATATCATTATTCTTTTATTTTTAGGGGCCTATATCATTATTAATATTATTTTTTATTTTTCGTGTATAGGAACTGAGTTGTCAAGATGAATCACTCAATCAACTTCTCTAAATAGTTGTTCTGAAATGATCATTTATTTGGAGTCACCACTGATCTATTTATTAGGTGAGAGTGGTCACTGATCAAAGTTTATGTTTTGAGGGTTATGAAACCTATAAAAACAAAACCCGAGGTCTACATCGGTACCAAAGATCACGTGAAAGGGTCTGAGAGTTGGTTACAATCACGAGTGAAGATTGACCTTTTCATGATGCCCGAAAATGGGTACCCTATTAATCATGTGTTAATTTAAAATTTGATTTTTATTTGGTTTCAATATTTAATATTAAATCATAATTCTCATATATAATAGTATATTAAACAAATTTATTATTTTGAGAAAGTTAGGTTTCTAACATTTTTGAAAATCAAAATATCTTTTGCACTCTTCTAGAGGACTAGAAGAACACGAAAGCTTTTATCATTCTCTTTCTCACCCCACTGGAAGGCCAATAGAATACGAAAAATTTTAAAAATCAAAATATCTTTTAGACCCCGCTGCAAGATCAATGGAATACAAAAGGTTTTCTTTTTATGAAAACTGAAAAATCCTAACTTTCTTTTTGAAAAGGATATCTCGCTACGAAAATAATCCATAAAATTCCTCTCATATGCTAGGAAAAATTCTACGTATTATTTTAATTAGGAGACATTACATTAATTTTCTAAAAATTTATGAATTTAGTAAAAATATTAATGGAATATCCTAAGACCTGGAAATAGTCTAACATAACGAACGTATCCCTAAATGTGTACTTTTGACATGAATGTATCCTAGAAATCATATACGACTTGGTTTTAATGCAAAATTATAAAAATACCCTTGGGTATGCATTTGATATGAAAGTATCCCGGTAAACCTCAAGAACTTGAAAATGGTTATGAAAAGGTGAACCTATTCTAAATATAGACCTTTGGCATAAAAGCATCTAGGTGACTATATTGGACTTGGTTCTAAAAAAATTATCAAAATACCTTGGGTATACCTTTGACATAAAAATATTCCAGTAATCCTAAAGACTCAAAAATGATTATGAAAAGGTGAACCTATCCTAAATATACTCCTTCGGCATAAAAGCATCCTAGCTCAATTCTAAAAAAAATTATCAAAATACCCCTATGGTATACCTTTGACATAAAAGTCTGCAAGTACCCTAATAGACACTAATATGATAAAAAATAATTATTTCACCCTAAACATGGGAATTAAAGTATTAAAATTGACTTAAAATGTAAAAATTACAATTAAGCCTCTAAGCTTTTATAAATTGCATTTCGTACCCTAACGAAAAATCGAAAGGATACGAAAAGTTTTAATAATTTCTACACCCTTCAGAAGATCAAATGAATGTTAGAAATATTTCAACATGATGAAAAAGACCATTTTACCCTTAAATGCAAGGATTTGCATATGGTCCCTAAATTTTTCTAATTTTGTAATCTAATCCCTACTTGAAAAAGAACCACAAAATATCATCAAACATATCAAAATCAACATTTAAAACATGGAAAATATTCTCATGGTGGTTTAGCCAAACATCCTTGGCCTTGAAATAAATTTTTTTCACTTTTTGCAAACTAGTCCCTAAACTTCTCTAATTTTGCAATTTGATCCCTAAACAATAAAATGCCACAAAACATCATCAAACATATGAAAATCAACATGTAAAACATGGAAAACATTCTCATGATGGTTTGTTCAAACATCCTTGGCCTTGAAACAAAATTTTCCACCTTTTGCAAACTAGCACCTAAACTTTTTGTGAAATTGCAAATTGGCCTCTAAAATGTTAAATATGCCTAAAACATGTTTAAAAATGTATGAAACAATCCTTGAATGGTGTTAGGGACTTTCGACCAAAGAAGAATGGCACTAAACAAATTTTAAACTTTTTACAAATTTTGAACTTTTTACAATTTAGTTCGTAAATGTCCTAATATAAAAAATAATCTAGAAAACATAAAATCATCACAAAATTAAGCATAACAACATCATCAAAATCCCCTATTAAATTTGGCCAAGGTGAATAATGAGCATACTTATAGAAAATGAAAATAACCATGAATAAATATCATGATACTTAAATACATAAGTAAAATCATAAAAAATAAATATATGAATATATTTATCAACATATTAACATGAAAATATTAAGATAAACAATATAAACATAAGCATATATACATACCAAAATTAGAACCAAATCAGTACCAAATCAGTAACAACAACATTTCATAAAAAAATTAGGCTATAAATAAAAAATTAAATATAACAACAAATAGAAAAACAAAATTCATAGTCACCATGTTTAGCCTTTAAACATGGATGAAAATCGATGAGCCTAACATGATTTTAAATCATAAATAGGAAGAAAAATGCATAGAATGGATAAAACTTGTGAATTTTATAAGTGCATATACTTTAAAATGCTTGAAACTTGAAAAAAATTAGTTTTTTTATGTGTTTTTTTTTATGTTGGAAGTTTAAAGCTTTATTTGAAACCAACATTCAGTCAAGGGCTAAAATAATTGCCCTTGACCGAAAGCCTTCCAAGCTTTTCTTGTTTTTTCCTTTTTTTATTTAATTATTTTTTGTAATAATTACTATTTAATTTGATATGATTTAAATTAATTAAATTTGACATTTTTGTGGCTTATGTCATTGATGACATCAGTAAGGCCTAGAAAACTTTTGAGAGATATTTATATAATATGTAAAATTATACCATAAAAATTAATTAGAAGGATTAAACTGTAAAAATAAAAAATTATGTATTGAAAATAAAATTTCTTATGATTAGTTTAATTTAATCTAATAACAAGATCAATTTTAATTTAAAAAAAAAGCATTAAAATTTTAAACTCATAAAATTTTACGAGAAAAACTCTTATCGAGAAAAATTCTTATACGTAAAAATTGCAAAACTCACAAAATAAAATAAATTTTTAAAAAAATGATTCAATTTGATTAAAAAAATAATAATTGAAGAATTTTAAAAATTATAAACTTAAAAAAATTTTACCAAAAAATTTATGTATTAGAAAACTTCATATTTAAAAAAAAAATTAGAAAATGCAAAACTTATAAAATAAAATGAACTCTGAAAAATGATTTAATATGAATTAAACAATAATATTTGAAGAATTTAATATTTATAAACTCAAAAAATCCTATCGAAAAAAATTTGTGAGTAAAAAACTTCATATCTTGGAAACGGGAAAATTTTAAAAATATGTTCATATTTTATAAAAATGAATTTTATTCAACACATTAATTAAAATATTAATTTATAAAAATAATAAAGATGAAAATATGAAATCCAAAATAAATTTCACAGGCATAACATTTACGGTATCGTGCAAAATTCAAATTTTTTAAATAAATTTAATAACTTAACACCCTATGATATAAAATGCCAATATAAAATTTTCCTTGAATATTTTCTTATTTTTCGAGTGTATATTGGTATAAATGTCGCACAGGTATGATAAAAATATATGACAGTCAACTTTTCAAATTTTACAAAAAATTCTCAAAAAAATCCTAAAAATAGAATATTTAATTGTGATATTATTCATAAAAATGGATTTATAAAATTTGACAAGAAAATATTCAAAAAAATTTCTTTTAAATATTCATCTTTTGTATCCAAAATCAGGGCTCAAAATAGCAATTTTTTCGTCATACACACGTACGGCCATTTAAGTATGACTAAAAAAGTCTTGAAAATGATAGCTCATCTTAAGGAGGTCACCTTCAACCAGGGTGACCGTTAAGTCCTCAATCTTAGATATTTAAGATTATTAAAAAAAGAACCCGGGCAAAATTAGGTGTTTTCAACGAGGTGCAATTCTCAATAGAGTGACCTTGTGCTACGGCTTGGTACTCACAATAGGCATTCTCATTTTACCATTTAGGATATTGAGGTGATCTTGGGTTTATGAATATCGAGGCCACTAGCTGACCTACCAATAAGCGGGAGTAAATCTCTTTATTAAGGAAGTGGCTTAAAGTGTTCCCTTTCTCAAGGTGCTTGTCGATTATTTAGAGCTTTTGCATTGTTAGTGTTGTGGAGTTGTGTGCTCTTAATGGAGTTTTGAACGGGATTCGGCACGAAACTAATTATTGGAGTGAGCCCAGCAAAATAAACTGGTTGTGGCACTAGTGAGTAGGGGTTAAAACCCTAGTACATCATGATTGGGAAGTACATACCTTGTGCCTAATGTGGATTACAAATGAACTTAGCAGGACTTTTGCTAACTATTGATCTCTTTCTCCTTACCCTTGGTCATTGACTTTTTACTTGACATAGATGGTTCTGTAGTGGATATCTTGCCACTTTTGATAGCATTGTCAATCATTTCGCCGATATAACTATATTGCCAAAATTCTTTTTGGTGTTTCCTACCAACCTATCATAGTAGGGCGGGTATTGATAAACATGGCTGTCATTCCTTTCTCGGTCAAAGGAAGGTGAACTTGAGCTACTTCTTTTCTCCATCTTTGAGCATACTGTTTAAAGCTCTTAAAGGATTTTTTTCTATATACATAAGGGAGAGACGATCTAGGGCCCAGTTAGATACATACTTATATTTGTTAAGGGAAGTATAAGCTAAATCTGCACATGTCTAAATTTTTATGGGATCTAGCCCTATATATTAGCAGATAACTGCCTTAGTGAGGTTATCTGAAAGTAGTGAATTAGCAACTTTTTATTCTCTTTATATCCAACCATCTACGATAGTATATGTAAAGGTGGGCAATGGGTTCTATGGTCCTATTGTACTTTTCAAAATTTGGCACTTTAAATTCAGGTAGGATAATAAGGTGGAAAACCAATCCAAAAGATTTAGCATCTATAATCACAAATTTTTCACTTCCTTTGATAGCCCGAAGGCACTTTTCCAATGACTGATACTTATTTAAGCACCATTTTTTTCTTAAGACCTATTTGCTTTTTCTTGCTTCGCTTGCTCATTAAGATCTAGGACTATAAGTCTTGCTAGTGAAAAACCTATACCTGAAAATCCTTGAACCAAATGAGGTACTATTGCTAGGCTAATGTAAATGGATGGTTGAATTGATAGGATCATCCCTGTTGGAAGATGTTGTTTATGTAGTGCACCTTCTTTAGCATTGGCGGCTTTAATACCATCATTCAAGTTACTTTTGGGATCAGCCAGTTCTTTTCCCACATCGATGGTGCTTGTTTCCCTTTCTTTTTCTTTTAAAGATTCGAACAATAACTTAGTTAATTTTGTAATTCTAGCTTGGAGTTTCTCATTCTAATAAAGGGATTGCTTTTAATACTCTTGATATCTGAGCTTGACTCATCTGATGCAGGCTTGGTATTATTTTCCATGGCTTTTCGATGATGGGCTACTTTGGTACCATGACATTCTTCATTTCATTCATGACTAACAATACCCAGAGCATGCTATAGAAACTAACAAACGAACCATCCAAATAATGTGTACAAATTTCATTTTGGATGATGAAGTCATGCATAAGAAAATGTGGGATCAAACATTACTCTGATGTATGGATGCTGTTAAAGCAAGAGAATCCTAGAGGAAGTTCATGAAGGAATTTGTAGTACTTATGCTAACGAACAAAGAATAGAAAAACAAGTCATGAGGTTTGGATATTATTGTTTGATGCTAGAAAAATTTTGCATTGACTATGCCTAAAAATGCCATAAGTTCCAAATTTATGCTGACAATATCCACAGCCCATCTTCACCTCTGTATGCCATGATGGCTCTATGGCCTTTCTCTATATAGGGCATGGATATGATTGGGCCCACCATTCCCAAAGCTTTGAATGGGCATTGTTTTATTTTGGTTGCCATTGATTATTTCACCAATGGGTAGAAACAGCCTCATATTCCAACATCACTCGATCTATTATGTTTAAGTTTGTGAAATAAGACGTCATCTGCTGATGTGGATCCTTGAATAGGTAATCACGGATAATGCATGTGCTTTGAACAATAAAATGATAAGGACAATTTACTATCATTTCAAGAATAAGAACCATAATTTAATGCCATACTATCCAAAATGAATAAGGTGGTTAAAGCAACCAATAAAAACATTAAGAATATAATCAAGAAAATGGCTAAAACTTATAAAAATTAGCACAAGAAGCTACCATTCGCATTATATGCCTATCGCATAGTAGTTTAAACTTCCACTGGAACTACCTCGTTCTTCCTACTTTATAGGATGAAAGTGGTCTTACCCATTAAAGTTGAAATCCCTTCACTCAAGGTCTTGATGGAATCACAGCTTGAAAAAGCTAAATCGATCAAAAACCGATATAAGCAACTTAACCTCATCGATGAAAAGAGAGTGAAAGCTATCTATCATGGATAGATGTATCAAAAGCATAGGATAAGAGTTCATAACAAAAAAATCCATCATCCTCGATTTCAAGAAAAAGACAATACTTAAGAAGATTCTCCTAATCTATAAAGATACCCGAGGAAAATGGACCGCAAAGTAGGAAGGTCTCTATATGGTTAAATAAGCTTTCTTCGATAGAGCATTGATTCTAGTTGAGATGGATTGCAATATGACCTACCCAATCTCATCGACTCTGATTCTGCCACGAAGTATTATGCTTGAGAAGGACCTTAAAATAGAAACTTATAACGGTATCTTGATATTTGGAAATGTGGCTTAAGCAACCACACCTTACTTTTATCTGAACCTAATCAAGGCCAACACTTTAATAGAACCATCCTCTATTGAAATACCAAAATTTGGCCTAACCTCCTCATCTTATCTTATGTTTACCAAACCCACTTTTACTTGATCCCAAAGGAAAATTGCAGTATCCACCTCAGGTTAGGGCAACTACTATAAGGCAATCTGAGAGGTTCCTCCAAGAATGGTCGATATTAAGAAAGTTGATTATTTGAGAAAAGTCTCCAAAAGTGCTCAGTAAAAGATTCCTGTCATTAGCATGAAAAAGATCAATTACCCATAAAAGTTAATCTTCAACTGTCTTTGTATCTCCTAGAATGTTTAATGAATTGTATTCCTTTTCTTCCAAAAATGAAATACAACCATTTTATTTTCTAAATCCCGTTTTTCATACTTGCATACCACATGGCATCATGTTTGTCAATACTTAATAATGCTTGATAGATTGTACATAACTGATAATAAGATTTCTTAGTATTACCTCAAAGAAGATAAACCTTTGCAGAAAAATCTTTTTCAGTTCAAAAAGCCAAAAATAGCTTCTAGAACCACAGCCAAACTTATCATTTAGACTTCTTCTATATTGAAAAACATATCAAAGAAGTCCTTTAAGAAACTTTAGCCAAAAGGTAGAGCCAAATCAATAATCATTGATCCTTGCCTTCAAACAATATTCCTATCAATCAATTTAGACTATCAGATGCATTTTTCCAAGCATGCCAAGATCTAGCTCGCCAAGTCTATTAACCCACTATACAAGCTGATCAGACTCGAGAACTTTCTTACATATCACAGGTCACCTCAACTTTAAAAATGACCTCAATTATTAGAAAAACCTTTTAAACATTGATAGCACAGTCAATAAACCTTAAAACATAAGACACTTGATAAGACTTAAAGATTGAAGGTGATTCAAAACTCTAAAGCCAATTGCTGGATTAGGCTTTTAAAATCATTAACTTTGCATCACTTAAACATGCATTTACATCTACATGCATCATTCATATAATAATTAACATCTTTTAAGTACAAACTCCTACTCAAAAAAGTTAAACCAATAAAGAACTTCAAGTATAAATTTTATTTTTGAAAAGCCCCAAAAAGGTTCTAAGTAAAGTACTTAAACTCAAGTCTTTTGGTCCACCAAGAGCTAAATGCTTGTTTCTTTTAGTCCACAAAGAGTTGAACATTTTTTCTCTTTTAGTGTAAAAAGAGTTAGACGTTTTTTTCTTTTAGTTCAGAAAAAGCTAGAGGATTTTTTCTTTTAGGCTATGAAGAGCTGGATGCCTACCTACCTCAGTCCATAAAAAGCTAGATGCCCACATACCTCAGTCTACAAAGAGCTAGACGCTTACCTACTGTAGTAAACAAAGAGTTGGGTGTTTATTGAGTTAGTCTACAAAAAGCTGGATGCATACTAGACACTTATTGAGTCAAAGCCTACATTAGCTAGCACTTTTTTGGAAGGTTAAACCCAAGAAACTACAAACCTAATATAGAGGTCAAATCCTACAAAACTTAGTGAAATTTTCCTATCAATTGGGGTCGCTGCCAACATACTCGACCTATCTTAACGTAATACTAAATTGATCTCCATTTTCCCACAGGCACTCATAAGGCATTGTTATACCCTAGATAAAATAATTTCTATTTATCTTTGCCCTGTTCCTAATGCTCAGTAATGGCCAAAGAAGGGCAACTGTAGACATTTCATTTTCTCCAAGTGAACATCTGAGGTATCAAAAGTCATCATCTAAGACACTATCAAGGCTATTTCAAAGAAGCACAAGTAGGTTCCCACTATTCTCAGTTAAAGTAAAGAGTTTGGAGAGTCAAAAATAATAAAAAATTTGTATTTTTGTATGTGTGTATTGATACAAGGGCTTGAGATATTGATACAAGCCTCTACATCATCCAAATTCTAAGGTTTCACTATTTTTATTAAAACCAAAGGTGTTTGCATCGATATAGAGTTATGTCATAGCTAAAATCATGAATTTTGGCTAACAGGTATCGACATAGGAGTGCATCTATCAATACAACAAGCTTAGCATCAATACAAGCTTGCTGGTATCGGTACACCATGCTTTGTATCAATACAAGATTCAAAGTATCAATACATTCTAGTTTTTTGTGGCTTAATGTATCGATACAAAGCTTAATGTATTAAAACACAAAGCTATTTTGGCCTAATTTGAGAGATTTTTCCTTTTTTCATACCATGACTTCAAAACTCAAATTTGGTCATGACATTAGCCCTAAAAAGCATCCAATATCAGACATAACTTTATACATATCATGTGGATTTAATTTGTGGGTTCTAAATATTGGATTAATACATTTTAGAAAGGCCTATTGAGCTTGGTATGAGGGCATTTCAAGAAAAATCTAGTTTTATGAAAGACAAACTTGAGACTACTTATTGGATAAACTAATGTATGAATTTCTTTGCATGCAAGAATCAAAGTTAACTAATCAAATACTGAAAGGTTTCACCTTGGTACAATGAGTCATCATATTGTACATGCCGAAGGTCCTATATGCCCTCATTTTTAAGTCATCTTAGTGGCTAAAATTATCCACTATATAAGCCAATCCTTACCCAACTAAAAAAAACACTTTTTTACATCAGCCATAACAAAAACCCTTAAGCTCTCTCAAAAATCCCATTTTTATAGCTCTCTTTCCACCTTTTTAAAAGCCCTTCTAAAACCTCTCATTTCCCTAATCTCTACCTAAAAAACTATCCTTCATAGCCACCATAACCAAAAGCTCTTTCTTTTCATTCTTTTATTGCTAATCCATAGCAAAGAAAAGGAAAAAAGTGAACTAGAAGTTATTGGAGTACTGTTTAAGAATATTGTTAGACCTTTTAGTGGTGAATGAAATCAAGAGGGGGCGAATTGATTTCTCAAAATTTTAGTAAATTAAAACTTTGATAAAATTGAGAAATCTAAATAATAAACTTTAGAGTGCAAGTTAATAAATAGCAATAAACAATAAAAGATAAAGGAAAGAGAAGCAACCTCAAAGATTTAGAGAGGTTCTGCCTCAATTGCCTACATCCTTAACCTCGGCCTCACTTGCCTTGGATTTTCATAATTCACTAACTTGAATTGTTTACCTTTCAAGGACAAGGTATAACCTTTACACTCTCTATCTTTCAAGGCTAAGATAGAAACCTCTACCCCCTATCTTTTGTGGCTAAGATAGAACCCCCTCTTAATACTTTTGAAGGTTAAGTAGAAACCTTCTCTACTTTTGAATAGCTAAGTAGGAACCTCCCCTTTCTACAAGTATTTGAGTGTAAACAAATAAAACCTCTAAAGGTTAGGTGTTTACAAGAATTTTGGCTAAAGGAAAATATGTATCTAAAGATACAAAATGAAAAAGACAAAAATACAAAAATATAAAGAATTAATCCTATACAAAGATTAACTACTTAGTGAAAATGATGGAAAAGATGAAAGATTTGACTTTAAGCATAATTCTCTTGGTTCCTTTTCTTGTTGAAGGTGTTGGAGTGGCTTATTTATAGCCTTGATCATGATTCTAGCTATTGGGAACATTTGGTGAAGGAATATAATCATTGGAGCCTTCAAAATGTCATTTCTCGTTGTTCCCCGTGCCTCTATATTGATACAATTAAGTGGGTATCGATAAATTATGTTTAACGGTCCAAAATATGATTGTTAAACAGTCTTGTATCGATACAGAAAGATCTATCTTGATACATGAATAGTTCTGTATCGATACAAAATGCTCTGTCTCGATACATGAATAGTGATTTTTGCATTTTAAGGTTATTTAGCCATTGCCAAGTATTGTATCAAAACATACACATAGTGTATCGATACATTCACATGAAAATCAATTTTAAAAGGTTTTTCATGACTTTAAAACATGTAAAACTTATTTCAAAAATGTTTTATATAAAAATATGTATTAAGAACACATTTTTGAGTGCTTGAAGGAGTTAAAACACTTTCTAGTATTTTTCAAAGTGTTTACAAAATGTTTCATGGAAAAATAATAATCTTGAAAATAATTAAGCATAAGCTAATTAAGCTTAAGTTTAGTTATATCAAAACTAAGAGTAATTCAAAGCTAATAGCTAACAAATATAGCTAGGATTTTAAGCTTCCATTGGGGTATATCTTCTATCTTTGCTTCTTTTTATTTTTTATTTTCCTCCATCATCATCATTTTAGTGAACCTTTATGTTTCCATGACCCTATTAACACTTCCATGCATTATTGTGGCTTTGTTCGTAGTAGCGTTAGGATTTTGATGACTTTCTTGGTGCTTCAATGGTGTTTTAATGAACTAGAATGCCATATATCTTGTTAACATTAAAACAATCCTTGTTCCTGCATTCTTACCATGTTTTTCTTCATCTCAACATGCTCATTTCATCTGTGAATACTTAGCCTAGCATATTTTAATCCTGACATACCTTGGGATGCATTTTCACAATGATTTCTTTGATAAAGTGCATATATAGCTTGCTATTTTGAGTTCTTGTTAATGTTTGATATTTTAACTTAGTTTAATTCATCATATGTTTTTTGAAGTGCCTTTATGATGTTTGTAAATATCTGTTTTCAAAGAAAACCCTAAGTTAAGTCTATGTTAACCTTAATCAATGTGGATTGCATGGATTTAAGGTTTTTAATATATTGGATCTCCAATCTTTGTTTAAAATCGTGGCCTCATTAGGCCAAAAAAATTTTTATTTTAATCTAAACCCAAAAAATATTTTCAAATATTTAGTTTAAGTTTTTGTATCGAGGCTATCATTACCATTGGTGTGGATAATAGATAGTTCAGTAGCCTACTCTATAGGAGTTGGATTGGTTTATTACTTCACTGACATGGACCTCGATGATTGGACATTCGTATGTCTGACACCTTGATCTACGCGTACAAAAGCTTTAATCTAAAAAAACCCTATTTCAGTACTAGTAGCACAATGATCTCTATTTGAAAAATTATTTTTGGACTCAAAAAGATTTTTCTAGAATTTTCTAACATTTTTACCAGAAAGGGCTTCAAATTACCTTTACAATAATACCTTGTTTGCCCTTAGTTCATTCTAGATGTAGAAGTTACGATTTTTTGAACCTATGCTATTTAGAACTCCTAGAATCAAGGATTCACATTTTGTTTGAGTGATTTTGACCTATTAAATGATTTTTTGGATTCTTCTAAAGAAATTCTTTTTCTGAAATGGTATTATTTGTGATTTAATGATTTTAAATGAGTCCGAGAAGATTTTCAAAGTTTACTGCTCCCTTTTTCTAGCACTTGCTATCAATGTTGACTCAGGCTCGATTTCAAAAATTAATTCCATCTAGAAAGTGATTTTCTAAGATTTTTGGAAATTTTTACCTTAATTCTTATCAAGTTAGCCTTCCAATAGTACCTCATTTACCATTAGAAACCATAGAACCAAGCTTAAATAAATTTAGGAAGGTAGGTTACGTGATGCCATCCCATGTTTTTGCTAAAGCTGAGAAAATTACTTGGATTTTCCTAAATTATCTTTTCTAGTCATTCAAATGACTTGATACATATTCAATGGTTTCCCCATAGAGTTGTGAGTCATGACATAGCTCCTTTTAGGCTTGGATCAAACCTTAAAATTGTTTTTAAAATTAATTTCCGTCTCCTATTTGAAATATTTTCCATCATAAAATTTATTTTCTTAAAAATACAAAAAATTTTTATTTTTAAAAATCACTCAAATTCTTTTTCCAAATGGATAATCCAACCCCATTTTTTCTAAGGGATTTTCTAACCTAATTTCCTCTAAAGGATATTCCAACCCCGTTTTCCAAAAATAAATAAAAATCTAAGTTTTTCTAGGATCTCTAGACCTTTTATCAATTTATTATGCCTAGAAAGGCCACCAAATCCAAATATGTCTCAAAATTGTTAATTATAGCCAAGGTCAATTATAGGATACATCTCAAACGCCTCTTCCTTTATGTTTTGTGTGTTCCTCTTTAATGTAACATTTATTATATTCCTTATTGTCTTACCAACCTGTTCCTCTTGATGATGATTTGCATTCATGTTTTGAGCAAAATCAGATTTCATTAAGCTCGAGGCAATGTTCTACGTTAGTATCCCCTTAGTACTTGAGGTAAAATATCCTTTTTAAATCAATTCGTACCTCATTTTACTAAATCCCTTATGTTTCTTTTCCCTCCTGGGTTGCATAGAGAGATATTAATTAAACTTTATCATAAAAACCTAGATCCATTATTAAAAATTTTTCATTCATAAGAAGGGGATTGCACATAAATAATGATCGCATGAAAAATCGAGGAAAATCAAGATTCGATAATTTATGGCTAGACGGTACCAATTCTGAGCATCATGGGGTGCTAATCCTTCATCACACGTAACTGACTATTGGACCCTTTTAAAATGAACCGTGGTATACACAATCCGTAAAATCAATATTTTAAGTTTGTAACTCATAATCATGGATTTTAGTAGGTATCTAGTCATACCTAGCCTAAAATGATAGGTGGCAACTCTAAGTCATGGTCATTTTGTGATGACCATCCAGGACCAATTGGATAAGCTATTTATCTAAAAGTCCTCACCTCAATTTTCACTCTATCACACTTAATTCAAATCCCAATCAAGGGATGATTTGAAGGCGAACTCTTTTTCCCCTTTTATTTTTAAATTGTAGCATCACCACCATATGTGTGTATGGGGGAGGCACATCGCAATAACATTGCTTTTGAAAGTTCTTTCACCATACCTAAACTTTTGTCATTTCCCAAATCTATCCTTTGCTTATGAATAGAGCAAATCACCAAAGGACCATACGTCAATTTCTCTAATAATGTACAATTATTTCGCACACATTTTAGGGCTAGATTAATGAAAAGCCAAATTGCCTCTTTGTTTTGATGTCCTTGCACCTAGTTATGACTTATACATATTTTCCATCTTTATGATTGAAAGAAAATTTTATATGTATCCTCAGTTAACCATAAAAAGTCATTGGAGCTTTGCTTAAATGGCATATTAAGGTGGTATATCTTACATCAATTGCAAAAAAAAAAAAGAAAAAAATTGATTGTGACATCATACATGTGATGCACTTAAGTGATTTCAAGGGCATAATGAAATTCCAATTATCTATTCCCTTTGAGAATTGTTCTTTAATTATAATATTCATACTTGACATAAGAAATGGTCTTTTTTTATATCCCTTTCATGAATGAGAAAATTATCTCTTGCTATTTTTTTAAGCCTATTAAATGTATTTTTTTTAATTATTAACTGTAGCCATTGATAGCCTTCCACACTAAGGAGCAAAGATGAAAAATAATCTTTTTGGGAAAACATGAGGAAATAGATCTTACTTCTCAATTATGAAAAATGCCTTATGCCCTAAAGCAAAAGTTCTTAAACTTATTTTATTTAAAGAAAAAAAATGAAAAAGAGAAAGGAAAAAAGAAAAACAAAGAAGAAATGAAATAAAAAAGACAAAAATGAAACACGAATGCGAGAAAATGAAATCCTTTGAGAAGTAAGAATGAAAGTCCTCATTAAAATAATGTTCCTTAGTTTGATTACCTTCAAATACATACATTTGACCTGATTATCCATTTCTTCATAACCTTAAACGATAACCTACATTATGTGCTTTAAAAGTCCATTTTGATTTAGCATGGATGTTTGACATGAAGATTATTTCCTCAAACTTTATCCCATCTCTTCAAATTGACATTTTGTCTTTGAATGAAGTTTGAATTCTTGAATGTATGATAAAAAAATCCAGAAGAAGATGAAAAAGTTGAAGCTCTAAGGTGAAAACCCAAAAATGGGCAGTTTAGAGCCAAAAAAAAAAAAGATAAAGGCAACTCTAGAAATTTATGTATGATTATGCTAAAGTCCCAACAAGAAGCACCAAGAACTATATTTTGATCTAAACCCTTTATTATTGAGAAATTTAAGAAGGTTAAATTTTTATGAACTGAAAACCATTTATTTTTTTTTCTTTTCCAAAATTTAAACCTATCCTTAACATTTATGAAAATGCCATATATCAAGAACTAAGAAAGGGTGCCCAAATAGGTTATGTTTTAAAATAAATATTTTCGAAGATTCATGTTCATTTATTAGCCTATATGAAGATTCTTTGATCTTCTCTAATATCTCACAAAGCCTTTCTTAATGGCTGGAACATTAACAAATTGAAATACCTAATTCACTTGAGAAGGCTAAAGTGCGATTCCCCTTATCTATTCTTAGAAGTAATTACCAATTTTTAGAGACCAAAATCACATTTTCTATGAAAATAATGATGTGGGGGCAATTTTTATTTACAATTAGGTCATGATTAAAAGATGAGAAAATTTTCTGACAAATTTTTTTTCTTTTCAAAAAATTTAAATGATATGAGATTAAGTTTTGAGTGATATTCTTAAGGGCAAAAGATTAATCAAAGGGCTTTTGCGTTTTCACTCCATGATAGGGAACAGTATTCAAAATAAGGGATGCATTGCATTGGTGATTAACCAAGTAAACACCTCCTATAACGTTAACATCAAAGGAATTTTTAAGAATAAGATTCTAGGATAGAAAAAAGAATAAGATAAGAACAATTGAAAGGTCTAAAAAATGTCTTTAGGGAATGGAAAAATTTTGTTATCGACTTACCGTGACTACCCCCTAAAGATGGGAGGCATGCCTAACTTAAATATATCCTCGATAGGATCTTATGGCATGATAGAATGAGAAAAATGCATTAGTGAGGGGACTATCAAACAAATCGCTCATTCGACTAGTATTTAACGGCCACTGTGAAATGGCCAAAAATTCGAAGTCAACTTTGACCATTTGAGTAAGGTATGGTTAGACACCTATTAAAACTAACATTTCGAGTCATAAAACTTGAAGGATCGATTTTATGATCTACGTGTGCTAGAGTTTGTTAGGAGACTCCATGAGTTGGTTACATGTGAGGAAGGATTAGTACCCCTACAATGCCCTAAATTGGTACCATTTAGCCATATAACATAATGATTTTGGTTTTCTTGATTATAATTTGTCATTATTTGTATATAATCCTTTTTATGATGTATCTTTTGGAAACAGAAAATTTAGGTTTTAATATAAATTTCAACTCCTTTATTTAATAAAAAAGATAGACAAACATAAAGGTTTTAGTAATATAATTTTTGGATTTTTAATTTGAAGAAGTTACTTCATTTTAAGCACTAGAGTGATACCGACATAGAATATTACCTCAAGTTTTTAGAAATTCAATTTTAAAACATGAATGCTAATTTATCATTAACAAAGGAAACATGTTAGACATAAATAAATGCAATAAATATTGCAAAAAAATAAAACACATAAAGATAAGTATAGACACCCCATTTGTCTAGGCCAACATCTAATGCATCAGAGATCACCATTTGAGGTGTTATTGAGGTCATTAATACAAGCTAAGGTAAGGTGTTCGGAGAGCTAAAGCTACATAAAATTCATATTTTCATAAGTGTGTATCAATATAGGGCCTTAATGTCATAAAAAATTTAAATTTTATAAAATGTATCTATACAAAATGTCAGTGTATTGATATATTACTTCATGCATCGATACATAGGCTTGTTGTATCAATACAAGGCTTGGCAGTAGCTAAAATCGCTATTTTAGACAAAATGTATTGATCATAGGCCTCTAGGTCTTAAGACTGGAAACATTTTTTACTTTTAGTATTGATACATAGCTTATTATATCGATACTCATGGGTAAAAAGTACCTTGTGTATTGAAAAAACATGTTTTGTATCGATACATCAAGGCATTTTTACCTAGTTTGAGCCACTTTCCAGCCTTTGAAAACTTGATTTAAATATGTTTTTGCACTAAGGAACTATCATAAACCATTGCTAATCTTAACTATAGGCTTACGAATGGATTCAAACAAATTTTTGGAGCCCAAACAATGAATGACAAAGGCCACTTTCATAAGATATATGGTTGTAAGAGGGTATGGCAGGCATATCTCTAGTTGCAAGCTATCACAACCTTTCTACCTCATTGCTCAGCATGGCAAAACCAATAAAAAGAGAGTCAGGTGAGCATGGTAGATAGAGATGTCCCGTGGTGTAGGAGGGAAAGATAAAAAATGCCCTTGCATTGTCTTCTAAAAATAGTAGCTGAGAATTAAATAAAAAGGTCTCAGCTATCTCAAAGAGAAAAGAACCTTCAGCAATCTTCGAAGAAGCTCTTTAGCAATCTCAGAAGACTCCATTCATTCCCAAATATCCTCCAATAACTCCAATTCCAAAAACTCACCAAAAACACTATTCCATTACCTTTCACCCTCAACCAGCCTCTATTCCCATAGCTCCCTAAAACCACCACTTGAACACCTTCAAAGACTTAACCTTTCACATACTTTCATCCTTAAAACACCCCACTAGCAACCATATTACCAGAAAGCTTCTTCTTTTTACCCTTTTATTGCTAAATAATAGCAAAAAGAAGGAAGGAACTGAGCTTAAAGTCACTGCTTTAAAAAAAGAGGAAAGTTCAAGCTTTTGCTAGTGTATTTTCTACCTTGTTCCATATATTTTTTGTTTTGATCATTCATTTCATTTTAGTGAGCCCTCTATGCTACCATGACCCTTCTAAGACTCTTATGCATTATTGTTGCCTTCGTTGTGGTTGTCTTAGGATTTTGATGACCTTCTTGACACCTTGATTTTGTTTAGATATATTAACTCGCCATACTTCATTTTTATCATCACAAAGCCTCAGTTCATGCATCTTTTGCCATGTTCGTTCCATATTCACATATCCATCTCATATTTAAATGGTCACCTTAACATGTTTTATGTATGTTCATACATTTTCTTATGTTTTAAAGAGTCTTATGAAATAAAAATGTTGTTTTGACAACTCCAATATCCTTTTCTTTAGTTTAAACATGCTCATATCATCTCCATGCACCCTATTTGCATCTTCTTGCATTTGTATCACCCATTTTCATGTCAAAATGTAATCTTTTTATGTTTGCATGTTTAATCCATGTTTGTCTTTGTATGTGTTGTATTTTGTTCATGATATCTCCTTTAAAATGCTTGCTTGTTTCTTAAAACCTGATTTTTAGAAAATCCTTAAGTTAAGTTCATGTTACCTCCAATAGATAAAAAATAGCATGGACTTAATGCTTTCATAAAATTGGTCTTCCAATCTTGGGGACAAAGCAAACATTTCAACTCTAGATTCATGATAATACAAGTTTAAAGATGTTGTTTTCCAACCAAACATAACCTTCTTTTAGTCAAAAAATACTAAGCCTTGACTTGAGTTTAACACCTTCAAGACATGGTTAATGGGTTACTTCATCATCCCAAACTACTTCAGGATTGTGGAATGAACTCATGATGCTCTATCATTCTTTCCCTTGTGTTATGGATGTTCAGATGTCCATAAATCAAATTTAACCCTAAAAAAACCTGGAATATTGAATGATTCCCCTGTTTTTGCTCTGACAGCATTGTAATCTAGATTTGAAAAATCATTTTTGAACCAAAAAATATTTTCTTTGATTTTTCTAATTTTCGCTTAAAGGGCATCAAATTACCTTTCTAATGGCGTCTTATTGGCCCTCGGATCACCCCGGACAAGGGAGTTATGATTTTTTGAACCTTTGCTATTCAAAACTCCTAAAACCAGCATGCAATATTCTGTTTGGGCCATCTTGGCTCATCAGATGATTTTTATGAAACTTTTAAATATTTTTCATAAAAAGTTCACAAAATTCCTTTTCCATAAAGGTATTGTTCATGATCTAACAATTTTGGATAAGCTTGGAACAATTTTCCAAAGTCCATAATGCGCTTTTCCTTGTACATGCTACTAGTGTTGAGACAGACTTAAATTCAAAAATTAATTCTACCTAGAAAGGGATTTTCTAGGGTTTTTGAAATATTTTTATGTTAAACCTTATCAAGTTAGCTTTCTAATGGTACCTCATTTACCTTCTGAAGCCTTTGGAAAAATTTAGGAATTGAAATGACATGATGATATCCACTGTTTTCAACTTAATTTTTTAATCTCCTGTTATTAAGGCATTCGAATGTCTCAAAATGCGTCCAGTTGGTTCCCTCATAATACCAACCCCTTTTGACTCGGATCAGGGATAAAAAACAAAAAGAAAGAAAGATTTCATATTAAAATATTGGTTAGTGGAGATACTCCAACTCTATTGCTCTGAGGGGACACTCTAACCCCGTTTTTAATTAAAAATCTAAATGTTCTCTTTATTCTTAAATATTTTCCTAACTCTATCTTTGGGGATACTCTAACCCCGTTTTTAATTAAATATTTAATTTTTCTCTTTATTCCTAAATATTTTTCTAACTCTACTTTGAGGATACTCTAACCCCACCTCTCCGAGGGGATACTCCAACCCCTCTTTACCTTGAAAAAATCCAAAATTTTCTCTATTTCGATACCTTAGATTGCTTTGACTAAAATCATCTTTGTCCCTTAAATCACCATTGAATCTAGACCTGTCTCTCAAATTGTCATCTCGATTATTCTTAACAATCGAAGGCAATTATGAGATACATTTTGATCGCCACTTTTTTTCATGTTTTTCGATTGTGATTGCTTGTTTATGATATTATTATATTTCTTTTTTCTATCTTACTAACACTTTTCCTTTTGTAATGATTATCCTGCATTCATTTTTAAAATTTGTTATTTCCACAAAATTTACAAGGCAATGTTTCATGTTGGTATCTCTCAAGTGCTTAATATGAAACATCCAATTTTTTAAATCTGATCCGAACATTGTTTTCACAAAAATCCCTATGTTCCTCACATCTTTAAGGCGCATAAGTGATCTAATTTTCTTTAAAAACCTAGATTTGTATTTTTCACCAAAACTTCATGCATTTAAAAGGATTATATCTAAATATAGACTAAATGGAACCAGTTTAACCGAGACCAAAATGAGACATAGTTAGTAGGTATCGATTTTAGGCATCATGGGGATGCTAATCCTGCCCCGCACGTAATCAACTCTTGAACCCAACTAACGAATCTTTGAGCTTTGTATACCTTGAAATTGATGTTTTGAGTTTCATAACTTAGAATACTATTTTCAATAGGCATTAGATTTTGCCTAGCCTAAAACAATTGGTGGTGACTCCAAGTTTATAGCCACTTCATGGTGGCCATCTGAGACTAGTTGGATGAGCGATTCGCTCGACAATCTCTTCCCTCTCCTTTCGATTATTATGCCTAATCTAAATCCCGATCATGGGATAACTCAAAGGCTAGACCACAACCAACCATAGTTTATTTTTAAGTCAAGCGTGCTATGCCCTCCAGATCATCTGAAGTTTTAAAGGCGGGGCATGTGGTGACAATATCGATACAAAGCACATGCAGGTAAAATTGCCCAATTCGAGCCATTTTTTAGCTCTTGCACCGTTGATCTAAAACTCAAATTTAGCCATATTTTTGGCACCAAAAATCATCTAAATTTATACCAGGCCTCAGCATTGGACTTGATCCAATTAAATTTTTGAGGCTCAAATAGCTGTTTCTTAGGACATTTTCATGACTTAATTCAATTTGTTAAAGAGCAACATTGATCTTTCTCATGGCTAACTACATAAAGTGGCCTTTATCCACTATTTTGCTAGCAAGCCAATGAAATTAATAGAAAGCTGAGGATAGTTCCTTGTCTACATTAGAGGTACATGCACCAAAACCCCAAAATGCCCTTTTTTTTTTCATTTTGTCTTTACTATTCACATGGCTAATAGGCCAACTTTGGCTCAGCTGAGAAAACACTTAAACACTTTCAGCCTCCACACTTTCTCAACACTCTCAAAGTCTCCATCAATGTCAAAACATTCTTACATTGTAGCTTTCCATAGCCCTCACAAAAACACTTTCAGAACACCATTTTAAGCCATTTTTGCTTACTTTCCTTCTTGCTAACTCATAGCAAGTAAGAAAAAGTTAGAAAGGCAACATTTTTACCAAGAGAAAGCTCATCTTTTTTAAAAAAAGTTGTTGAAAATTTTGTTGGTATATTTTCTAAACTTGTCTTTTTTATTTGAGTTGTTATTTTCATGTTCTCACTATGCTAATGACCCTTGCATATAGCCATGACCTTATTCTTAGGACTCTCATTCATTTTATGGCCCTAGTTATGTTAGATTTAGGAGTTGGTGCTTTTTTTTTACCCTTTTACCATGTTTTCTCTCTTCTTATTTGCTTAGTTTATATTGAAAACATGTCTTAGTGCTATCTTGAAAGCTGAACAAACTTTTTCTTGTTTAAACATGTTTATATCACCTCCATTGCATGATTTTTAATGTCATCCATAAAGCTAACATTTCCATGCATTTTTTTATCCATTTTCTTGTATTTTTGCCATCATTTCCATACTAAAATATCATCATTGTTTATTTAAAGATACTATTTATGTTCATTAATTAATGAACACTTGTGGATATAGTACTGCGAGTGTCTAACTCATGAAATTTTTTAGTAAAATTTATTTCAAAATTCCTTGTTTTCATCCTTATTACTTTTATTGATTAATATTTTAAGTAATGCGTTAAATTTCTTTGTGGGCCACGATATTTTAGAAAGTTCTTGCTTTTGGATATATTTTTAAACAAAGGCCTTTTTAATTGATTTCCGTCATTAGGAATTTTTTCATGGAAATTTCTATTTGAGTTTTCACATGTTAAATATATTTTCATTTATTTTATTTATTTATTCATGGGCTAAGGAAATTTTTCTATTTTATGGGCTTAAGACTTTTAAATTTAGCTAGTGGGCCCTAAAACCCATATATTTTCAAACAAGCCCAACAAGGTCACCAAACCCAATATATTTTTCGATGAGCCCAATAAGCTTATTTTATATCCTCCAACAAGCCTCACAAGCCCATTTGAGATTTTACAACAAAACCCACTAACTTTTTAGCTCTAAACTTTTTATTACTTCTTTTAGGTCAAAAATTTTTATATAGATATTTAATTTGACCTTGGCTTGAATAAATTTTTAATTAAATTTATCATGTAAAATTTTATTTCTTGAATTCATAACTCTTAATTTGTTACAACATAATCCTTCCAATTCATTTTTTCATAGAATTACCAATTAAATTTTTTTGCAATTGTAATTTTATTTATTTTTTTCATTTTTGAAATTTCATTTATATTTATTTTAATTTTAGAATTTGATAATTTAGTTACATGAGAATTAATTTGGTTGGAATTGAATTTTTCCTTAATAATTTAGTTTAATCCTAACTATTCCATTAGGTTATCTTAATCATCTTGAAACCTATGGGATTAGATAAAGCCTAATACGTGGTGACTAAGAGAAAAGTCAAAAAAATATTAATTGATTCTTATCTAACTAAAAAAAATCTATTAAAGGATAAAATCAAAAATAAAATTAAGAAAAAGAAGGTGAAATTCGACCAAAGGAGATTTTCTTTCTCCCTTGGCCGAATCGTCCCCCTTATAAATAAAGGGATGATGTTTCATTTTAAAAGGAATGGTTCCATAGCAAAATTGATTATTTTCTTTAAACATTTTCAAGCTTTTATCCAAGTTTCCAAATTTTAAAGGTAGTTTTACTTAGAAAAAATTTGATTTTTGTTCATTTTATTCATATTTCTTCCTTTTAGTGAGCTTAGTGATTGCTTATGCTCATGGATTTTGATCCATGTTTAAAGGCAAAGTATGAGGGCCATGAATAATTTTCTTGATTTAGTTGTTAGATCTTATTTTTCTTAACAATTATTTGATTTTCATCAAGAAAATATATGTTTCTTTGTAGAAATGATGTTAACTTAGTATGTACACAATTTTGTGCTATTTTCCTTAGTATTTTCATGAAGGCTACTAACAAAGTATGTTTATATGTTTATTTTTTAATGATTTCATGCATGGTTTAGCCTGGTAGACATTAGGATATACATTTATTTTGTTATTCATGAAGCTATGTTAAGAAAGAAATTATTCTTCGTTGTTTTAATGAAGGTTGAATATAATGATAGCCTTTGGATGAATTTTCATGTTTGTTTTTTATGAGATTTAGGACTATTTTGTAATGATTGGAGGTTGTGGGGCATAAAAAATATTTTTCCTAAAAACTTTAAGGCCTTGGATGGATATTTCCAATCTTGGCAAAAACTTGTAGTCATTTAGTGAAATTTTTTTTAGCTTTTTGAGGCCATTTTATAATTATGAAAAATATAAAGACCAAATTGCAAAATTGCACAAATTTTTCCCAAGGTAATCCAAGCTTGGCTGAATGCTTTATGGAACCCTTGTGGGTGTTTTCATGCATATTTCAACATGCTTAGGTGTTATCCTATATTTTTAGCCTTTTGAGGGTATTTTTGCAATTTTGAAAAGTTTAAGGGTTTATGTGCAAAAAATAAAAAAATTGTACCAAGGCCAAAGGTGCTTGGCCAAATAATTTTATTAATTTTTGGTGAATTTTCCATGTTGATTTTGATATTTTTGATGTTTGTTTATGCATTTTATTTTATTTAGGGATTAAATTAAAAAGTTAGAAAAGTTTGGAGTGCATTTAGGAAAGACTTACATATTGGGGTAAATAAATCTTTTCAACATGGACATGTTAGGAATATTTCTAGATTTTTTAGTCACCTTAGGGTCGAAGTGCAATTTTGAGAAATCTAAGGAATTATTAGCAATTTTTGCATTTTAAGTCATATTTGATATCTAAGTTACCCACCAAGGGTATGATTTTTATTTCACATCATTATCGAGTCCCTTATGGTTATCAAGATACTTTCATGTTAAAGGAATACCTTAAGGGCGTTCTAATAATTTAATTACGAACTATGTCTTTTAGTGTGACTATGATACTTTCATGTCGAATAAGCACATTAAGGATAGGTTCATCCTTTCGTGATGATATTGAATCCTTTAGGGTTACTAATATACTTTCACATTGAAGGTACACCTTAGGGATATTTTAGTAATTCACCTGGATATTTTCATCGTGAAGGTGCACTTTAAGGGATATTTGGGTCTCTTCAACCAAGTCCGAATCCTTAGAGTCTACTTTTGTTCTTCCTGTCAAAATTGGGTCATAGGACAAACTTTTATTATTTTTGACAAAATTGAAATTTTTAAAAATCATGCCAATGTCTCCGAATTAAAATGGTAGGTGAAATGTCTCCCAACATATGGAAGAGGTTTCATGGATTATTTTAATAATGAGATATCCTTTTAAAAATGAGTAAAATTAGGACTTTTTGAATTTCATGAAAATAAAACCTTTCGTATTCCTCTGATCCATCAGTGGGGTGTGAAAGATGTTTTAATTTAATGAAAATTAGAAGCCTGATTTTCTCAAGCAAAATAATAAATTTAGCTTAGGAAAATTTTGAAACATAAGAATTACAATTAAATATGAGATTTTGAAACTGAATAAAAATTGAGAGTTTAAGTTAACATATAGTTAAAAGGTATCGATTTCGGGCGTCATAAGAAAGATCGATCCTTACTCGTAATTGTAGCTAAGTACCAAACTCTTTCATGCCATTTCTGGTATGAAGTAGACCTTAGAGTTTGTTTTCTAGGTTGTGTAACTCTCAAGATACAAACTTTGGTAGGTGACCAATCTCACCTAGTAAAAACAGATTAGTGGTGACTCCAAAACAAATGGTCATTTCATAACGACCATTTAAAGTTAAGTTGAGTGAACGATCCATCTCAATGACTTGGTCCCCAAAAATGAAAAAAATAATTATGATAAGAATGAGAGATTCACATGTTTTTAAGTCCAAAGGGTCGAGATTCGCGTTCCAACCATGTTGTGACATTGTCAAAGGCACCCAGGCTAGAAAATGACTTAGACAATGTCATTAAAGGATTGCCAAAGCCCTAAAGGTCATTAATAAGATGGACAAGAAAGGTTTGGGATTCAAGGCCAATGCCTAACAACAAAGAAAACAAGCTTAGAGAAATCATGAGAAAAGGATGGCCCATTTGTTGGGTCAAGATTTAAGGTGAAAACGTATGATGTGTCTGTCAATGAGGATACTTATTGTTCGAGAGTATACATTAATCCAAGTTAGGGAGAAAGTACCAGCTCCAATGATGCTGAACAGGTTGTTTAAACATTTCTTTATCAATGTCATTAATGAACAAGAATGTCAGCAGCAAACCATGAGACTAGGCTATGCCCTTTAGTATTTATTTCAAGCATTTGGACTAAAACTGAGATTCCTGTGCTCTTTAAATCTGATTTAGAGTAATGCTACAAACTAACCTACATGTTTTTACCCAAGAGCATTGTAGTATCCTTTGTATGGGGTCTTTTTATTAAGTATTATGAATAAAATGACTAAGCATGATGTATTTTATCTCTTATGTCCTATTTTCATTTTTTTTATTAATCTTAGACGTTCTTATAGATATTTTTCTACCTATATTGTTCTTTTTTCCATATTTTTAGGTGCTCAAATGAAAATGATATGAATATTCTTCCTAAGATTTTGAAAATCGATTTTGAGCAATCAATCTGAATTGACAAGGTCTAGTTTAAGATAGATTCCAATGAAAGCCCTATGCCACTAAATTTGTTGAGGTTAACTGAACAGGAGAAGAAACATATCCTAACCCATGAGGAACCTATTGAAATTATAAATCTAAGAATGGAGAAAGATTGGAAAAAAGTCAGATTAGAACTTCTATAAGCTATCAACTCAAATCAAATTGATAAACTTGTCCAAGAATATCGAGATGTGTTCACTTAGTGTTATCAAGAAATTCTCGGATTAAACACCAACATAGTGATTCACAAATTTCCCTTTAAACCTAAATGCAAGCCTATACAACAAAAGCTCAAGAGAATGAAACCGAAGATGCTTCTAACGATAAAAAAAAGGTGAAAAAGCAATTTAAGGAAGTATACCTCGAGGTAGTTAAGTATCCTGAATGGGTAGCAATATAGTCCCAGTTCCTAAAAAGGATGGCAAAGTGCAAATGCATGTAGACTGCAGGGATTTAAATTGGGCCAGTTCAAAATACAATTTCCCTTTACCTTACATTGATGCCTTAGTGGACAATACCACAAAAATTCCCTGTTTTCCTTCATGGATGAATTTTAAGGTTACAATCATATTAAAATGGCACCTAATGACACGGAGAAAATGATTTTTATGGCCATAAAGGGTACTTTTTGTTGTAAAGTTGTTCTTTTTGGACTCAAGAACATCAAGGGCAACATATTAGATAGCAATGGTGACATTATTACATGATCTAATGCTTATGGAGATGTAAGTACATGTTAATAATTTGATCACCAAGTCGCTTAAAGAGAGTAATCATGTCACCAACTTTCAAAAACTCTTCAAACAGCTATGTAAATATCAGCTTAAGCTAAACCTTGGTAAATGCACCTTCGATGTTACCTTCAATAAGCTAATGGGCTTTATTGTCCGTGAACGAGGGATAGTGATCGATCTAGATAAAATTAAGGCTATTTAGAATCTACCATAGCCTTATACCTAAAAGGAGGTGAGGAGTTTCCTAGGAAAATTAAACTACATAACCAGATTTATATCCCATTTAATTGACAAATATGATCTGATCTTTTAACTACTTAAAAATAGATCCCTCGCGAATGGAATGACGAGTTCCAAGAAGCTTTCAACAAGGTCAAACTCTACTTGTCAAACCCATTAGTGCTTGTGCCCTCAGTGTTTGGTTGGCCTTTAATTCTATACTTATCAGTGTTTAATAGGTCTAGGGGCAATGTATTGATTCAACATGATAAGTCGAGTAAGAAAGAGAAGGCTATCTCCTATATGCAAATTCATAAAACAAGACATCATCTATAAATATAGGTTCCTCGAACAAATCATCATGGATAATGCATGCAACCTAATTCAAAATTTAGCACCATAACTTGATGCCATGCCATCCAAAATGAATGGGGGCAGTCGAGGCAGCCAAAAAAACATTAAGAAAATAATTGAGAAAATGGTTGAAACATACAAAGATTGGCACAAGAAGTTACCCTTTGCGCTACATGCCTATCGCACAACAGTTTGGACTTCTATGGGTGCTACCTTATTTTCCTTATTCTACGGGATAAAAGCCATTCTATGTATTGATGTTGAGATCCCCTTGCTCAAGGTCTTAATGGAATCACAACTCAAAGAAGCTAAATAGGTTAGGGATCAACATGAGCAACTTAACCTTATTGAGAGTAATCTGCCATAGGCAAATGTACCAAAAGCTTGATCATGAAAGTCTATCCTTGTTAGTTTCAAGAAAGTGACCTAGTACTTAAAAAATCCTCCTAATCCATGAAAATGCTCAAAAAAGTGGATCCCAAACTAGGAAAGATCCTATGTAGTTAAATGAGCCATTTCCAGTAAAGCTTTGATCCTAATTGAGATGGATGGCAATGACTTGCCCAACCCTATCAACTTTGATTCTGACAATAAATACTATGCCTAAAAACAACCTTTGATGAACACCAGAAAGGCATATAAGCAAAGAAACCCACTTAAATTAAAAACTCAAAAGGGTAACTTAAGTAATCAAAGCTCACCTTTGCCTAAACCTAACCAAACCTAGACTACCAATCAGACTTATCCACCATACCATGACTAAAACACTGAATCATGACCTACCTTACCTATTCTACTTTAACGTCACCTACTAAACTTCACTTCTACCTAACTTAGAGAAAATGTAATATCCACCTAAGCTTGGGGCAACCATCAAATCATACGGCAACCAGAGTTACTCGCTCGAAGGTCGACCAATATCATAAAGATTGATCGCTCAAGAAAAGTATCTAAAAGTGCTCGGTAGAGGATTCATGCCGTTAGCATTAGGGACATCAATTGCCCATCAAAAGTATTCCTTTAACTCTTTTTTTGTATATCTCAAAAAAAATTTATGAGTTGTACTCTTTTTCTTTTTGAATGAAATACAATTACTTATTTCTCTTTCAATTCCTTTTTGTCACACTTGCATCTCATACTGCATCATGTTTATCCTTTAATTGATAATACTTAATAAATATGCAAAATTGATAACAAGGTTTCCTAATATTACTTTAAAGAAGATGCAAAATTATAGGAAAATCTTTTCACGCTTTTGTTCAAGAATGAACATTGGACCCACAATCAATCTTACCTTTGGAGTTCTTAAAACTTTCTCCCCAGTAGACCTTAATCGAAGAGTAAAAGCTAAAGAATCCACTTTTGACTCCTGGCATTGGCACTAAAAAAAAAAAAACTTGGGTCTACCTAAGCTACCTGAAACAACCTTTTGAATCAAATCAAGAAAATGAATCCATCAATCTTGTTAATAAAGCATATCAACAAAGGAATTCCAAACCTGAGCCAATCAAGTTAAATAACCTTTTTCATAAGTCATGATCCCTCGTACCCTCTAACATGATTTAAACCACTCAGAGCCTCGAGTCATCAAGAGCAAGATTGGTAAACTACTATCAATGAAGCTCTAAAAAAAATAACTCAAAACATCGTACCATGACCATTCATTGAATTAGGCTTCTGAATCATCACATTCCATCATTCAAGCATGCATTTGCATTTGCATTTGCACACATCCTTCATGCACATTTTTTAGGTATGGACTCCTAACTCCAAAGTCTAAAACTTGAAAAGAACTCTAAGTATAGATCTCTAATTCCAAAAGCCGTAGGGAACCCTCAGGTTACAAGAGTTCTAGGCCCTAAAAGCTTACAAATCAAAAGACCTTTTAGGTAAGGTCTCTAAGCCCTACGAATTCTATCAACAAAGAGCTAGGCACTTATGGAGTCTATCCATAAAAAGTTAGGCACATATTAGGTCAGTCCACAAAGAGCTAGGTGCCTATCGAGTCTGTCCATAAAAAGTTAAGCATATATTGAGATCAATCCATAAATAGTTGGACATCTATAAAGTTTATCCATAAAAAGTTAGGCACCTTTCAATTTAGTCCACGAAGAGTTAGGTGTCTATCAATTTTGTCCACAAAGAGCTAGATACTGTTGAGTCAGTCCACAAAGAGCTGACGCATATTGAATCTGTCCATAAAAAGCTAGGCACCTATCGAGTCAATCTATAAAGAGATGGACATTTATCAAGTTTATCCATAAAAAGTTGGGCATCTATTGAGTCTTATCCATAAAGAGTTGGGCACCAACCGAGTCAAAGTCCACATCAGCTGGCATCTACCTAGAGGGCGAACCTTAAAAACCTCAAAAGCCTAATAAAGAGGTTAAACTCTACAAAACTTATTAAGATTTTCTTATAAATCAGAATCACTAGCAATAAATTGTACCCATCATGGTGAAACATTAGTTAAACTTCATTTTTCCAAGCACTCAAGAGGCATCATTCTACCCTAGACAAAATAATGTCTATTTGTCTTTGCCCTATTCTTGATACTCATTACAACCAAAGAGAGGCAGTTGTAGACACCTTATTTTTCTGGGCCAACATCTAAGGCATCAAAGATCACCATTCGAGGCATCATTGAGGTCATTCAGAAAAGCATGAATCAGTCATTCATCATTCTAACTAAGGTGCGGTGTTCGAAAAGTTGAACGTATGTAAAATTCATATTTTAATAAGTATGTATTGATATGGGGCCTCCATATCATCAAATATTCAAATTTTATATAATATAGCAACATAAAATATCAGTTTATTAATCCATTGCTTCTTTTATCAATAAATAGGCTTGTTGTATCGATACCAGGCTGGGCAGTAGTTAAAATCATAATTTTTTACAAAAATGCATCGGTACACAAGTGGAAGTATTGATAGCCTTTTGTTTCTATACATTCTTTAAAGTGTCAATACAGTTGGGCTATATATTGATGTAGATATGCAAAATGCACAAATCATGGCATTTTTTAGCTTTTGCAATGCTAATCTAAAACTCATATTTAACCACATTTTTGGCACCAAAGATCATCAAAATTTATGCTAGGCCTCAGCATTGGACTTGTGATTGGATCAATTCAATTTTGGGGCCCAAATAGCCATTATTTAGGACATTTTCATGACTTAATTCAACTTGTTGGAAGGCAACATTTAACTTTCTCATGGCTCAATTGCATAAAGTAGCCATGATCCATTGTTTTTGCTAAGCAAGCCAATGGAATTAATAGATAGTTGAGCATAATACCTTGTCCATAGTAGAGGTACATGCACCAAAACCCCAAAAATGCTCTTGCTTCTTGCATTTTGTCTTTATTATTCACATAGCTATGTAAGGTAACTTTGGCTTAGCTGAGAAAATACTTAGACATTTTTAGGCTTCACACTCTCTCAACACTCTTATCAGCCTCCATTAACATCCAAACATTCTCACCTCATAGTTCTCCTTACCCCCTCCAAAAAACACTTTCAAAAAACCATTTTAAGCCATTTTTACTTGTTTTTCTTCTTGCTAACTCATAGCAAGTAAAAGAAAGTTGGAAAATAACATATTTATTGGGAGAAACTTATCCTTTTTGGAACAAAATTGCTGAAACTTTTATTGGTATATTTTCTGAACTTGTCTTGCTATTTTAGTTGCTATTTCATGTTCTCACCATGCTTGTGACCTATGCATGCAGCCATGACCCTATTCTTAGGACTCTCATGCATTTGAAGGCTTTGGTTTGGGTAAACTTAGGACTTTTGATGCTTTGTTGACCTTTTGACCATGTTTTTCTATTCTTATGTGCTTGGTTCATATTAAAAATGTGTCTTAATGCTATCTTGAAAACTTCAACAAGCTATTTTTTGTTTAAATATGTTCATATCATCTCCCATGACATGATTCTTTATGTCTTTCATAGAGCTAACACTTTTATGCATTTTTGTTCATTTTCTTGTATTTTAGCTATTATTTCCATCCCAAAATGTCATTTTTATGTGTTTAAACATGCTACCTATGTTCGTTGCCATGAATATCATATAACATGTTTGCCAAGATGCTCTTTTGATGCTTGTCAAAATTTATTTTTCAACACCCCTAAGTTAGGTCTATATTAATATTAATAAATGGGGATTAATATAGACTTGATGTTTTTTATCAGTTGGTCCTCTAATCTTAGGAAAAAATCAAGCTTTCCATGTGTGGATTCAGGGTTAAATGAGGGTAAATGTTATGATGTTCACAAAACAAAAAGTGTTCTTAGCTTGTCTCAAATTGCATGTTCCTTAGACTTGTGTCTAGAGTCTTTTTGCTTGTGACATAGTTAATAGGCTATCTCATCATCCTAAACTACTTCAAGATTACGCAAATAAGCTTGTGGAGCCACTGTCATAGACCCCTTTTAGTTATGGACATTCGAATGTCCATAGTCTGAGTCTAGTTATAAGAAACCTGGAAAAACTATAAAAGTCCCTTATTTCATGCTGGCAGCCCTATAATGGTGACTTGAAAAATCATTTTCGAACCCTAAGGAATTTTTCATGGATTTTTTTATATTCTTCCCCTAAAATGCATCGAATTACCTTTCCAACAATACTTGATTTTCCTTTGGATCATTATGGATAAAGGAGATATGGTTTTTCATTTAAAACCATTGGAATCAACGATTTACATTTTGTTTGGGCCATTTCAACCAGTTAAATGATTTCTTTTATTTTTAAAATGTTTTTCCTAAAATGTTTGTAAAATTCTCTTTCTATAAAGGCATTGTTTGTGATTTAACGATTCTAGATGAGTCAGGTATGGTTTTTTAAAGTCCACTACACCCTATTCCTTACATGTGCCATTAGTTTTGAATTAGACCCAACTTCAAAAATTATTTACTCTTGGAAGGTAATTTTTTTAATTTTTGAAATATTTTGATATTAACCCTTATTGAGTCACCTTTCCAATGCTATCTCATTTGACCCTTAAAATCTTTTGACTAGTTCAGAATTAAATCAAAAATCGAGATAACGTGATGTTATCTTCTGTTTTAGAATTTATCTAAATTAATTTTTTGAGATCCCTACTTCAAGGCATTTAGAAACCTTTAAATGAGTCTAATCGACCTCATTGAGTCAAAAAATGTGTCAATCCCTTAGGCTCGGATTGAGGCACGAGCAATTTTCAAATCCTACTATACATATTTTGTCAATTCCCCGTTTTTAAATAAAAAATCGTTGACTTTGTCAAAACTTGTCAAAAATGTCAAATCATCAACAAATTGTTGAACATTTATCAATTTAAGTCATTCAATCTTGTCTCTCCAAAATTACCAAAATATCCATCTTTAGGGATACTCTAACCTTATTTTTTGAGGGAATCTTTAACCCTATTTTTTCAAATTCCACTTAAAATCTTAATTTTCTCTCTCTTAGATTTCCCTGAACCTTTTCAATCAAACTCAATTTTCATACCTCAATCAATCAATAGATCCAAATGCTTGTCAAAATTGTTAAACTTGTTTATTTCTCGATAATCGATGACAATTACGATATACATTTCGACCGTCCCTCTTCTTTCATTTTTGTATGATTTATTTTATGCAGTATTATCTTATTTTTTTCGTCTTACTAACACATTTATCTTTTTTGTGCTCACTTTGCATTCATATTTTTAGATTATTTTTTATAATTGCAAGGAAATGTTTCGTGTTGGTATCTCTCCAATGCTTGACACAAAATATCTAATTTTTGAAATTAAATCTAAAAGTTATTTTTAGTTAAAAAAATCTCTACGTTCCTTACCTCTCTGGGGTGCATATGAGATTCAATTTTTTTCACAAAAAACTCAAATAATTTTATACAAATTCATGTATAAAAGGGGGATTATGTCAAAGTAGTTACAAGTTAAAATCGAGGAAACTAAAACCAATTTAAGACATAGCTAGAAGGTACTGGTTTCGAGCATCGTGGGGATATTAATACTTCCATGTACCTAACCAAGTCCCGAACACAATTGACAAATCTCTGGACCATGCCAGCTTGGAATCGATGTCTCAAGTTTCGTAACTTGGAATGTTAGTTTCAATAGGCCTCTGATCATACGTAGCCCAAAATGGTCAATGGCGACTCCAGGTGTTGGCCATTTTATGTTGGCAATTCAAGACCAATTAGATAAGTGATTAGTCTGACGATATCCCTCTTGTGTTATAAAGAAAGAGTCTTAGTCAAGAGGACACTTCCTTATCAAGAATTTTATCAGTTCCTTCACATAATAATAAGTCGTGTGTGTTTCTCGCTCCACAAGGATCTTCTGAGGCACATTTCAACAACAAAGAAAATAGCCGATCTATAATGTAGCTCGTAATTCTCGTTCATTATCTAGAAATAGCCAATTTAACAACTCTAAGATGTGTTTGAACTCATTAGTTGCTTAAAGCAAGAAAACTAAGATTTTGATTGAAAATTTTAAGAGACTCAGGAAAGAGATATTTTGGATTTTTTATGAAGTTTTAAAAAACAAGGCTAAAGGAAGCACATGGATGAAAAATTTGCTAATTTTGGAAATTGAAATTTTTTTATATTTTTTTTGAAAATGTAGATTTTGAATTAAAATCGACAACTTAAAGAGGATTAAATTGATTTTTTTTAAATGTTTAAGCTTTAATTCAAGCGTAGTAGGACCCTATATGATTAAGATATTCATTGGGTGAAAGCCAAGCTCATCTCAAGGCATCTGCATGCCTCAAGAAGGTGATTCGAGAAAATTACTTGATTTTGCCTAACGCTAAAAACAAAGGCCAGCTTCATGCTATTCACCTTCCTGGATTTATTTCGACTTCTTCAAAGGTTTTAGGGTGGCAAAAGATACCGTTGGAAAGGTATCTTGGTAAGAATTCATATAAAAATATTTCAAAAATCTCAAAAATTTGCCTTTAGGAGAAAATAAATTTTGTAATATAACTTGTTTCAGCACTAACAATATATGCAGGGGAGAGAGTGTAGCAAATTTTAAAAAATTGCCCTGGACTCATTTAGATTTGTTAAATTACAAATGATGCTTTTCCAAAAATGTAATTTCGTGAAGTTTTTAGTAAAAATATTTAAAAATACTAGAAAAGATGAAATAGTCTGAACAAAATGCTAATCATTGATTCTAGGGGTTCTAAATAGCAAAAGTTTGAAAAATCATAACTCCCTCATCTACGTACATCTGAAGGCAAAAGAGAGCTCTTCAAAAAGATACTTTGATACCCTTCACATAAAAAATACATCAAAGTCCAAAAAAAATTGTTTGAGGCTCATAAATATTTTTTTAAGTGGGGTACATGCTGCTGACAATGCAAAATCAGGACTATTTTCATTTTTAGGACGTCTTAGGCTCGTATTGGGGTAAGAGACATGCAAATGTCTATCCCTTAGGGTCTCTGGTAGTGGAATCCCAAATCTATTCGAAGTCGCAAGGATGTGTGAAAGTGAAAGATTCGTTATCCAAGCCATTTAATTACAACACTAAGGATCCAATCAAGGCATTTTTACAAACATCTTGTAAACTAAGAAATTTTAAAAGGGCTATGAAACATATTTTATTATGCCTAATTAGGCTGTTAATCCAAATATAACTAGCTTGATGTTAACTCAAGATCAAAGCTTTAATTTATTCAAAATAATAGACCAATGCTAATCCCATTATTTGGGTTAATATTAGTCTAACTTGAGGTTGGCTTATAAAATTAGCACATCACCCTCCAAGCAAGCTCATCAAAGAAGCATTTTAACAAGCACATGATAAACCAAAAATATATCAATATCATCCCAACATCAAATATGAGAACAAATATTATCAAAAGACATTTTGACAAGTAAATCATGCTTAAAATGCAAACTACCTCCTAAATATTCAAAAAAATGCTAGATGAACATTGATAAACATGACCATGATCTAAAATGAAACATAATACCAAGGCATCAAAACAAGGGTTGTTTTAAAAAGATTAAAGAAAAAAGGGATTTTTAATCATACGAACATCATCAAAACATGATTAAGCAGCATGACTAAGAAAAATGCATGATTTCCTAAAAAAAGACATGGTTGCATGGAGTGGTTTACTAAACTGAGATGGAGATGAATAAGGGAACCAAGATATGTAGAAGAATGGGAAAGGAAATATATCACTAAGCTTTTAAAACTCTTTCCTTAACCAAGATGCCCAAACCCCCAAGCTCTTTTTTTCTTTTCTTTTGGCTTTCATGTGCTAAGTTACATAGCTTTCAAATTTCTACTTTCTTCTATGGTGGCTAAGCAAGTGCTTAGGCTTATGAGAGTGGGAGGTTGAGAACCTTCTTTAGCAAAGCAACAAAATGTTACTTATGAAGGGTGGTAGGCTAAAGCTAAAAAAAAAAAAAAAAAAAACTTGGCTGAGAGGTTAATTTTGTATTTTGGTCATGATTTTTGGATGACTCACCTTGCACCATTTTGTACTTTCAACCCATGATTGGTTGAAACACCATGACTCACCTTGTACCATTTTGTACTTTCAACCCATGATTGGTTGAAACACCAAGACAAAAGGACCAAGTATATCTACCATTGGCCAATCGAACAAGTAAGTTCAATAGTGCCTTTCATTAAATTAAATTATGCCACAAAATATCCCATCCTAGCTAAGTGGGCTTTTTAAAAAAATCAAATCGACCGAATCCAATAGGCCTAAAATTAATTAAATAAATTGACATATGGACCAAAATAATTTTACTAAGGCCCAACATGAATTTAAAATATTTGAAAAATTGGCCCAACATAATCAAATAAAATAGGTTCAAATAAATTAATTAAACAAGCACGTCGACCCTATTTTATTTGGTATATATTTTTATAAAACTTGGTCCTAAGTTAAACAATTTATGTTCTTACTTTAGCTCATAACGATGGGAACAAGATTCAAGTTTGAACATTTAACCTTGTTGATGCCTCGAAATGCTTGCATGATAGCTCAGGCAAAATTGAATGTCTACATGACATGTAATTTGTAAAAGACGATCTGGTTCTAAGATTGAGCATTTGGAAAGTAAAGAGAACAACACAATGAGTTTGAGTATCCTTTTGTCACCATTAAAGATTCATGTTTTCATTTTTGAGCAATTGCATGAAATTCAATGCATTCATGATTAGCAACATTTATGTTTATAGGAAAATGCATTAATTCATGGCGTTCATAGCATGCATGACATTTGTGGTATAGGACCATTTTAATACCATTTGTGTTTGAACTTTTAAAAGGGATATCAGCATTTATAGCATCATTTAAGAATAGATATTCATGAGATGAGATGAGAATAACAACAAAAGAATGAAAAAGTATGACAAAAAAGGGAGAAAGAAAAGATAATGAGATAATTTTTTCAAAAAAAAAGTTGAAAATTGATGAAAATGAGAAAGTTTAAGCCATGGCACAATGAGATATTAAGGTAAATTTTATGGGCATAAGAGAAAAAGTCTACACCTAGTATATTTGGCACTTATAAGATATATAAGCCAAATTTAGTGTGCACCTCATATTTAAAGCCCCTGGATATCTCTTTCAAAACCTTCGAGTATATTTTCAAAGCCTCTACATATCTTTTTCAAAGCCTCTAGGTGTTTTATTTGAAGCCTCTGGGTATCACTTTCAAAATGTCCAGGTATTGCTTTCAAAACCTTCAGCTATCATTTTTCAAAACGTCCAAGTATTACCTTCATCACCTTAAGGTATCATTTGAAAACCCTTGGGTACTATCTCCAAAACCTCTTGGTATTATTTTTGAAGCCTCAAGGTATCATCAAAGCCTTTGATATCTCTTTGAAAACCTCTAGGTATCATTTTCAAACCTTAAAGTACATCCAAAGAAACCTCCTAGTTTTGTGTAAAATATTTTGAAAACTAAGGAAGAGTTTAAGATATTTTGAAATCTAAGGAAGAGTTTTCTTGTTTGGAAAAATTTTAAAGTTAAAGCCTTAGTAGAGGTGTTTTTTCAAAATTTAAAAAAGAAAAAAAGCCTTGGTGGAGCAGTTTTTTCAAATTTTAAAGTTTAAGCCTTAGTAAAGGTATACTTGGCAATTGAGTTGATTAAGTTGTTTTCGTTTCAGGTTAATTCAGGTTGGGTTATTTCAAGTCATTTCAGGTTCAGGTCACTTTGGTTTAGGTCACTTTGGTTTTGGATCACTTTGATTCAGGTTATTTCGAGTTAAGGTCACTTAGATTTCGAGTCATTTCAGGTTCAGGTCAATTTAGTTTAACACTCAGGTTAATCAGGTTTGGAGTATTCTGGATTCAGATCTTTTCAGGTTCAAGTCAATTGGGTTAATCGGTTTCAAGTCAATTAGGTTTAATATTTGAGTTTATCAAGTTTGGTCATTTAGAGTTAATTGTTCAGGTTAATTCAATTTTGGATAATTTCAGGTTTGAGTTATTTTGGGTGCAGACCATTTTGGGTTGGGTCATTTTAAACTCAAGTCATTCTGGATTTAGGTAATTTCTGCTTCAGGTCATTTTCAGGTTTGCTTGATCGATTTTAGGTTGTTGACTTTTTTAGTTAAATCGAGTTAGGCCGAGTTTGAGTTTGAATGGATTGGTTAGGTTTTTTGGGTTCAGGTTAGAATTGACAAGTCTAGGTAGAGAAGTCTTTTCTTGATTTAAAGTTAAAGCCTCGGTGGAGAAGTTTTTTCTCGTTTTTTAAGTTGAAGCCTCGATAGAGAAGTTTTTTCTCATTTTTTAAGTTGAAGCCTTAATGGAGGAGTCTTTTCTCATTTTTGAAATTCATGTATCGTTTAAACAGCATTTCTTCAAAAAAAAAAAATCAATAATGGTTATAACGTCGAAGATGTAGGTGTTTATGTTTTTGCACATTTCTTTTTACACAGCAAGTGCACAAAAAGAACAACTGTAGATGCCCGATTTTGGCACGAGTCACATGACTTGATCCTCGAGTATGGACTTGGGTAATCAAATCAACGAGTATTAGCTTTTTCAGGCCATTGGCCCTGAGTTTGGTTTAAATTGGGACATGTATGGACTAACTTTTGTTTTATTTATTTATTTTTTCATTTTCTATTATTTCATCTCTAGATTTTCTCTCATTTCTCATATCTCTTTGCTCGATTTGAGTAACCCTAATCACCATGCAAATATTTTCTTAAAATAATTGCCTAAACATGTTAAAAACACTGGAGGAATTAAAGCTCATAAATCACGAAAATTTGGTGAAAATGAAGTCAAATTAGAATCAATCAGAGACCAAATAAAGGGACTGATTAAAAGCTTGAAATCTACAATTTATTTTCAAAGCAATTAATCTCAGAACTTTTGGAAGGGGGTTTGGGGATTTTGATTCAATTTCAGTTTTGTGTCCCCAATCAGTCATATTAATAGGACAAAGAACTTATATCCACATAAGCAACAACAGTAAAAATGCAAAGAATTGCTGAAATTTTAGAACAAAATATTGAGCATTCGCAGGTTTGATTTCGACGTTGCAATTTGGAAAGGAGGAATTTCGAGCATTTTCTAAAAAAGGCTTCTTGTTCTTTGGGTTCAGATCATCTAAAGCAACTTGGTTTTCTAGCGCGGCGAACAGTGGGGACAAACAGTAAAACTCAGGTAAAGGCAGTGACGAGAGAAACGGTAATCAGATTTTGGGGTGAGCAAATTTTCAATCAACCAAAAAACTGATTAAAATGTTCGATTTTTTTTCGAATTAATTTTTTTTATTTCAGTTTCATACTGTTAGTATTAGTTTAATTGATCGATTTACGATTTTATTTTTTTAACTGAGGTGACCAATTAAACTAACACTAAAATAAAAAATAATATTTAAACCCAACCAATAATATAATATACGATTGGCTAAAATAATAATACCACATACATCATCAAACCGAACCAACCCAACCCAATTACCAACCACCTGCCCACCCAAACTCAAATGCCTAACCCACCAAGGTAGCAATCACCCAAACCCAACTGTCAACATCTGCCAACACCCAACCATCCAACAAACCAAATCCTAGCCTAAATCTCAAAACGAAAGCCGGAAAGAAACTAAAAATCTCAAGCCGTATACTTGATTTTCAATCCTCTCATGTGAAAAGAAACCCAAAATCTCAAACCAATCCGTAAATCTCTACTCGAATTTGCTTACCCCTAAATCAAAGGTCAAAAACCAAACGCAAAAATTTGCTTACTCTTAAATCAAAAGTCAAAAACTTGGAAAGGTTTCTGTTCTCAAGCCATAAACTCGTTTCTCTCATCTGACTTAAGATTCTGATATGAAGCCATAAGCAAAACCAAGCCTCGGCTTTTTCACATCAACCAACACTATGTGGTATTTCCCATCTCTCGTTAGAATTAATTTTGCTTATTATCTAATTTATGATGTTTAATAAATCATATAAATGATTGATTGTGGTGGAAAATTGTTTGTACGTTAAATTTGGGGGGATTTGAATAATGCTTACGGATGTTAGGAATGTTTTTGCTTGGGGCTAGAAACAGAACACCCAAAAATGCACTGCTAAGCCAAATAAATCGATGGAACTGAACTGATCAGGATCGGTTCAGTTAGATCAGTTTCAATACTTAAAATCAATTGATTCAACTAGTTCCACTGCTTTATTTAGTTTATTCAATTATTGATATATTAAAACTGAACCGATCAAACTAATCAAATATTTAACCATAAGCAAATTTGCCTTTGGTTCCAAATGATAAAAAATAACAAGCTTACGGAAAAGTTAGCCCCAGCCCAACTCATAAAGAAGGTCTCTCCCTTTTCAGTTGCTACCAATTTTTCTCTACTTGCATATGTTATATATTCATTTGTCAATTTTTTTACTAATGCATCATGAATTAATTCCTTGATTTGACGGCTTACTTTGAGTTTAATTTGTTAACTTAATTTAAGCTTAAAATTATAAAAGGCATAGTTAAATAAACAAGAAAATTCAGAATGAAAACTTACCGAGCCTACTTCGTACATTTAGAATTTAATTAAATTAGAAAAAAAATTTCTTTTGGCTTAGGAATTTGTTAACTAATTCCCCATGCTTTACTTAAATAGACAAATTATCTTTGAGTTGTCAAGAATCAATAAAAATAAATTTAGAATAAAAGTCACAATGCACTTTTTTTAGATGATACATTTTAATTGAGAATAACCTTTTTTAGTGATGGAACTTAAAAGGAGTCGCAAATAGTTTGTTTTTAAGAATTTCTTAAGTAAAAAATTTTGTCTAAATTTCACAAGTATAATGGAGAGTTTAGTCGACACTTCCAATATTAGAGATCAATATTAATTTTTAATGGCTTGATAATAATAATAATAATAATAATAATAATAACCAATCAACCAAGAATAAAAAGATCACCAAACCCTTTGCTTCTTTACATAAATTGTAAAATAAATCTGATGATGGAACTTCTTCTAGGGAACAAATGGGTTTCTTTGAATATTCTTGAGGTGAGGAGTTATATCTTGTAGTTCTACTAACATGATGGAGAATTCTTCAAAAAGTATTTTCGATATTTCAATTTTAATTGAAAATAAAGGAGTTGCAAATAGTTCGTTTTTAAGAATTTCCTAAGTGAAAAAATTGTCTAAATTTCACAAGTATAATAGAGAGTTTAGTCGACAGTTCCAATATTAGAGATCAATATTAATTTTTAATGACTTGATAATAATACTGTTAAACATTTTCAAAATAATATGTGAAATAGAATCCCACATTGGAAAAGAACCAAAAGAATGAGTTCTTTAAATATAGAAAAGTATGTGTCCCTAGTAAATTAGACCCATATGGGTATGGTGCAAACCAAGCCTAGGTGGGCTATTTATGTATTAATATAATAATAAATATTATTATATTATATGGCACTTGGACACTTGGCACGTGCAGGTGTAGCTAATTAATTAATTATTTTAATTAATTAATTTTTTTATCTGATTATTATGAAAAGATTGGATTTATTCAGACAAGACATTTCTGAACCAAGAATCATGTTTGTAAGGATTTCTAACTGTTTATTCTAAACAAACACATTTATTCTAATAAATGTGTCTAAATAAACAAGTACCTTCAAACAAAGTTATGTCTGTTTAAACAGACATGTAGTAGCCTATATATATGTATCTATGTTTAGAAAGAAAATGTGACTAAAACTTTTCAATCTTTATTCTCCCCTATAGTTAAATTCTTTTGGATTTCTTTTATAAAGACTTGCTGTAGAAAATCTTTATCAAAGTTTTGTTAATTTTGTAATACACTGCTTAGTGCCCAGTGGACTATTTTTGTCAATGCAATACATAATCAGTCATTAGGCTTCGTTGTATCCTCAAGGTTTATATGCCAAAAACCCTTTTGCACACCAGCAATGGGGGCGAATAAAACCTTGAAGATATTGGCATAGATACATGCCTTGAAGCCATTTTACTTATGTTCGTGGTTTTACACAGCCTACATCGACAAGCTGATTTATTTGTGTTTGTGCAATTACACACAGTCCACAGTTCCTGTGTTGTTGATTTCAACATTTTGTTGTCACAATTTTAAGGTTTTATTCCGGATTAATAATGGCTGCTTCTAAGAGTGGAACACTAAAGGAATTGGGTTTGTCAAACTTGAACAATTTGATGGAGGCAACTTTCGGTGATGGCAAAAGAAGATGCATTTCTTTCTTTCAACATTAAAGATAGCATATGTTTTTACTACTCCGTGGCTAAAAGAGAATGAAACAGAATCTATTGCTACAACTTGAGAAAGGTAGAAATGGGATAATGACGACTACATGTGCATTGGCCATATTTTGAATGGTCTATCAGATAGCCTTTTTGATACATATCAGAATGAGACTGCTGCCCATGACTTATGGGACAAACTGGAGGCAAGGTACGTGACCGAATATGCAAATAGTAAGAAATTTCTTATAAGTTGTTTCAATTCTTATCAAATGGTTGATAATCGGTTTGTTAGTGAACAATTGTGTGAGATTGAAAGAATGCTTAATTATTTTAAGCAATATGACATGAAAATGGATGAAACCATTATTGTATCATCCATTATAGACAAACTTCCTCCGTCATGGAAAAACTTTAAAAGAAGTCTGAAACATAAGAAAGAGGATATCACTCTTGAGGCTTTGGCAAATCATCTTCGTATAGAAGAGGAATATAGAAAGCAAGATCAGAATCATGCTTCTGAAATTGCCAAAGTACATATTGTGGAGAAAGGGCAGACCACTAAAGCTTTTAAATCTACTAAAAGGAAGTTCAAATAGAATGCTAATGTTTCTAAATTCAAGAAGAAGCAAAATGGCCCATGCTACCATTGTGGTAAACCGAGACATTTCAAGAATGAATGTCTGCTGCTAAAGAAGAAAAATAGTTCTTCTAATACTAATGCTACCGAAAAGTTTATGGCTATGATTTTTAAAATTAATATGGTTGAAGATAATGATGCATGGTGGATTGATTCGGCTGCAACAAAATATGTATGAATGGATAAAGGCATGTTCACAAAGTTTGCATCAAGTGAATGTGGCAGTGTCTTATACATAGGAAATTCTTCTACAGCAATAATTAAAGGCAAAGGGTCTGCTGAACTTTATTTCACTTCCGAAAAAGTATTAACTTTGAATGATGTATATTACATACCGAAAGTTAGGAGGAATTTAGTATCTGCAAGTTTGTTGAATAAGTTTGGGTTCAAACTTGTATTGAAGCAGATAAGTTGGTTCTGTCTAAGGGTGGTACTTTTGATGGGAAAGGATACTTGTATGATGGTATGTTTAAACTCAATATTAATAATAATAATAATAATAATAATAATAATAATAAGAACATTTTTTCTGGTTATATGGTTGAGTCTTCTACTTTATGGCATTGTAGATTAAGCCATTTGAATTATAGAAAATTGAATGAAATGCAAAAGTTGTAATTACTTCCTGTTTTTAATTCCAACATTGATAAATGTAATACATGCATGTTGACTAAAATAAAAAGAAATTATTTTCCCAATGTAAAAAGAAGTACAAGAATGCTTAAATTAATATATAGTGATGTATGTGATTTTCATAATACTTATTCACTAGGTGGAAAGAAATATTTTGTTACATTTATTAAAGATAGTACTAGGTATTGCTATTTATATTTGTTGCATTCAAAGAATGAAATACTTGATAAATTTAAAATTTATAAGTATGAAGTTGAGCTTCAATGTGAATCATTTATCAAGTGCTTAAGAATGAATAGAGGCGGAGAATATTATAGTCCAAGTTACTTTGAATCCACTGGTATAATCCATCAAGTTTTAGCGCCCTACACACCACAATAAAATGGTGTAGCTGAAAGGAAAAATAGGATCCTAACTGAAATGGTATATTCTATGTTTCATATTCAGGCCTTAGACAAGGTTTTTAGGGAGAAACTATTTTAATAGCTTGTCATATTTTAAATAGGGTTCCTACCAAGGAAACCAAGTTAACCCCATATGAACTATGGAAGAAAAGAAAACCAAACCTTAATTAGTTAAAGGTTTGAGGCTGTAGAGTTGTAATCAAAATTCTTGAACCTAAATGAAAAAAGTTAGGAGAAAGAGGAATTTAATGCATATTTTTAGGATATGCACACAATAGTAAAGCATATAGGCTCATAGTAATTGAACCAAATGATTCAATTTTGGCTAATACCATTATTGAATCTAGAGATGCAATTTTTTATGAAACTAGATTTAAATTTATTTCAAGATAACTACGGCTACAACAATCAATTCATTCTACAAATGAATTAGAGAATCCATCGAAACAAATTAAAAAGAATAATGAACCTTGTCAAGAATTAAGGAGAAACAAAAGGATCAAAAAGACAAGAGATTTTGGTCCAGATTTCTTTATGTTCCTTGTAGAGGGAAAATGTGACAGCATAGACAACCAAATTTCTTATTGCTGTAATGTAGAATTGGACCCGGCTACGTATGATGAGGCTGTGAAATCTCAAGATTCTGCTTTTTGGAAAGAAGCAATAAACGATGAGATGGATTCGATCATGGGTAATAATACTTGGACTTTAGTTGATCTTCCACCAGGTTCAAAACCAATTGGTTGTAAATGGATTTTCAA
>JBBYHL010000019.1:6645318-6662810 GCA_038381835.1 Adansonia madagascariensis | reverse complement strand
TGAGATGCATTTTTTCTCATTCCTTCTAGGAAGTATTAGTGGGGATTGGAGCCAGTTTTAGGGGCAGGGATTTAGGGTTTGGTGAGTGGCTGGCTAGAGCCTAGGACCAATTATTAGAAAAATAACAAATAGAAACTAAAACAAAGCCGCCTAACATAAGCTAAAGGACAAAAGCTTTTAGGTAGAGCAGCCGGAATTATCACTATGCACAGAAATTTCAGGAGCCAGCCTAGTTCCCCACCTCTAAAGCAGCAATTAACTAAACTCACTGCTATATGCGTGGGGTATGGTCAATAAGTAATAAAAAAAAGGGGAAAATATGACAGATTTGTTAAATGATAATAGGTAGTACCAAGGCAACAAACTTAACCTCCAATTTGTCCCACTATACCAAATGAAACGCGTTCAATAAGTTGGATAATACCCCATATTTTTAATAGGAAATAAAGAAACTATGTAAGTATGCGTCGAACATAGGTGTCAGACACGGATATTTCAAGAAAAATGAAGAGTTGAAGCAACATAAGGGAAGAATGTACATGGGATCTCCCACAGCCCCATTATGTCATGCTATGAATTGCAAGGCCCAAACAAGCAAATGTGAGAATTAGTACCAATCAATTTTACTACCAAGATGGCTCAGCACCACTCAACCTGTCAAACTCATTAAAAAAAGTACTATGTCCATTCACACATCATTAAAAAGGTTTCTTTGATTTGGTGTCATGGAAATAGTTATTCACATATAAATATCAACATTTTCTAGACATTTGTTTCTTTGATTTGGTGGTGTAGAATGCATGCAAAATTTTTAATTCAATGGACAGTGGACAGAAAATTATAGTGTCCTCATCAAGCATTTCTCCTCACCTCATGCAAAGTGGAGGAGTCAACCTTACAATGGTGTCATGTGTGGGTTTGGCGAGAACTCCTCTTTCTTTCATCTTCAGACAGATATCGTATGCTGATACAGGGAATAAAGCCCTGCTATTGAACTCTACAGCAGTGAATAAACCCCTCCCCCGAACTTCCTTAATGTAGTTTGGAAATCGCTCCTGAACCTTAAGCAGCTGATGCAAAAGTTCTTCTCCTAAATAGGCAGATCTATCAAACAGGAAAAGGACAGCAGAAGGGATAAAAGGAGAGATGAGGAAGAAATAGATAAATAGCAGCTATGTATAGCAAAGCAAGCAGGCTAATACTATAATAAATTTGACTCCCATTTTTAAGTCAAATTCAATTTTAATCAACTTCCTTGTTCATTTGCGTGTGTGTGTAAACCCTTGAGATATTGATCCTTAAGAAAAATTTACTCTGCAAAGTATCACATTGTCTTTCTCAGATGATGATATTAACAAGACACGCCCTGGTCACTAGTCAATGACGCCGCTAAATTATGTCATGTCATTCAGAATGTTAAGATTCAAATGTCACGTGAGATTCAAATGCTTCTTTGGCTGTTAGATTTTAGTTCTTTTAATATGCTGAATTCTCTGTATATTTTTATCTTGCCTAAATTTTCATTTATGCTAAATTGTAAAAGATAAAATATTTTCCCAAGAAACAGCATGAGCTTTTCTTCTTCATATTTAATCTTGATAATGCAACACTTAGCAGGAATTTTCAGTACCTCTCAGCAAGTTTCTCCTCCTGGATTACATCTAGTGAGGCAATGGCCACCGCACTGGCCAAAGGATTCCCCCCAAATGTGCTGAGGACAAACATCAATAAGAGTGCAGTGAGCTTTTACAGAACAAAATGATTGTATCACGATTAGCAGAAAGATGAGAAAGACACTTTAGGCAATGGAGATCAAATTGTAATGGGAATTGAGAGCACATTGCAGGCTCACAGTCGAGCATATCATGAGAGAAAAGCCACCAAGTTTTTTTTTTTTTTGAAGAAGTTGTTTAATGATGGAAGCAACAATATTAAGCAAAGATTACTAGGGATAACTACAAACCTTCCATGTTCTCCAGGTCGAATGCAAAGCATTACATCTTTGTTAGCAAGCACTGCACTTACAGGAATTACACCACCCCCCAAAGCTTTTCCTAGTATCTGAATAAGTCAAACCAATATTAATCTTTAGAAAAGAAGTTTATAAACCTGAGGAGGACATTGATTAGAAGGCAGCTTGAAATAAAAATTAAGCATAAAATAGAGCATATGCAATGCATCAATTTAGCAGTAAAAATAGCAGCAATCTCAGCAGTTCCATTCCAGGATGCTATCATTCAACTTGCAAGTTTCATTCCTAATCTCACTATTCTAATCAAACTTAAAAGATTTCTATTTTAAATACCAAACTAATATATAAGGGAAGAGAAGAATTAGCTACATAAAACAATCGATCAATAAATGATCAGAGAATATACATTTCTATTGATCCTCAGAGCAGCAAATAAACAACGTAAGATTTCTATTTTAAATGCCTAACTCTAATATGATGGAAGAGAAGAATTAGCTACATAAAACAATCAATCCGTAGATATGCAGAGAACATACCTCTCTATTGTTCCACAGAGCAGATAACAAACAATGTAAAAATAAACAATATAAAGAAGCCAAAATAATACTCTCTTCTCTGAATTATGAATTGTGTATTTCAATTTTCACGATTTGCATATGAGCAGGGCAATCATGTAATTGCTAAATTAGAGAAATCTACTTGAAAAACAACTTAAGCATATCAAGTACATGCACCTATGTTTGCAAAGTATAATTGAGAAAGGGAAAGACAGAAAGGTACAGCCATCCCGACTCACATTGAAGCAGATTACAGAAACTCCTAAAACAATATACACAAAATAGAAGAATATATCTGATTTGTATAGATCAAACTTTCAGTCAGTATTTCATTATTTTAGATCTGACTCAAACCCCCTACAAATTTCAATATTCAGTTTCACATATTTATTACAAGAATAAAAGGAAGGATCACATATGCTTGAAGTGCTTATTAATGGCTGCTTTACTAGAATATATGCAGAAATCAGAGGGCATAAAGTTGGGGAACAACAATCATAAATTAATTAAGCACCCTTTTAGCATATTCAGTCAGCCAAAATTTATTTAATAGTATAAAAGATAAGAATGCAATAATTTTTTATTGACATGAAATAGATACAGGAATTTCACCAAAACTTGGAAATCAAAATTGGGCCTTACCACAACATCTGGGCGAACTTCTTCCCAATCACAAGCCAGCATTTTTCCTGACCGTGCTAGGCCACTTTGTATCTCATCAGCAATCATTAGAATGTTATATTTCGAGCAAAGATCTCTGACAGCTTTTAGATAACCTTTTGGTGGTATAATAACCTATTAATGGAAAGGCATAAAAGAGAGAGAGAGAGAGAGAGAGAGAGAACATTGTCAAAGAATGAAGAGACAAAAGCAATAAGTACTAATCATTGCTTGGTTTGATAAAAATGTTTTCCCCACACACATTGTGAAAAAGAAAGGATTTTTTTTTTCAGGGAATCTTCTGTGATCTCTGAATCAATTTGAGTATTGGGTTGTAATTCAGTACACTATGTAAATACTAATTCAAAAAAAGTCTTACACTCGGTAAAAATACAAACTTGTTAATGACTGTGTCAATGGGAAACTTAATTGTTAGAGAGAACTCTCCACCAAAGAGGTCTCAAGTTCAAATCTCCCTTCTGTGATGTAACAGTTTAAGATAGTTTGGCTCCTTATAATAATCAAGAAGGAAAAAGGAAAAAAAAATGCTAAAATTCTGATAATAGCAACACTAAAAGCACTATATATATATATATATATTTATAGTCAACCAAGGAAGAGATGAACACAATCTTGGCTCACTAAAAGTTCCCAGATCTGTTAACTAAATGAAGCAAAACCTCAAAAACGCTCACATTGATTCAAAATACTTCAGCCCCACCAATAAATATTTGATTATAAACTTACACCAGCCTCTCCTTGAATAGGTTCAAAGAGAAATCCAGCTATTCTGTCTCCATGTTCTGCACTCACAGAATAAGTAATGTGTTAGAATAGAAGATACTCTCTCGTCTCATGTTTAGCAATTTTTTGTTTATTTAAAGAAAAAAAGATACTCTTGTCTGCATATTTCAGAACATCGAAGATGAATTATTGGGAGAGGATGGATTGAGGCATCTTAAGCACCGAGTACAAAATAAACCAAAAAAAATCAGGACTATTCAAACCTTTAAAGATCTTCTCAAGGGCAATATCATCACCAAAATCAACTTTAACATGACCAGGCAATAATGGCCCAAATCCACGAATAGCCTCGTTATCACAGCTCATAGAGATGACAGCCAATGTGCGACCATGGAAGCAACCACAACAAGAGACGATAATAGCCTGCATATGCCCAATTGTTTACTAAAAACAGAAAATAAATAACTTAACTAGATTATATATATATATATATATATATATATATCCGTATTCCCAATATGAGTACCTACCTGGAAAGAAGATTAACACTATACCAATACTAGCTTCCACTCAAAATCATAAATATTTTGCTACTAATAGGAAAGGAAAACCACAAGATTTCTGTTTCCTAAACTACTACTACTTTTTTCCCTTGTATATTACTCAAGCACTTCTATATGAGATCTGTCTCCAATTACAGTCATTGGACCAAGCAAAATAGTAAATACATGCAATCAGACGCACCTCACCCACCTACCCCACAAAAAAACCTGTACAACAAGGTAAAAAGTGTGATAAAAGTCTATACAAGGAGTATTTTAGTCTTTGTACTATTAAATTTAGTATTTTAGTCCCTATACTTTTGAAATTGTAGCAAATATGTAAAAATAGTTAAGAATATTAAAAAAATTGTTCGAATGTTTATAAAATGCTAACATATCATTGATGTGAAATTTTAAATTTCATAAAAAAAAAGGACCCAAACTTGACCCTAAACTCAAATTTATTTTTATATAAAATTCAAAATTCCAAATAACACGATATCAGTATTTTATCACCATTTAAACGGCTTTTTTTTTAATACCATTAAATATTTTTCCTTATTTGCTATAATTTCAAAAGTACAAGGACTAAAATACTGAATTTAATAATACCAAGATTAAAATGCTCCATTAACTATAGTACAGAGACTTGTAGTGGACTTTTACCAAAAGTGTACTATCCCAACTAATGGCCTTCCATCAGCTAACGGGATTAATATGCCACACACAAAAACAACAATTAACAAAGATTGAAAAGGTTTACCTCATCTTTGGGAATTTTTTTCTTCTCATAACCCCATTTCCTAGCCAACTTCAGGGCAGTTTCCACTCCTTCAGCACCGGTGTTCATGGGAAGCACCATCTCATAGCCAAACATACTTGTCAAACGCTCTGCGAAAATTGGAAATCTGTCATTGTAGAAGGCTCTGGAACTGAGAGTGAGTCTTTCTGCCTGTTCTTGAAAGGCTTTGATGATCTTTGGATGACAATGTCCCTACAATGGGAAGCTATGACAATTAAACTAAGGAGGAATTTAAATTCAAAGTGCCAAGATAATTGCAAATCATGGATTTATTTTCTTTTAATCCATCTTTTTACTGACTATACTCGGCAATAGTAATTCCTTCCACCCCTAACTCCAATGAATAACAGGAGGAATAAATGCTGTAAAGAGGCACTTATAGGTGTAGGGATACCATAACATAATTTACACATGGTTTATACCTGATTAACAGCTGAGTAAGCTGATAGAAAATCAAGATATTTCTTGCCTTCCGGATCCCATATGGTAGATCCCTTTGCTTGAGAGAACACAACAGGAACTGGGTGGTAACTGTACTTGAACAAGAAAAGTGATTTCGCTAAGTCTATCATCAAAAACAGGCAATAGCTCAAAATGTAACAAGCAAAAAATCCACAAATACCCACTAAAAATCTTTGAAAGCATAAAATGACTGCGAAAACAGCAGTTATCAACCAAAAAGCTTTACATTATGGTGTAGATCAACAAAAGGTTAGAATATTCAGCATCATCTTGGATATTCAACGTCTATTTTGAATAGATTAACCCAAATGTAATTAAATTAAAAATGAAAAGGAGAATTCCGAGATCTCTAAAATAATCTCCCTATGAAAAAGCTTATGGTTTTCATTTCTCCACATTCAAACTTAAATTCTCAAAGGTTCCCAACAAAAATTCATTAATCTAATGAATTGAATCCACATATTCTGGCATGCGTTTAAATCAATAGATAACCTGAATAAAAAAAAGTTCAAAAATTTCACCCCAAATAAACTAGACGGCGTAGCAGAAATATAAGATACCTTTGTGATGGGTTTGAAGCTCAAGCACGCAACCAATTGAACCAATTTATATTATCGAAAAAATTTTCTCAGATATCCATCATTCTAACAGGAAAGATCAACAAAGACAAAAGCTTGAAACTAACAAAGCAAAACCCAAAAACATGGATATAATTGATAGTAGATATGTTTCAGATCAACATAACCAAAACCCCAGAGCGAAAACAAAACAAAAAAAAAAAGGCTGAATTGCCAGAAGCAGAGAAATTTTAAGCCCAGAGAGTTTCATTAGGGGTAAATCAAATAAAAAAAGGAGAAAAGAACTAACTTGTGGGCACTATATTCGTATTCGACGTTGATGAGGTGGTTAGAAGAGGAAGAAGAAGAAGAAGAACTGCCTTCAGCCACAACACCATAGCTCCTCCTGCTTGTTCTGTTCACTCTGCTTAGCAAAGACTGTAATGTTTTCCTCGTTGCCGCCATTTTCCGGTGAAACCAAAAGAAATGTTACCTTTTGTTCTCTCTCTCTCTCTCTCTCTCTCTCTCAAAAACTTGGAGGGTAGGATTAGGTAATGTTTTTAGGTTAAGGTGCAAAGCAAACTTTTTTTCCCCCGCAACCTAGTTGTCTCCGCGTCAGCAGTTTGCACTCCCTCCAAAACGATCTTTCGCTTGTCTAATTTCCCCGCTTTGTAGGGGTAGATTACGCATGAAACAACCAAATGAAAAGCAAAAAAAAACTGGTATTAAGTGCATTAACGGGAAGAAATTGATGAGATCAATCCCTTTTTTGGTTCAAATAAAGATTAAGACCTTAAAAAGAACAAAAAAACAGAATAGGAAAGTAATAAACGAAAGATAAGGGATATATGCAAACTTTGGAGTTGATTACACGTAAGATTCCATCAAAAATGCTCTGATCGCCGCAGATTACAAAGATTTTTATTGATAAAAGCAAACGGGCAGACGTGACGGTCAACCAACCACGTGTACTGAGATCCCGACTCGCCGAGCCCTTCCTAAACGGGCATCCACAGATGACATCTCAGTATACATTTCAGTTTGGATCTGGTTATGGAATCTCAATCTGGGAGGTTCATTGCTCTTTTGCCCAAGTGATTGTACCATAAATTGTGAATATAACAGTACCGAATATTTGATTAAAGTTTGCTAAGGTGAAGCTCAAGATTGCTCTTATTCCATTACAATGGTTAAGGATGGCAATGGAGAGTCAGGTATTACCTTATCCAATTTCATGAATTTCAATGATATACATTAACTGTTTCACCATATTTCACTCTATTTTTTACTAATAATTTTTAATTTAATATTATAAAAATATGTTATAATCTATTCATAAATATAATTTTAATATATATAATTCTTTCATATATATATATATATATATATATAATACACATATAAAGTTTAATATATATATATACACGAAATCAGTATATATATCAAATATATACTAAAAATATAAAATATATTTTAAGAAGTAAAATAATAATATTATAAAGTGAATCTAAACCAAAAAAAAATTATCAAAACTGTTCCACTCAATCCAACGTGCATTTTTTTTTTTTTAAAATCCGGTTTGAAAGCAAACCGATATAAAATCTATAATGCAGATCAAGTTTTACCATCTTGACAGAAGGACTTATGAAAACACCCAATAAAAGATGAACAGTTTAACATGTTATTTCTGTAGGCACACAATTTTAGGCAAAGAATTTTTAAACTTCCGAGAAGCCCCCCAAAGTTTTTGACACGTCTTCGTGGAAAAGATCCACAACAGATAAGATAAGAGGGAACCCATGTTTTCTTTCGCCACACTTAGAACCGATAATTTTGCACACAAATACACACAATACAAAAAAAATTAAATACAACGTAAATACATAAATGTATATAAATCTTAATAAAATAAATTATTAACATATCAAAACTTTTATATATATATATATATATATATATATATATATATGTAACATCTTAACCACACACGAACAGAAAAAAAAAACAAAAACATGATACCAGTGCATGGATTTTCAGATACGCTCATAATAAAAGTGTAGCGCAAAGCCTGACTACTCTTTTTAAGTTCAACTGTTATCAATAACGAAAGAAGAAACGTATGAATCCATCCCCATAAGGACCAAAAAGAGCATTTCATCGAAGTTTTTACATTACACGACTTAAAACTCGTTCCTGTGTTCATTAACAAATGATGATCCAGAACCAAAGATAAACAGTTTTATTCAAATCCAGTTATACAAATTCCAGCTGAAGCTACAAGTCTACAACTGTCACCTCTAACAGTAACACCAAAATATCTTGCCATATTTACAAACATGCGACAATTAGATGCAGGAGGCTGCTTCCAAAAACTATACCCCTAGCACTTTGGTCAAGGATACCATCCAGTGGCATCATTTCAGTATAACGAACATATTCTGGCTAAATATAATGATCAACCAACGAAAGTCTTCGACCAAAAGAATAATTGTAATTAATATTGATTTTTATACTAAATGTAAGTGGTCCTAAATAGTCTCCCTAAAGAAGAGTTAAGTGACTATCCTAACCATAGGCACTGCAGTAGGCAGTACAATAGAGGCTAAGAAGCTAGCCGATGGCTTAGAAAAAGAAGAAATTGAAGAAAAGAACTAAGTTGCCTATTATAGCAGCCAATGATGCAGTAAATAATAATCAACGGCAAGACAGTTAATTGACACAGAACTCACTAACATCAGAAAACAACTTGAGATATGGCACTGACAGACATAATTTCAAATGAAACGAACTGGCTAGCAACCATTAGAAGCTAGTAAGGTTGCAAACTGCTGCTGGATGAGACAATGAAAAATGGGAGTACGAACATCACTGAAATGCTAAAGCAATGGATTAAAAAATAACCAAACCTTAAAAATTGGCACACAACAATAAAAAACAGCAATGCACCTCACAGTTCTATTCCAGAAGAATAAAAAGCAGCTTCACGTGGAAGGTGGTCAAAGCTAGAAGAGAAATATTGACATACACCCCAAAGGAAAATGCCATTGAAAGAAGGGAAAATGTGTTGTCTGGTGAAAAAATGCACGTTAGAAGTTAAAGAAGTAAAGATGGTGGAGTAACAGCCCACCACTTATTGTTTATATATGCATGACATTCTAGGAAAAGATGTGATAGGAAGGAAGGAAGCATCATTAATGATGCTCATGAGCCATGTAAACCATTAACATTGGTATCTGACACCATGATATAAAGAATTTACCAACAGAAGTATATAATGCAGTGATTCCTTATCCCATAAAGCTCAACTGATTTTCGATTTCAAAAACAAGGTTGATGAAATGTAACCAAGAACAGTATTCTTGGTGCAGGAAAGGTGACTTTACAGCGTATGCATTTCCTGTTTGCTAGGAAAGGTTCCAGAAAGGGCATCTCTACTCAAGATGAGAACGCTTCCTAAGCCACGTCCAAGAGCCAAAAGTAAGATAACGAGATTTCAGCTTACTAGGCAAGCCAAGATCCAGAGAGGCAGAAGTGTATAGAGTGAATATGTTAAACGCAATCATTCTCAAGCATAAAACAGTTCGAGATGCAGGAGTTACGATGAATTTCATATCAGACAAGCTATGAAATTTGCCGCAATAAAAGATAATCAAGGTACACAGAGAAGCTAAGAAATAAAATATTTGTATAAGATAAACCACTGTTCAGTTTTTGCATTGACCGATTCCTGCAGCCAGGAACATGGCACGAGATTTCAGAATAGAGAGAAAAGGATGGAAGATGTGCTTCACAGAATTGTCAATATTCTATTTATTTCCAGTGGATGATTTTCCCTTTTTTCTTTGGAAATTGCACTAAAAACTGACCGGGAAAAAGATAGAGGAATAATCATCAAAATGTTACATTGTACCTTCAATAGGAAGATACCCTATTGAGCAGCTGAGAACAAGAACTGGAAAGGTAGAAACATAATAATGAACATGCTATGAGTCTGTCAATTACGATCATTGAAGTATTTCTAGGTGCAAACATTAAATTCAGAGTATAAAAGTATAGGAAATAAGGAAGCCATACTGAGAAAAGACCTGATATAACAGTTACCAAGAAAGCAAGATCCTAAAAAGTCTAAGATCTGGCAGATGGAGAATAGTTTAATCAACAAGGGTGGAACCTAACTCCCATGAATGCTAAACCAGCAGCAAATCTTCCAGAATGATCTTGAAAGGCACTGTTATGGAAGAAACACAGAGTTTGGTTGAAGAAAACTAGAATAAGAAGCCATCTCCAAACACCAAACCTAAGGGAAGGACCAAGAGGAAACATGTGATGGGAAAAATTCTAAGATTTTAACGATTCACCTTCATCTATCAAGAATATCCTTAAGATTCACGTGGCCATTATAAATGCCTGAATCAAGTTTTCAGCTTCACGCTTCTGCTGTGGAGTGCCAGTTATAAGAGCAACACGTTCCCCTCGTGAGGATTTAGGTTCAGAAATTTCAATCATTGCCCCCGATATCTGAAAGAGAACAAGGCAGTGTGAGAACACCATTCAATCACACAGATTCCTACAACAGTTTTTTGGGGTAAAAACATGACAATGTTTATTACATGTGATGTCCACTGTTAGCAGAGATTACCATATTAATTTTCACAAGGACAACTTAATCAAAAAGCAGCTGACTAGAAGAATACCATCACAAACAAAATAAGCTGCGAAGCATAAACTGACTTTAAAAGGACAGATTGACTTTCCTACTTTAATGATACAAAAAGAATACCAGTAAGAGACAAAATATTCTCCCACTAGCAACATAAGGCATCCTAATTCAAACAAAAGAAAAAAAAAACTGCCAAATAAAATTTTGTAGTTATTCAAATCCTTAATTTCACTCATCTCAATATTAGGCCTAAAAGGTTATTTAGCATAACAATCAATAAGATGATCCAAGGTTAAGGGACAGGACTCAGCAGTGATAAACCAACCTTCCTTATGTTGGATAAATTGAGCCCTCCTTTGCCCAAAACTTTACCAACTGCATTAGCAGGGATCAATATTTCAAGGGTTGAAGATGGAGTCAACCTGTACGAAGACAATAAATGGAAGACCAGATTAAAAGAGATCATATAAATGTCAGAAGATAAACCTTTAGCAAAATTTCTTACAAGCATGATATACCCACCCTCCATAGAGCTTCGATGAAAATGAGGACATGGATCCATACCCATTTTCCCCCATCTATTAAAGAGAAAGACAACAAGAAATGTCAAAGAAAGAAAAATCAAAACTATGATGAGTAAAAACAAATTCAACACACAATTAAAAAAAAACAAGGAAATTGCAGCAAAACACAGGGGGCCTTTGGCATCAGAAACAGGCAGTCAATAACTGAAAACCAAAAATAACCACAAAAAACTGACATGAAATCACATCCCAGCTCGAAGATAACGCAAATTAAATTAATGGAAACAGGAGCAGAGGGCAAGCATGCAAGTGAGACAGAGAAACAGATTTTCATTTTATAAAATGAAAATTCTAATTCATCACTAACTATTAAGCAGAACTCAAATACTCCTCAACTCGAACACCCCTCAAACCCAAAAAAGGATAAGTCTTAACATCAAAATGTAAATAATACTCAAATGCTTATATTGGAAGGTGATCAATCGACAATAACCTTAAACTTCAGCAAATCAATTCAATAACCACATTTATAAATTAGCAATCATATTGTTCCAGGGGGGAAAAAGACAAAGGTGATATACGTAATTTAAAGTCGCTTACTAAAGGCATGCCAGATATATAATACAGGAAGACTTTGAGGTCCAAACAAGTTATCCTTAGAAAGTGCATCCACAGTTTATTAAACCTTAGAGATTATCAAAAGATAAGAATGTGAGATCTTCAGAGTAACACAATTATAAAGATGATGTGCACAGATAAAACCGATGTTGAGCAGAAAATGAATAAGGAAAAATGGACATATGATATGAAGGTTAGCAAAAAATCCAAGATTATTTACCGGCAAGCTTCCATATCCATAAAGGCTGCTTGAAGATAGCACACCAAGGCCACTTCCACTTTCAACCCTTTGATCAAAAGCCAAAGGAGCAACTGGAGGAACAGAAGACAAGAGAGATGGCACCGAAAGATTGGCACCAGCCGAGTAGAGAGAATCTGCACCTACAGAAAGGTTACGACCACTGTCCTTTTCTTTCAAAACATCATCCCGAAGCCTTAGAACAATCTGTATAAGCGCGTCTCTTACACTACTAACTTCTCCACCAAGCTACAAGATGAAAAGGTTGCATGAAAAACAGATCAAATAGAAGGAAAATGAAAACATAAATCTTCAGAGAGAGAGAGAGAGAGAACAAACCTCAATAAGCTCATCATTGGCATCAGCACACTTGGGCTTCTCCCCTTTTGATATACGGACATCTGCTTTAGTTCTCTTCCGAATTTCATTTATAATAGAACCACCTTTTCCAATAACACAACCAATAACTTTGGATGGAACAAGAAGCCTCATAGTTACAATATCATCATCTTCATCATTAATCTTCCCTTGCAGCAACAGGACAGCTTCAACAGCCATGGATTTTAAATCATCAGGTGACTGTCAAGTCCAGCCACATTACACATGAGAAAACAAAACATATATAACTGCTTAATGGACTGCAGACAAATTAATACTGGAATCTAGACCAGAGAAATTGAACTACAGGCATACCTCTGTAGCTAAGACAGTGATAATACACTCATCACGATTAGCCTTTGCATCATCAACCTCGATACGAGCACCACTCGCCTGCCTTATACTTTTAATAGTACCCCCACCCTTCCCAATGACACGCCCAATCTTGTTAAATGGGCATAGTACTCTGATTATTAACTCTTCTGATCGAGAGGCACCAGCAAAACCAGAAACCACAGGAAGAGCAGATGAATACACAGGCCAGGTACTTCCTGTATCGGCATATCCCTGAAGATCTGGCACATGTGCAGCACCCAATATTTGTGGAACTGATCTAGAAGGGGCAATAGGATCTGGATTTGGATATAAGCCACCAGGTGGATAAATAGGGACATCTGATGGGATAATGATGCTTGGAGCTGGAGGAGCTTCTGCCACTGTTGTCTCCAGAGGGATTTCTTCTCTGGGACTGAACTTGTACATGATTGCAGAAACAGCAAAAAGTGCTTTCTTAACAGCCTCCGGTTCACCGGTTATCTATTCACAGCAGAGAGGAAACACAGAAAACCGATCAATAAAGCAAAGAAGATAAATAACAACAAACCGACTTTAAATCACCAGGACGAACATATGGTATCTGAATCTGAAGGCATTGCTTTTACTGCATATCAAAGTTATCTCAATCAGATTTGAACTTGATTAATTTAGCAGCAGTATTGGCTCACAGACATAACTTACACATCAGCCTCAATTGAATTTAGACAATGATTGAGGCTTCAACTGCAACCATAACAGTTGAGAAATGATTGTTAAGGGCTTAAGGCGCATATAATGTCAACAGTTGAAGTAGATTCAATTCCCGGTAACAAGTGCAACCTGTCTATGAAATTATCTACATATATAGGGCATTAGGGGTAGATTGACAAGATCAAATTTGAGTAACATAATAATAAAAAATCCCCACAATCAGTTGTTGCTGAATGAAACACAATCCAGTGTTTACAAGAAGGCAATCAAACACAACATCAAGAATGCCAAAAAAAATAAAAACCACTTGCAAGCAACAAGAACCTGAATGAAGTTGTCGAAATCCATGGCACAAGAATGGCTTGGATCGCTGGCATCCTTCGCGATAACTTTAATGTTACTCCTGGTCTTGCCCCTCAGCTTCTTAATAGTCGTGCCAGCCTTACCAATTATATTTGCAGATTGGCTAGCCGGGACAAGAATTTGGCATTCCTCCCTATACTTATCTGTCCGCTTCTTATCAGAATCACCTGTGACAGCCACAGCATTTGCAATTGAAGCGTGAACTCTAAGAAGAGCATCCTGAGCCGCACATAACGGTTCTTTGTCATTGAATTCATCGTCTACCTCAACTTCTTCCTTCTCCTTAACATAACAATATATTGTTATAACCCTATCCTTAGCACCGGGAAATGGATCAACCACCTTAACTTTTGCCCTTGTCTCCTGCCTAATTGAATTTATGACTTTACCACCTTTACCAATGACACTTCCAATCACCGCATCAGGGCAAAGTATTCTATAGATAACCAGTTCATCATTGATTTTTTCATCTTTATCATTCAATCTTCTCTTCTGATTCTTATTATCCCCATCATGAACTCTATGGCCTCGAGAGCGCTTAACACTTTCACCCATTGTTTTGGAATTCGATTCAACTGCAGAAACCATAAACCAAGTTTAAGTCCAAAGGCAACCAAATTGATATTGAAAGCAACGCAAGCATAAATTTTTAAGCTTTCTTTCCATATCAAACTATCTGCTTGAGTTCTCCAGTTGCTTTTCACTTCTATCAAATTCTCAGCAACTTTACAAATTTAAGAGAAGAAAAGTAAATAAAAACCCATGGAAAAAATTCCAAAATTCAAAGAAACATCATTGAATAAAATACAAAGATACCCAAAACGGAAGAAGAATCGATATATAAATAACCAATATGACAAACTACAATGTTTAACAAAAATATAAGCAACTTCAATTTTAGGAAAATAAAAAATAAAAACTTAAAAATCCATAAAAAAAATTCCAAAACTCGAAGAAACGTCATTTAATAAAATACAAAGATTTACCCAAAACGGGAAAAGAACTACAACGTATAACAAAAGAGTATATATATTTTAGATCGATTAAAGTTTATTTCCTTATAAATACATTCTGAAAAATCAAAGGGTAGAGAGATACGAAGGCCAAAAAGTATAAACCCTAAAAAAAAGGAAAAGGAAAGGAAGGAAGCGAAAAAAAGGAGATTCGAAAGAAAACCCAGTTTGAGAAATGAAGTGGGAAAGCATACCAGATAGAGAATCAGAAAATGAGATAAGAAAACCCCTTTGACGCTGAAATACAAAACCCAGAAAAGGGAGAGATAGAAACAGGGAAATAGAGAGCTATGCTGTGCCCCTTTGGCTAGGTTTCCTTGGATTCGCAGTTACCCAGATTTTCCGACTAAATTTCTTTTCCTTGTCGATAACATTCCATCGTGAGATAAATCAGTCATCATCTTTCTTTTATTACGTTACTTTTTTTTTTTTATTCAACCGAGGAACGGTTTTCAGATTTTTTTTTTTTCTTTTTTTATCTGCCAATCCAGTGGGCCGGGCTCGGATCACTAATATTGAGAAAACTCTGTCTATCAACTTATAAAAAATTACGCAGTGAAAAAAGCAATTTCCGTATTTATCAAAGGTTACAAGGTTGATCGAGGCCCGTTAACTTTGGGCGAAAATTAGCCCATTTCAACTGATCCAGAAACCCTAAATCCTTGTCGCCACCATTTTCATCTTGTCCTTAAACTTTTCATTTATGTACCTCTAACGATTCAATTTTTATTAAAATATTATTATTTTAAAATATATTAATTAAAATATTATTTTTTATTTACGTGATATTTTTTATTTTTTTGATATATGTTAAAAGTAGAGGTATTTATGAGTCAGGTGAAATCGGGTTCAAGCCAGACCTAAACATAATATAAATATTATTAAAGCTTTACCAAAAAATGAAGAAATTTACTTTGTTGGAAAGGTCTTACATTTGCTTCAAAAAATAAAATGAAAAACAATTAGTTAAATAAAAAAAATGAGAACGTGAAAGCTTTTTAAAAAGTAATTACTTTCCAAAACTTTACCGGTTAATGCAAGATGAAATGGAGAAAGGGATCTAGAGTTGTAAAATTTATTTCTAATTTTAAAAAAATAGTCATAAAATATATAAATATTAATATAAAATAATTTTGTAATATTTATATATTTCAAAATATAAAATAGGTTTTCCAATCCGACAGATCATATTCTATCAAATTTGTGAGTAGAGGAGATTATTTATATTGATTTGTATATAAATATAGTGTATTATGGAAGTTAGCTTAAGCCACTAATAAATGCACGTCTAGTGTCTTGTAGATGTTGCTAAATCATTGATCAATAACTTATCAAAGTGATTATTTTTTTAATGGTTACTTAGCACTTTGTAGAAACATAAACCAAAACACTACATTACCTTACATATATTATTTTTAATTTGCAAGAGAGTTAACGAATGAACATGTATAGTTGGAGTGATTATGACTTCTTTCATGTTTTAAAAAAAATTAAAAACCTTAATCTAGTTTAGCATATATTGGCTAACAATAAAATAATGGTAATGGAGGTTAATGGGCAACTTCAACTATTCTTCCAAAGATATGTACAAAGCAAAAGCTGTTATGATTCATGTTAATAATAAAAATAATTTGTGAGTAAATGAGAGATATCATTAACTTCTGCTCAAAACTTTACAATTAACCAATCTCAAGTCTCTGTATAAACCTTTAGCATGATTGCAATCAGATTTGATTCACAGTATCTTTCACCAAAACCTTACTTATTTTGGACCCATTAACATAATTCAGGGATTAAAATCTATGAAATTAACGAAGGATATGTTAGATTATGCAAAGGTTGTCTTTAAAGAAAAGTTATTAAATATAAGAGGAACATCAAAGCTATTTAGTCCATTTAAACAATCAAATAGTTACAAACTCATAGCGACAAGATAACAAATACTACATTATTAACAATTAGACGGATCAGTTGATTCACTATATCTTTAAGCTTAATGGTGTTGAAATCCTTTAGAACGACAGATTACAGAGTAGAAATAATAGTCTGTAGAATATTATAGGAAACATTAAAAAAATGCAATAAAGGTGATGGAGATCAACTTGCACAAACACCTATTTCCAACCATTCTTATGATCCTTTGCAAGGAATTGGAGGTACAATGACTAGGGCAAAGACTAAACGCATGGAGCAAGCTTTGCAAGGACTAATCATGGAAATGCAAGCAAATGAGGCTGTTCAAAATGAATCAGATGTATTGCCAAGATTGATCATTTTTCTACATTGTGTTGAGGCTAAAAAAAAATATGAATAAAGCTTGGAGCCCAATTCACATGTCCAAGATGAATGGAGCCCAATTTGCATGTATTAATGGGC
>JBBYHL010000019.1:6594380-6610254 GCA_038381835.1 Adansonia madagascariensis | reverse complement strand
GCCCTCACCCTTGCAATTCCCTCTACCAACCAGAGAAGTTTACAAACTATGCATGTTGAAACCCTTCTCAGCTTTTAGTTTACCTCTGAAGACTGCAGACTTAAAAAGTTTCAAACGCTCCTCTTTTACTAGTTTACCAGACAATAAAACAGGGCCCTGAAACAAGGGTAACACCCAAAGCAACCCAAAATGCAGCAGCTTATTAACTCTACTGTCTAGTCCGTAACAAAGAAAATATCAAAGCAGAGGCTAAATATGCTTTACAATTACAATCTGGATTGCAACAAAATAAATACAAGTTACTGTACATGGATCTGACAAGGGATTTCAGCTCCAGCCTCCTGGAGAAGAACAAAGTTTCCCGTGTCATTTACAAGGAGATATCTATTATCAAAGAAAAAGGATGAAAAATAATAAATAAATAAACTATGCCAAGTAATTATATATTTGTGGGTTGTTCTTGTCCCGCTCCAGGTACTCCCTGTCGATGAGAGACTCGATTCTTTTCTTCAAATCAGCCGGTTTTATGGGAAACTTAAGCTGTTCAATGAAAGAAACTTATTCTCAATGAGTATGTTCCAATGCAACTTAAAAAACACAATGTCCCTTTGATCCCCTGTCTAGAGATCATCAATTGCAGTAAGGGTACATGAAGAGTAGTTACTGGCATGACATAACTGATAACTCTTATTTGATAAGAATGGAGCAATACCAACTTTCACATTGTTTATTAATTTATTTATTTTTGGCTATGACTGTTACCAGATTTTAGCGGGAATCTATAGAGATCTGTTCGTTATACCCAAAAAAAAAAAAAATCAGTATACGCTTACCTGCTGGAAGAGTTCAGTTATCAAAAGAGTGTGACTCAACACTTTCCTTGTCTTCATGATCCGAACAATAGCAGCATCAACCTGCAATAAATAAAGCAATGATGCATATAATTGACTAAGCTCTAGCTTTCTGTCCTTTTATTTTACTTTTTCGCTAGATGGATAAAAAGAGAATGTGAGTGTGATGCAAAGCTGAACCTGATACTGACGGTCTTGAAATACTCTTTCACTAGTACTTGTGTTCTCCTCCACTGTCTCTTTCATCTGGATTGCATTTACCTGCAAACCAAAAGGAAAAGTCAGCTTGATGCCTTATCATGTGAGTGCCAATCACTGAAGCAGATTCATCACAAATCCACTCAATGGGAATTCAGTGGAATAGTATAGAGATAGGCGTATAAGGAATTTAGTTTGATCTTTCAAAAAATATTTACCCACCATAACTGGAAATTGCAAATACATGTACCTTTATACGATAGAGAGGAGCAGTAAATCCTTCATTGAAAATGAATGAATCATCATCTTCCACATCCCTCCCTTTCGGCAACTGCAGCACACATTTTCATAAACGAATAGTGAAAATAAGATGATGAAAAACAAGTAATGTACCAAATTTACCACCACAATTAAGAAATTAAGAAATGGTAACTAGGCATACCTTTTGCAGGACTCTTACTTTCCCACATGCAAGGGACTGCAAGGTCCTTCTCAATTCCTTGTCCTCTATGCCAGTGGAGTCCTTAATGTCTTGAAAGCTAAGTTTTTGGGCATCGTTAAATAACATAAGAACTACAGTCTAGACAGTAAAAGGGAAAAACCCAGAAAAACGTTAGAACTTGTCTGCTTGTAGAGAAAATTTGAAAAGAGATGACAGGAGAACAATGGTCATTGAGACACCAAGAGACAAACCTGGAATAAGGAAACTGCAAGCTCCTTTTTACCTTTGGGAAAATCAGCTTTCAACACACAATGACCTAATGAATTTTGCCACATTAGGCGCCTCCCACTGTACTTACTTAAGTAGAACTCCCTAAAGATGTCCTGTTACCACCAAATAGAAGAAAAAGTATTAAGATAACCTTTACATAAAAAACTCTCTGGTGTATATAACAGTGAACATTTCATCCCAAAGCCTACAGCAAACCTGATAGACATTCAATTCATGAGGAAGTCTAACATCCATGGGTGGATATGTTGGCCAGTACCTGCACAGCTCAACAATCAAAATAGAATTAAATACCTTGACAAAAAACTATAATTATGCAGTTGTGATTAATTCAAATAATGGTGACATATGATTTACCCAGTTGTTAAGACATGGACACTCATCTCAATTCCTGATGGAAGCTTTGTTCTGGCCTGGGATGACTGCTTGAATGATTCATTTATCTCCTTTGATAGCTCAATATCCTGGATAAAAATCACAAGAATTCACATTCAATACAATTAAGCATTCTTATTGCAATTTCTAACACATCAAATAAACACACAAAGGGGACGGACTCCTTGAAAATCAATGACAGACACATTTAAAGTGAAGGAATCTTCCCCGTTCATCCTCTCATGTCAAGTTCTGCAGATGAATCCCCATAAACCACATACAGAAAGATCAATCATTTAATTACTAACACAAGCCCATAGCTTCTTGATTATCAACCAAAAAAAAAAACCCATAGTTCAAATCTATGTCAACTGTTGCATTACTATCACATTCAAATTAATCTCATATCACTAGATTTCCTTGAACTGGAGGTATAACTCGAAAGGAAATTCAACCGTGCCTTTCAATGTGCTATTGCTTCATAGTTTCCAGGTACTCTACCGCCAAAGCTTGAAAAATAAAAGAGTAGATCTCATTTGCACTATAAACATATTTTAGGCATAAGAATCCAGTCACGTAGAAATAAGTCCAGTATTATACAAACCCCAAAAGTTTTGTAGATTGTTGAATCATCCCTTGACCAATACAAAAGTAGGTACTCCAAGAAATAAAAGATGAATTTAACTTCTAGAATCCTTTTCTCTTCTCAAATGATTCTATTACTTCTAAATTTATTTGTATAATCTATCACCAAGGCACAATAAATTTGTTACAAAATCATTAGTACATTACATACTATTAGCAGGGTCACTCATAATTAATACAACTCTTGTCATGAGGAATAACACTCTGGAGCCAATAGCACTACCAATGGGGTAAAATATTCTAGTGGTTATAAGAGTTACTAGATTGCCCATGTTTAGACAACCAAAAAAGCAAAGTTCACCGGATTCATGATTAGAAATTCCAATGGCAACATTTATTGGATGCATTTCTTGGACAAATTTACATAAATAGATATGCAGCAGACCTTGAACATTCCTTCAAGCTTGTTTGTAAACTGGCTGCCACACTCAGTCTTCAGCTGCAGCAACATAACAATTTAATAAAATCTTCCGGGAAGAAGAAGAAGAAAAAAAAAAAAAAGAAGCCATTTCATGCAAAAAAAAGAAGATACTGACCTTAGAAATCATAGATTTCTCAGCATCAATAGAAGCACTCTTTCCTAGGAGCAGCCTCTTTGCAAGATCCTTCTTATAGAATGCTTCAAAAACATCCTTGCCCTTAATTATCAACAGGAATATCAATTACATCTCTTGCATTAATTTGTCAGACAAAAAATGCAATAAATGTACCAAAAAAAAAACCTGTGATTTGAGGCAAAAGTAAAATTAATTATTTTTGTTGGGAAAACATGAACTCTACCTGGATGAACCTAAATAAAACCAAAACTTTATCAAGTGTGCCCTCTAATTCCTCTTCAGAAGTACCCTTATTACCAGCACGAAGCTTTTCATCCAGAAACTTTGCAATCAGCTCCGCAGGTCGGTTCTATTAAACACAGCACAAAGTTGAACCATCAGTCAAGTTTAAAAATGGCTATCTAAAATCAGGAATATTACTTCACTTATGCAAAACTTAACAACAAGAATGCAGCTTAAAAATAAAATAATCTCCCAATACAAAGACAAAACATGCAAACCTGACGAAGGTTAATTAGATGCTCAAATGAATCCTTAATGGTGTTGCAAAATGCTTCATTCTTGGAAAAGCTTTCTTCCCATATTGAATCAAGCGATGCCTTGAATTCTAACAAGGAAGACACCATGTCCTTGTCTTTCTCTTCATCCAGGACAATGCCTTGCCCGGTTCTCCGAATATATGAGCTTAGCGCCTGCCTTAATGATTCAAGAGCATTGACCCTAGAAAACAGTGAGTACATTCTCCGAAGGTCCTCAATACGATGTCCATCCATCAGCATCACAAATCCCTGCAGATATCAGAATATATGAATATATATATATATATATATAACACTATTAAAAATATGCAAATCCAAGCAGGCATTCAAGGTCCAATGAACAACTGCAGTCACACCTTATCAAGAATGGCAGGTATATGACGATCAAGCAGTTGCCCTTCTGCTGTTGCAATAAGTGGCTTTCTTGTAAGAGCATCCAGGTAGAGTAAGCATCTTTCATGTTCTTCATGTAACCTTATCTGCAAGAATACACCCAATATATTACAAACACAAACTTACCCAAAAATCTTAGAGGGATAAGCATGTATATTCTATATAAAAATAGAATAATATGATTTATTAACATTATTATTAGAAGGATAAAAACAAGTACAATTCAAAATACAGAGCACCACTGACTAGTCACTGCTATTTGCTAACATAAAAATATGAAAAGCACCTCTACATGCTTCAAGTAATCTGGAACATCAGATTGCTGCATGTATTTCATTCCTTCGGCTGCATAAAACTCAGATGTGCACCCAAGGAATGGCTTCTCAAAGCTTTCAGAGTAAATACCTAAAGCAGTAAACATCTTCAAAAGATGGTTAAGGAGTGTCCTGTCAACTGCTTCACCTAACCTGCATGATTAAAAACAGAACACAGCGGATTCCAAGATGCAAATTCAATAAACAATTGAAAGAAGGGAATTGATCATCTAACATCATTCACAAGCCTAGGTGGCAAATTAAGGTAGGAGGAAATGTATGAGAATTACAAGCAAGAAAGCAACACAATAAAGAATTCCCTGACATTTTCTGGATTTTTTTCCAAAATAATTGTAAGTATAGATAACTAGAATGAGCTAGAAAGAAAAATGATTGGCAAGTAGGTTACAGTTAAATTGATCAGACATCCTAACCGGCCCTTCAAGAGACTTATTTCCACAATAGAAACATGTTGTGGCTAACTTTGCCAAGTAACAAGAACCTTATGCCATTTAAGTGCCAAAACCATAGAAGTAGAAGAAGAAGTAAACTAGACAACGGAATAATGACATTAAAACAACAATTTACAAGTTAATTCGACTTGGCCAATACTGAACGTGTTGCAGGTTGACTTTTTCAATTTTTACCTCTCCACTAATATTTGCACAGAAAATCCAGTGTGATACCAATTTGGTTTGAAGGCATTTATAACAAGTTAACCATAGCATTAGTTTATAACTAGTACACTTTCACCCGATCATATTATGATTTATGTCTATTAGCAAAGCCAGTATAGCAACCAACAGAGCAGCTTTTTGCAATTTATTATACCTTTTCACGCATGAAGTCAAGAGAAGGATAGTTCATCCATAAGTTTTGCAACACTTAATGATACTGAATTTGTTACCACATCCATCTACAACTATTATGCATCTTTAGTGTAGGTTGATACTTCAGACATGAAAAAAAGACAAATTAAAAAACTGTATATTTCAAATTAAAATTCATTAGAATTACCTCTCACTCTCAATCATTCTCAAAAGACCCGTAACAGTTTTGTGCTCAACTTCAGGAGCCAAAGAAAGATGTTTACGAAAGAGCTGCAAGCCCATGTCCCACAATGAACGTACATTTGGGGTTTGTTTAACATATGTTCTGTCTAGATACAAGGCTATACCACGAATCATCAACATTTGATCACAAAGATCTTGCCAACATTTCTCAACAAGTGATAAGAAAACAACTAGATCTTGGCTTTGCCCAACCAAAGATCTTAGTGCCACAGATATATGTTCTTCACACTCTTTTTCTATTCGTTGATAAAGGCTTCCTCCCATCTTGTGCAGGCAAAGATTATTTACAGCCTGAAAGGAGCATGATCGGTTATCAAGAGAGAATACAACTCACATTACAAATGGCTATCATAATCAAAATAGAGAAAAAGAAAAAAATGTGAGACTTACCTGGTAAAGTTTCTCCAAGTCACAAGAATCTGGTTGCTTCAAAAATATAGCAGTAATCGCTGATTTCAGCTTTGCCCATGTTTCCTCCTCAAAATTCATAGGCAATGTTGGTTTTGCTACAAGAAACAAGACAAGAAGTTAAAGCCATATCAGATACCTTTCTGAATATATGTCCTAAATGTTTTCCTTGCTAGCAATGCTCTTCTAGTTTCCTACAATTAGTTCACATAAACAACATAGTTTTGGAGATACAATCTGATTTGAGAACATAGAAACAAACTTAATTCAACCCTCATTACAATTCCTTGCAAATAAACTTACCAATAGCAGTCACTTGCTAACCAAAAGCCATATTCAGTTGTATATGAGGATGAAGCAACTGATTATACTTATGCAAGCATGCATCATAGACGCTTACAGAAAAACGTCTATGAGAGGAGAGAAATGAACTTTTCAGAGCTGATGGGGTTTCAGAGTATGTCTCCAACAAAATTTTCACACTACATTTTCCTTTGATAAATTAACAGAAAAGGCCAAACTGGAAAAAAAAAAATCCAAAATGAAGGAATGAGCATTCAGAGCTTTTCATGTAGGGTGGTATAAGTATGGTCCCACATCTCAAAGGCAAGAAAACATAAAATGTACAAAAATCATTTAAACTAGGATTTTGCTAACAAATGCCATAAGAGCACTTTCTAAGGTTACCATACATATGTAATAATCATCAGCAAATGCATTGAAGATGATGAATAAAGTTTTCAACCACTGCATTAATATAGTATTATTACTATAAATAGTATTATACTAAATAATCTTAAATAAGTTCCCTAAATGAACTCGTTGACAAAAACCTTTAAACTAACAGGTAAATTAGGATCCTGAACTTGCTTAAAATGAATAGATTGCCTCTGAAAAACCAATACCAATTTCAAATTACAGTAAAATAAAAAGTCCAACTTTAGTAAATGGTTGAAGTCATGACCACCTTACGCTGGTAAAAGTAACACTTCTGAATATCAGTTAAAAGACCTCCATAAAAGCTTAGGTAAAAGCTATACAGGAAGTGATTGAAAGTACTTGGCTACAAACAGATCTCAGCATAACAAGAAACAATAAAATGAATTAACCAGAGCCAAGATCCTAATATCGAACAAACCCAAGTTTCTAAATTCAGCTCCTCCAATCCCTAATTTTTCATTCCAAAAACGACCCAACAAACAAAGCCACTCAATTTCTACGAACAAGCCCTCAAATTAACTAAAGGGGCAATTTTATAAATGACCCAGAAAATAAATTTCACAAAGGGGAAAAATAAAGAGATCAAGAAACCCAACCTTTAACGAGTTTGATGACAAGCTTTTTGGCAGGTTGAGCTAGGGTAGTCTTTTTGCGAGACAAATTGGCGGCGGCGGGAGCACGAGCATCGTCGGACTTGGAGTCATCGTCAAGGGCCATAGATGAAGGGTCGAAAACAACGTCGTTATCGTCTTGGTTGTTGTGGTGGTGATGATGGAGACCGTTTTTGTTTGAGTCGCGAGAGCAAGCCACGGCTTGGGACTTAGCTTTCTTCATTAGAGGTTGGAACTGAGGCGAGGAAGAAGAAGAAGACGAAACAGTGGCGTCGGAATTAGCGTTGTGGAGAGAGCCCTTGGTGGGGGGGAGAGACATGAAAGTGATCAACAAAGCATTGTAAAATCTTCAACTTCCTTTATTTATTTATTTATCTAAATTTCCTTTTCTCCCTTTTGGGTTCTCTTATTAGACAAAAATTGGAAGATTTGAGAAGGGAGCAGGAAGCAGCAGTATCAGCAAAAGATAAAAACCTTGAGAGAGTGAGAAAGAAAAGAAATATATATTTTTTTGGGTAGGTTTTATTATTTTTTTTGTTTTCTATTTAAGCGAAAGGAACAGCTCTACATTTTTTTTCTCTTCGGTTGTAACGTTTGGTGCAGGCAGGGGCTGATCAGGTGGGAGGGCCTGTCTTGGTGCCTGTGGTGCCTGTCCGAATGGATGGTGATTGTTGTATTTGTCAGGACTAATTGGGCTACTGGAGTTCCGATATTTTATGATAGCGGGTTGCCTCCACTATAGATAAGCCCTTTAGAAGGGAGACAAAACTGAATGTACCCATAATTAATTTGGTCTGGACTGCAAATATTCCCCTCTCCTTCGAGATTTGCAACTTGGAAAAAAAAAAAAGTGGGTACTCGAAATTTGGATGTTTTAAATGAATTGGGTTTGCCGCAATTCTAGTTGTCCTTCTTCTTCGACTACTTTCGATATTCTGATAAATTTCCCAGGCATGTTTAGGATTTTCCGAGTTCAGTTATTTACTTTAGTTTCTGACTTTTTCAGCGGGCTCTTTCCATAGGAGTAGTTCTTGTTAATGTATTACACAATCTCGCGCTTCTTAAAAATAAGTTTTATCCCTTAAAAAGACATTATCTTGAGACTAGTGACTCTGCTATTTCATTTGATAATTGGTTTATTGGAGAAAATGTTTAGTAATTCGTTGATCATCAAAGCACGCAAAAAAAAAAGAGAAAAAACTCTCGTAATTTGGTTTATCTGTGGATTTTAACATCAAAATTTATGTTCTCCAAACATGTTACTGCATTATCTTTGCATTTTCATATATTTTGGCGTATGTTTGAGTTGGTCCGACAGAAAAGTCTCTCTAAGAAGAGTTTGGTGTGGAAAAAAAATTCAGACACAGTTCGAGCCAATGTCATTTGATGTTTAAATTTCATGGTCCATAGAAATAACTATGTGCCATTCCGAAATTGAGCAGGGAAATCGCAAGTAAAGCCTACAAGAGTCATGACCACATTCATCGAAGCTTCTAAAGGGCTTTAGTCTAATCTGCAGACAAATGTCGAAATTTGAGTGGTTACACATACTGGTTAATGTTATATATAAATTTTAATATGTTTATATAATCATGTCATGCATAATTTTTTTTTTTTTTTGGCCGCGTTCATGTCCATACCTAACTTGAAAAGCTTGGCACACAATTATTCCTAGAAAAGTTATAGTTTATTGACATATTCAAATTATTACAATTATATAATGACTAAATCGTTAATGATTCAACCAGTTTATTTTCAACTGAAACAAAATAAACCCCAATCGCAAAAGACTAATAGACCACCTGGTCAAACCAGTGAAAAACAATTCAAGGCTTTGCTGAGAACACTTGAAAAAAGAGCATCGTTTCCCATAAAGAGACTCACTGCTAAGTAAAAAACTGATAACAATTCTGATCAACATAAAATCCAGGAAAGTTGTAACTAACAGTTTTGGAGGATCTTTGCAGCAGCATGCCGTCATTGGAGTATTTGACTGCCATAGTCTGCGTTGAACTTATCGTAGCGATGAGCATGTAAATGAGCCGATGGTCTTGTGTTCCTCAGAGCAGTTTCTATATCATCCGGTGTAACTGGCCCGACCTTTGGCAGCTCTGCAAATCACAAACAAGTTTTTGAGTTCATTATATTTATATATAAATATTATGCATATAAAAACATGCAGGCAAAACAAAGGAATATGAAAATAAAAAAAATGTCCGTTAATTTGCAGGGAAAATTTATGGGACAAAAAGGACTCTTTCCTTCCCGGAAATAGTTCTTGTCTAATTTGTATTCCCATACGGAAGTCTTCTTTCAGCCAAATCAAAGCAGGCAATGGCAAGATTTTGACTCGAAATTAGGGAAAGACCAGATCATGTTGTTCTTATAGCTAGCTAGAAAACCTTAAAGAATATTAACTAATCATGATTCATGATTTGATTTATCTAACCCGATTCCTATGACAAAGGCACAAAAATATTGTATCAACAAAAGCCAGTTACGCTGTATGATGGTAGTCAATCCTTGGAGGCAAAGAGTCTTCTCGAGTTTGCTATTCCAAACAGCTATAACTAGGAAATAGAGAAAATAAAGGAAAATCATAGAAATAAACTGATGAACGTGAATTGGGGCTGGAGAAGATGACTGTTAAGCCACATGATGTATTGATCTTCTATTTAGGGAAGAAAAATGATCTCGCAAAACTCATTATCCAGCTAATACAATCCTTGATTAAAATATAAGAAAGCACATACCGTCCTCAGGCACTACTTCCTGCCTATCTTCAAGTTCTGCCATTAAGCGTCTCAAAGGCTGCATGGCTGCTTCTTTGCAAAGTAATCGAATATCTGAACCTCAGTAACCTTCTGATCTTTCGACTAATATATCATAAGGAAGAGCCTCCTCACCATGCTGTTGAGGAAGAAGTTCTTCAAACATGGCTCTTCTTGCTTCTGGCTCGGGGAGAGGAACAAGGATCTTATTTATATGGTTAAAGGAAAACTGCTTCATTAATAGCATGTCTTGAACTTCAGGAAAATTTTCTCGTTAATGTGTAAAAGATGCTATCAAACCTAAATATCAGTACTATCAAATGATAGAACATATAGGAGACTAAACAGTTTAGAGACGGCATAAACACTATAAAACCATTTACGCCACAATGTAATCATGTTGGAACAAAATTTAGAGCAGTTAGTTTCTAGGCTTCGATCCTGTCCTGGTTTAGCAAGTGAATTTCATTGTCAATCCAAAATTTGAATATGCATATTATAATCTTTCAAACTAATTATTAATAGTGTTTTAAATTCAGAATAAATTTACACGTCAAAGGATACTCGCTTCTCAAGACGACGGAGCATGGCTGCATCCAATTCCCAAGGGAGGTTTGTTGCTGCCAAAACAAACACAAGCTCATCTGACTGCATCAAACCATCCATCTGCAATCTAATTCTACTGATCAATTTTTGAGAGACAACAGTTGAAAACTAACATGATTTCATTTGTAATCACTATAAACTGCATGTTTGATTTAAGTACTTTATTTTTTAATTATTGCAAATAACAAACACAAAGACCATGCACCACTCAAGCTACTGCAGAATCAGATTCTAACCATGCTCAGAGTTAAAATCACTAAAATGATGAAAACACATGTATCTCATAGCTTAATTTCTTGTGATGATTACGTCACTTGATTCTAGAGTGAAAGATATAACTAAAATAAACAAGTGATAATAGTACCACTGATTTTGTTTTTAAACAATGTTCAGCAGTGCTACAAGATATCTAGTTAATATGCATGGTTTATCGATCCAAGTTTTAATATAATCACACACGCACACCCATACACATTTGTGTCCACAAAAATCTGGACATTTTTTTAAAAACAAATATCACCTGTATAAGTAGTTCAGTTTTCAAACGCCTACTTGCTTCATGCTCACTGCGTCCTTCGCCTCGCTGACTAATAATGGCATCAATTTCATCAAGAAAAATGGTAGACGGTGAATGGTGCCTTGCTAGGTCAAAAAGTACTTTTATTAACTTTTCAGAATCACCTGAAATGCTATGAACTCCACAATTAGATAACTGAGAGCTATTTCTGCTAACAACTATAAAAGTTATTGGGTCCAGTCCCAACAGGTACTTTGGTTCACATTGAAATCAAGATCTATGTAGCTTGTCAAGGAATTTTATCAATAATGATTCTTCTTTTGCTGCTGAGAAAGAAATTCTACTGAAACAGAATACATGAATAGGGTCAATTTTTATCTTCTTACAACCATATCCAGAGCACATTTCCACAATCTAATTAGGGAAGATTGCTTCACCTGTAAGGTCCCCATCAAGTAGATTTGGTTAAAAAAAAAAAGGCAGGACAGAAAAAGAATGATCCTTCATTAAGTACATAAACATCTAGGAATCTACTTGTAAAACTCCTACCATTCTTGTCATTTAAAAATTTTAAGCTGTCATTAGAACTAAGGAATAATCAGAAAATATAATTTGACAGACAAAGTTGCATTTACTATAAATTACAATAGGATCTTGCCATTCTCCATTTTAGAGACAATTCTTCATAACTTTCATACCTACAACCAAATCCCTCTACAAATCACATAAGATATTGGAAACCTTGCGTTTAACGTACCACGCCATTTGCTGACTACAGATGATGCTGAAATATTGAAAAATGTGGTCTTGCATTCTGTTGCAACAGCCTTTGCTAGCATTGTCTGCAACCAGAATGGTGATTCAAATAGAAATTAGCATCACAAAGAAAGAGAGTAAGCACTACCAAGATATAATAAATTATCCCTGATACATAATTTTTTCTTCTAAGGTTGAGGAGAGTGCGACCTACGTAAATCTCTCTTTGTGTGTGTGTGTGTGTGTGTGTGTGTGTGCACAAAGGGGGCCTCCCATGGGGAGGGGTAACGTAAGCATTGGGAGTAGAACCCAGCCTTCTGGAAAATCCACCTCCTAAGAGAGGTGGGAAACCATTTGGGCTAAGCCCTAGGTTTGTAAATCTGAAATTTACTATGTGAATATGAAAGGCACGTTTCCTTCAAATCAACCAAATATCCCTATGAAGATTGCTTGCATAAGACAAAATCAATTTATTGAAAATAATTGAACAAAATATAGAACTTTCCTGTCCCTGGGGGACCAAAAAGGAGAATACCCTTCCATGGTGAAAGGAGACCAGTAAAGTACCTACAAGAAATCAAATCAATTGTGAAATGAAAGCCTCAAATTCCTTCATAACATATTATCGAATGTTTCATCAACATTTTACAAAATCAAATTGATGATCTCAAGTATGCATTCACAGGAAATGAACTCATATTATAAGGTGAACATCCACAGAATTCAGAAGAAAAGTTTGAATCTCTTTGTAATATTTTCCATGCACCTTTCAGGGTACTAGCTTTTAAAAGATCTATGCTCTCACAAGTCACAAATCCAGTTTTCTTTTCAATCAAGAACCAAAAATAGCAGAATTCTTAACAAAAGCATTCCATGCATTTTTGAGAGGACTAGCTTTGGAATCTTAATAACCTAATAAACTTGTAATGAAGGGAAGCCGTTATCTTTAGTAGTTCTACTAAGTTCTTTGCCAAATGTGGGATTCCGTCATTAATCGCAATTACACAACCTTTATTCTCTACTTTCTAATTTCATATGAAAAATTTATATTCAATCAGGTATATACGTTGCTCGCATTATTCGCTTCATATGCACAAAACAAAGAAGGGGAAGGGGGTAGAAGGAGGGTTGGCAGTGGTCCTGGCCCCCCTTGGCTTCTTAAAATTTCGTTCATCCTTAATCTTCAACACCTAAAGAAAGTGGAAAACAGTACTTCACCCTCCAACCCTCTCAAACTTAGAATTTGGCCCGTAATCTCGTGTGTCAATTTTAAAAGTTGTTAGCACATATGTTGAGATCTATATTCCTAATTTGACCAATAGAAATGTAAAATCTTTCATATTTCTTTTCAATCAAAGCATATCAACACTTAATATTATGTCTCTTTCTCTTTCCCATTTTTTTTAGTCAAAGAAGATATAATTAAAAAAAAAGTTCATTTTCCATGTTACATATATTGTGCATAACGATACCCATATAATTTTTTCCTGTTATCCTTTTCACTTTTGTTTTGAAGCTTATAGTATTAAATTTTTAAAGTTGCGCAACTTTTACTTTTTTAAAAATTATTAGTCTGATTAATTTTAGTCCATTATTAGTTTACATATGTAACACTAATTAATTGTGCTATTGGGAGAGAAGTTTTCTTTCATCAAGATGCCGTTCAAAAATTTCAATGACGCTATAAAGATAATTGCTGTTGTTTATGGTGACTATTGTTTCCTTCAATCTTATAACCATTTTATTACATTTTTTTTTTTTATCAAAGAAGTCGGCATGTTTATCCCAGCCCCTTCAAGATGAAAGTTCTGCTTTGCCCCTGCAATCATCCTTTTCAAGGAAATAAAAGACTAGTGAAAAAAAGGTGCTCAGAGTTCATGGTCCATGTCATAGCAAGACTTACTTGGGATACTTTATAGGCATAACAACTGCTTCTTTCAGTAAGCGTTTGGCATTTTCTAATCCCTTGATGCTTTCCCACTTAACATCTGGATTTCCTCGAACAATGTCCCTAAAAGGGATATGATGGTAGACAAAAACTTCAAGTTAAAATGTTAAAGAATATATACTAACCAAGCAGTCAAATACAGTAGCCAAAACTTCTTTTCTGTCTCCAATGAAGTTACTGATATTAATAATTACCTACTTAAACTCTCTCCTAATGCACGCATTTCTGCATATCCAAAAGCAGGAAGCAGAGACCTTTGCCTGAAGAAGAAAAGAGAAAGGATGAATCAAAATCCTCGTTTTCTAAAGCACTGGAGAATCATAGAAGAACTACACTGAGAGATCAACGTGCATAACTAAACATATAAAAGCCTAAATTCTGAGTTTAACTAAACATATATAATAAGGTGGATAATTATACATATAAAAGCCTAAATTCTGAGTTTAACCAAACATATATAATAAGGTCAGAAATCAGAGGAAAGAATGAACATACGCTCTCGAATCAAATCCATTAGTCACCGCACCATTTGAGTGCACCGAGTTTGTATCCTGAAGCCGAAACAAAACAACAATAAATCATTCCAATCAAGGAACAAGCAAAAAGGCCTTCAAAAATACATTTAAATATTAAAATCGCAATGGCAAAAAAAATAACGTACCTGTTTTCGATATTGCTCGTAAATAGCCATATCAGACGTGTTATTGACAGAATGGTTTCCATTTGAGGTCACATTCGCAGTAGCACCACTGGAGACGAGCGTATCAGCAGCTTGACTATCTTTCGGCTTAGGTAATCTCTTCCTCCCAAACTTGGCATCATAAAACATTTTAAAATCCTATAGAATAATAACATATTTGCTTCAAGAAAATTCTTCTAACTTTTCTTTTTCCTTTTTCTTCTCAACATTTCTTCAAACAGTTAGATCAAAATTCACCAAAGAATCAAAAAAATTCATCAATCCAATGCAATCTAAGCTAATAAATGAGTTAAATAAAGGTTCGTCAATCCAAGTACGTCAAGTAACCTCGTACAATTCAGTTTACAGTTGCGAAATTAGGTATAAAACAACGAATTTTCTTTAGATCGAGTAATTTCCACAACCAAACAGAGAGAGAGAGAGTACCAGAAAAGACCATCGAGTCAGAGAAGGTTCATCGTCGGCCATTAATTGATTAAAATTAAAATCCGTTTTTTTTCCGGAGAGAACAAAAGAAAAGAAGAAAAGAGAGAATATATTTTTACTCGGATCTCTCTCTCCTCCTTTTTTCTCTCCCTTAGTGAGTGGAAACGAACTCAAAAAGAGGGTTGCAGATGGAACTGCAGTCCACAAGAGCATGTGCTTGAAAACCGAGGGAAAATGGAAAATGGAATATCAATACAAGATTGTTATAAAAAGGTGTTTGTCGTTTTAAATGTCTGTCATTATTTAAAGATAATAATAATAATAATAATTTTTCTATTGTGGAAATGGGAAGAGGGGAAATGGAAATGTTACCCAGTTGTGCCTCACGGGGGACTAAGAAACTACCAATTTCTTACCCACTTTTCTAAAAATCTATCCACTTAAAATATTACACATTCTTTATGTTTAATTTTTTTTAAACTCAATTTATTTTTCTTAAATACAATTTCATTTACATAATGACTACGTGGAACTCTAGTATTATTCGGTTATATACAAAGGGAAGCAGGAGATTTGCATGTGACCCACCATGTCACCACACCAATCCAATTTTTAAGGCATTTATTAGTTGCCATTCAACTACCTAAAATGGAATTTATTACTTCTTTTGCAGTTGGAAATTGGTTTTTACGAGGGTTGTTTTACATCAATCAAATTATGCAACTAATTTCTATAT
>JBBYHL010000019.1:6559299-6576275 GCA_038381835.1 Adansonia madagascariensis | reverse complement strand
TAACATGAAATATTTAATTTTATATTAAAAATAAAATTATTTTAATACATAAATATATTAAACATTTTTTAAAATATTTAAATTAATCATTATTATTTAATATAATTAAAATTATTGAAAAAATTTTAATTTCCCCAGCGCAGCGGGGGAACCATTCTAGTAATAAAGTGAAAAATGTACCCTATGACACTCATTTAAGGTTAAAAATGTGAGAAAAATAGATTAAGATTATTTTTATTTTTTTAAAAAAATAGTAATAAAAATCGATTAATATATATTATTTTTTATATTTATATTTTTAATTTAATTCTTCAGTTAAGTATTTTTATGTAATATAAATCATATAATAAAATAAAAAAATATATTTCTAAAAATATTTAAATTTTGTTTCCTTTTCTATTAAAATAGAATTCGACTTCAATTCTTTAAACTCATCACATTATTATAATGTATTTTTTTGGTCTTTTATAATATATATATTTTTTTCAATTATAAATAACGTTTACTTCCTTATTTTTTATGTTAAATAACTAAAAATTTTTATTTTAACAATAAATTATTTATTTAGATTTGCATAAATATAATATTAATATAAAAAAAAGTGGTGGTAAGATTAAAGCAATAAAAAAATTTCTTGATATTCATTAACAATAGGTCGAGCAACGATATATACATATATATATATATATATTATTTTTGACCACAAATTAATTCTAATCTAAAATGACAAAATGACAACTGAAATTCCAGATTATAAATGTATAATTCAACTTTAACAAGCATTCCTATATCATATTCAAAACGAAATGAGATATAGCTTCACTAATTTAATAATCCGTGTATTTTTATCATATTTATATTATCTTATTTATCATAATTAAATTTAATATTTATATAAATTTTGATATTAAATAATTTATGTCATATAATTTTTTATATGAAATTTAAAAAGATTTTTTTATATTTGAAACCATAAAAAATTAATTATAATTATGTAAACAAAATATCAATTACTATCTTTAATTATATAATTGAAGACGTCATGTGTATATACAAAGAGAAAAATACGTACGACTAGATCGTATGGCACACACCAAAAACGCGTGAAATTTTTTTTCTAACATAAAAATTAAAATAAAATAAATGAAAAAGTAAAATGATGGATAATTACATATTAATAATATAATGAACGTAAAGTTAAAAATAATTTTTAATAATAATAAATTTATAGTTAATAAATATAATATAAGTGAATTGGCTCTGTGTGTGCTATATTCCGATCGGACCCCATTTGAAAATTGTGCTATATTCCTAATAATTGAATTGTGATTAAAAAAATAAATTAATATTTTTACAATTAAAATAATATGATTCAATTTGGATAATTGAAAGTATGATTTTCAGATTAGAGGGTGTTGTTGGCACAGCATAAATGGACTATTTCTAATTCAAGACTACAATTGAAGTTAATTGAATTATAAGTTTAGGAGGTAATTCACTCAACTTAGAATTTATATGTACACAATAAAAGTATATATAAATATGTATATGTTTTGCAAATAAAATATTAGATATATTGGTAATTATTAAGAAATTAAGGAAGATGGTAATGAAAGATTCCTCATTACTAAGATTGGAAGACCCAAATTAGACAACGCCTGAGTTAATTCTACATCCACTTTTCCAATAAAAAGACTTTATTATCCAAAACAAAAAAGACTGGGAATGAAGGACATCCCAATTTCTAAGAGGGGAAAATACCGATTATACAAATAGTTCGCTCACAGCAGGTTCAAATACTTCTCGAGATTCTACCCTTTCCCGTCAAACCTTTAGTTTCAACCTTTTAGTATTTCATTTTAAAGGGCCCCCGGGCGGAAGTGATGGGAGAGAGAGGGAGAGAGAAGCGAAGGAAAAAGAAAGGGCGGGAGGGTTTTGATTTTTACTTTTCACTTCTCTCTCTCTCTCTCTCTCCAAGATGAACGGCCACGTGGAGCCCACCACCACCACCGCTGGTTCCGCCGTGCACTCTCCGCTGTCGGAAGAGGATCTCTTTTACCAACATGAGCGCGAGAAAATTCAAGATCAGGAGAACTCGTCGGCGACTGGTGTCCGTACTGATGATCTCAAAATCAAGATCATCAAGCAGGCAAGGGCATAAAATCTTTCTCTCTTGCCTTGTTGCAATTTAAACCCTAGAATGTGTTGTTCCTCTTTTATTATTTTCCTTTATGTGAACTTTATTGATCTTTACTTATAAATCTATGTTTGCATTTGTGTCTTTCTAGGTGGAATATTATTTTAGCAAAGAAAATTTGCCAAGAGATAAGTATATGATGAGTCTAATTAAGAAGAACAAAGAAGGTTTTGGTAAGTAATTTAAACTCCAGCTTGGTTTGAGGGGTTTTTTTAATTTAAGTTTTGAGCATTAAGAATGTAGAATGCTTATGCCATCTGCACACAATGCGTCTGAAATATGTATTTGAGTATATATAGATTTAGCGACTATGTTTTGACTTGTATCCTTAGATTAGTTTTACTGTGTGGAAATGGGCAGTTACCTCTCCAATCACGAAGAAGATGGAATTATTGGGCCCATATGATAAAAGGGGCTAAAGTGGATTCCACAGTATCACGCGGACTTAATGTTTGGATGCTTTCACTGCATAGTAGACTTTTGGAATAATGGACTGGTATTTGGTTTTTAAGTAAGTTATGATGAACATGGATAACCTATAAAAATAGTTTTGAGCAAATGAATTTGAGAAATAACAACTACAAGTAGATATATTGAAACCATGAATTAGTTAAGATTAATTAAGTGTGTGGTTTTGAGTGAAACCTTGAGAACCCTGTCTTTTGAGTTTTCACTAGGCAATGAAAAGGGTAGTTGGCCATAAAATGCCTGGTAACTGTGTCCAAATTTCTCTCCTTTTTTTTTTTTTTTTTCTCTTGGCAGTATTTGTTTGTTCAAATGAACGAAAGGGGCAGTGTCTTCTCATTGCCTTATATTTTTCTCTCTTGTTGTCTCTTCCATTTAGTTGTGAGGAATTGTAGTGTAAAAATTATATTGGAACTTTTGACATTTCCTTAGAAGAAAGCCGAAGTTACAAGGATTATGGGTAGAGTAATTTGCTCAGCAAACAGCCAACTAGAAGTTATTTAGGTCCTATAAGGCCCTTTTCCTTGTTATTAACATATGTAGAAGGGATTGTTGATATTCTTACCATCGTTTTCTTAAAAAGTTTTACAGCTCTTAAGCGAGTGCTCTTGTTTATTAATTAATCTGAAAATTACAAACTAACCTGTCCTGAAATTTCTTTATGCCTTTTTTTTAAACTGAAAAGAACCTATCATGAACTTTTTTTTTTTAGATTCTATAAGCAATAATAAATGCAGAAAGATACTCTTGAATAGAGTTGATGAAGGTGATGAAGTACAGCAGGTACTTATGATTGGTCTCAGCCTCAATGTTTTCCTGGTGCAGCCAAACTGTGCTGTGCCGAACATCTGATGGATGGTTTGACCAAATGAATGGGCAACTTACTGCTTTCTGATTCATTCTCTATTCTTGAAACTCCGGTTTCATTTATCCAAACAAATGACAGTTGCCAAAATTGATCAAATAGACCTACTAGTTTGAGTTTATACCCCACTTTTCTGTTCCCCCTTTGTTTTTAATTCTGGCAATTAGGTTTAGAAACAGAATTAGTCAATTTCTAGCTAAATGGATACACATGTATCTCATGTTCTCTTTCCTTGTTACTTTACCTAGAAATGAAGGGAAACCTTTGATTTGTAGCTTATGATGGTCTCTTTTTGTTGTAAGTTAATTTCTAAAACCATCAAGGACAGTTGTATCCACTTTTAATGTTTTGCCATCTGTGCATATTATTCTGTTGATGAATGTTTTATGGATAATTCCAATGACCAGCTTAAAATTGTGCAAGGTGGAGGGTAGATTACCCTCCTTCATTCTCTAGCATTGTTGTATGAGTGTTGTTATATTTGAAGCTCTGTTCACTTGATTGTTATTATAGGGTTAATTGCCCTCACTTTTCAGATAGAAATATCTATTCTTATTGCCTTGATATCTTATTATTTACATGCGTCTTTTTCTTTTCCTTGCGGTTCATATTTCAATAATTGCTTCTTTTAGGAAAATGAAAAAACTACCAGAAGTTATCCATCAATAGTTGCCACGCTCAAAGAGTCTTCTCTACTTTTATGTTTCTAGACTCTCAATCCTTATAAAGTTTATCATTTTTTATGGAGCAACTGCAATATGGCTCTGAGTTGCTGATGTTATAGGCGACTTAATGTGCTACAATCTCAATTCAGTGAGATTTAGAATTTTTTGTTTATGTCTGGAATGTAATTTCTAGATTTATTGAAACATCTCAGGTTATGAGTACTAATGAAAAGAAGGTGAAGCGCCTCAATCCTCTTCCATTCGTTAGGTCCTAGACCTGCAGGTATTTCCCTTATGAAACTTAATGGCTTCACTTTTGCATTAGTACCTTTAATTTTGTAGCATCTAATTTGTGGACCCTAGCAATTAACTGTTTTGGTAGAAAATCTTCCAGGGATCATTCAGTGGAGAACATTCGGAGAATATTTGGTGAAGTTGGACGGTATGCTTTTTTCTTATATGAGAAGCATGCTCATTCTTTCTTCTTTTTTCTTGCTGTTGAGTTGATGTTTATGCTTCCTTCGTTTAAATGATTGTAGAATTCTTTCTGAATTTTCAGCATAAAGAACATATCTGTCTGTGATCCAAATGCTGTAGCAGGGTCAAAGAATAGTGCTAGGCAAGATATCTTAATCGGTAGTAAGGTGTGGAACTGGTTTCTTGCTTGGCAGATGTTATGTTGTGTAATTCGTTATTTTGTTGTCCTTTCTCCTCCTCTTTCTTCTCAATTCCTCATTCTAATAGCCTAACTAGTTGTTTTATTTAGATTATATGCTTTCTTGGATATTAAATAAAGCATTGAAATAAATACACTGAACAGCCTTGTGTTATTTGGGTTTGTTTGTTATAAATCAGTTGGCATGTTAATATACATTTTTATTGTGGGACTAGATTAAGTTTCATCTGTAGAATTTATGATGTTTAAGTCCTGTGAGTGTCTTTGAGTTTGGTGTAGATTGTAAGCATGGCATGACTTTCTTTGTAAGAGCTATCCACGGCAGATTTCTTCCTATGTAGCTGATATGTGTGAAAACCCTTGGCTTTGTAACATACAGTGTTGTTAATGCTTTTAGGACCCTTTGTGAAATGGATTAGATAAAAAGTCTCAATTCTTGTTAGAAGTCTTCATAAGAGAATATGAAAATTCTATGTAGTTTTACATGGGGCATAAGTGGTTTACGGGCAAAGTGTAAGCTTAATGATTGTTTTGCTGGTTTACACAGCTAGACTTCTAGGTTATGTTAGGTTAAGCTGGGCCTGAATAATAGCTGATATAAGATGTGCAAGCTACAAGTTGAACACTGTTGAGAATATTTGTGTTGGTACAACCTTATGTGTTCTTTGGTATTTGTTTTGATGCAGAATAGCTATGTTGCTTGTATACTGGTAGTAACAATCTTTGCATTTGTACAACCTTGTATATGATCTTCTTAATTTCCTGGTTTCTGGAACTAGCTACATGCTCTAGTGGAGTATGAGACAGACAAGGCTGCTGAAAAAGCTAAGTGTCAAGGAAGTCTTTAACTCTTTGTTTTTTTTTTTTTTTGTTCTCAACTTTAACTAGTATCATAATTAATTGATTAAATGATTTTGAGCACGTGTCTTGCTATTGGATCAGGTGACTACTTTGAATGACGTACACAACTGGAGAAATGGCGTGCAGGTCAAGCTTCTTCAGCAAATGGTAATAGTTCCTTTTTTTGCTTAGGAATAAACTGGTATTAATGTTAGTTTGCTTGTAATACGGGAAGTATGGGTTGCAAAGGGAAGCTGGGATGGGATCTGATCCGGAAAAGAATAGCAATGCTTGAGCATCTGATCATACAGTGGATGCCGAGAATAATACCTAAAGTGAGCATCATGAAGATATACCATCATCAAGCTAAAGCTTCTGGGATAAACATGTCAAATTAGATTGGAAACCAAAGTTTTAATGTAAAATTTAACCAAACTTGAACTAAGTTCGGTTTCAGTTCATGAATGTACAAGCTTTCATGTGATTCGAAGATAACAAGTCAAAGCATTGTACCGTTAACAGCTAACCTATACTAAAACAACATTTCAGCCGCTAATTTGTTTATTATTAACAAAAATGACAAGATATTTCACTCCGCAGATTGAGGTAGTACTAGGCAAGATATTCAGAACTATTACCTTAGATTGTAGATCATAGATGTGCATTCATGAAACTTAAAAAAAAAAAAAAAGTAATAATAAGAGGAGAAATTAATATCAGATAAGAAAGAAAATGTTGTTTATCTTTTTAAATATTTCTTTGCTTCTGTATTTTAGGACCAAGATCGGGAGCATTTGTGCGAGAAAAACGGGCATCAGCATAGGAACAGAGGAGCAAGGTGACAGAAAACACGTGTTACCAATGCCAGTGGTATTAGAATAACCGGAGTCTAGCTTTTTTGTATCATCTTTCATTCCCTATTTTTTTATTATATTATGCTATATACGGGCCATGGAACTACATCTTTTTCTCATGTTGTTGATCCATCAAAGCCACCCTTGGGCCCTAGAATGCCTGAGGAAACCAGGGGATTTACAATGGGACGCGGACGACCTCTCATTTCTAAGCAGAGTAAGTGATGACTTAATGTTATGTTTGGTTTACTAAAATAAAATAGAGTTATAATTGGATAGTTATTATGTGAGAATGAAATAGAATAAGAACGGAATATAATAGTTGTATGCAGTAATTTGTTAGAATTGAATTCTTTTTTTTAGAGGATTCAAATTTTTTACAGCAATTTTTTATTTTGCCTAGAATGAAATAGCTATTTAGCAGAGGGATTTGGAATAATTATTTAGTAATTTCTTATAAGAAGGTCGAAATAGCGAAACTGATTTGGCTCTGGCAATTGGATGTGACTCTGATAGCTCAGTTCCAAGCATTTGCCTTTTCAGTAGGTTGTAAGCAGTGGAAATTGTAATTTATCCAATCATTGTGGATTCTGCTTTTTCATGTGTTACCTTTTCCACTACCTTCGAAAGCCCGTAAGATCATTTAAAGATCCTACCAATGGAGGAAGATCTTCTATTATTTGGGATGATTGCTAAGTATATCAATAAATGAATAATAAATCTATTTGTTGCATATGTTGTTATAATCAGCACTGTCAGGCTTTCATGTAAATCATACTAAGAGGAAATGCTCAGAGGCGCATAAAATTTGACTCTTAAAAACTGTATAAACATAGAATTTTGGGCTGGGATGATTTGATAATTATATAGGCTAGCTTTGGTTCATTAAATCCCTAGCGGAGATCAAACTATCTGGACAGTTTCTTCATCTGGTGTCTTCTCAGAAAGTCGGGCATACCACTTGATTAAATGAGGGAAATAATCCTGACCGACAAAACCTCGAGTAGAATTTGGAAGTTGAACTTAAACCTGCCACCAAAGGTTCTTTCTATTTTTTTTTATTATTATTTTTGGCTTGTGGGGTATGATAGGGTATTTACGAAGGCAGCTTTTCTGAAGTGGAAGGTCACTTATGAATGACACTAGCTGTCCACGGTGTGATTGTCATTCTCAATCCGTTTTGTATTTTCTGCGTGATTGTAACAATGTAGAAGAATCTCAGTCCATTTGGTCACGCTGGTTAGACCTCGCAATAAAAAAATTTTAAAAAATAATTAACATATGATAAAAATAATATATAAATATATTAAAATTTATATAATATAAATTATTATAATATAAAAATTTATATAAATATGAAACTTTTTGTCCCTGATTGATAGCCTCAAATACAATTTCAACGGACAGATCATTTCAATGGAGACAAATGTGCATTGCACGGTTTGGTTTGGTTTTACAGTCTGGCACACTTGGAAGTTCCCAAACATGTGTTTTTTGGAGATTAATTCCCAATAGCCTTCCAATGCCATTTTTTACCCCTAATTCTAGCAGATTAGGTTTTCATAATTATTAAGCGATTACGTGTTGTCGAAGTTAGTCCTCGATAGATTGATTATATTTTATGGGAGGCTCCTCCCATGACAATCCTAGTAATCTGTCCATTGGAGGTTTTATGAAGGGACTGTAATGGTTATTGGCTACTCCGAAGGATTGACCAGGAAGATTAGTTTGGGTAAGTATCCTATAGGCGGAAGTGTATGTAAATAACTCATACTAGGTTACAAATAGCATGGGATTTTAGAATCTGATTATTCCCCGATGACAGTTGACAAATTAGTCAAGAATTCATTTGAAAGACCCTCTCTACCTGCGAGGTACTTGCAGAAAGCACTGTTTTGAGTGATTTGAGTCAGGATGGGAAGCTTGTAGTGGAGTCTGGGGACACTGTTTGAGTGCTGGTAATTGGAGCAGCCAATTGGGGTATGGAGGTGCCTGGGCTTTTTGATATGGTGGCACCCGGCAGGCGTGATAACGGTTTGAGTCAGTGTTGGGAAAAGAAAAAAAAGATTAATGTACAGTATTTTAATTTTTAAAAATCAAATTGACTATCAGATAAAATTGAATCAACCCGAATCAAATTTCACTGATTTAGATGAATTCGATTCATTGGCTTTTTATGTTCAAAAAATATTTTCTTTATAATATTTTTTAAGTTTTTTTATAATATAAAAAATTAAAAATTAAATAAAAAATAAAATTCAGTTCGATTCTAATAGTTTCATCTTATGAATTGAAAACCGAATACATTCAAGCTTAGTTAAATATTGCTATCATAAAAAGCTCGAGATAGAAAAAGTTTGGGTTGAAAAAAGAGTATTTAAAATGTACGGTGAAAAAACAATCTAATTTAAAAACTTTTAAGTGTTTAACATTGTAATGTCAAAAAAATATATCTTTAAAATAATAAAAGTTTAAAAATACAAAGATAATAAAATAATTTCATTCAAAAGTTACCTTTTAAACTGTAACAACTTCATTTTTTTTATTTTTTGTTGCCAAAACCTTTTATTTATTACTGGGTTTGCAATGAATCATAACTTTTAACCTTAATAGTTGTGCAAACAACATACTAAATGAGACTTAAATTATTATCTAAATCAAAACCGAACCAAATTCAATGAAAATCAAATGGAGCTATGTAATTCAAATCGATGTTCGATTTTTGTTTTCTGCTTTAACAATGGGTAATATATTAGTGAATTTTTGGAATGACAAAAGGGTCTGGTGATGATACATGTATTTGGGTATGGGCAATGTTAAGCAGAGGCTAAGAGGAGCATAAAAATTTCATTTTGAAGAAAAAGATCATCGGCGATTGGCTGCCGCAGGCGGAAGACGGCGGTCGGAGTTTGGTTTTGGGTTTAAATGTGTCACACTTCAAATAAAAAAATCAGAGAGCAAACAGACAGGAAGAGAAAGAGAGAATAAAATGAGAGAAAATTTTATTTTTAATTTAAAAATAAGATTATATGTTTACATATATATATATATATTTTCCAGCTGGCATCATTGAAGAAAAGGTTAACAAGGCTGCTTTTATACTTTATCCTCAAAAAATTGTTTTTATTTGAGCAAATTTTAGAAACATTTATTATTGATTTGGCCCAAATTAAAGATTGTATTTTTATTTGAAAATTAGTTCAAATGGTAAATCCTGAATTGACTATTTAAAACGATTAAAAACTGAAAAAGAAAAAGTCCAAATTGTACTTTTCTTAATAACTCATCAAACTTTCAAACTTATTTAAAGTTATTAGTATGTCCTGTTCTTTGTATTCAGTGTGTGTTTCCTCTAATTTAAGAAAGAATTTTATTCATTATAAAAGTACAAGTTATGAATTTAGAGCATTATTCATATTATTCATATTATTATTATTATTATTATTATAGAATCTAATAATTTTAAATTTTAAATTTTAATATATATTTATTATTTTTATACTATAATTTTATTTATAAAAAAGAAAAAGAAAAAGATAGAAGTTATACTCTTAAATTCAATGATGAAGACTTAACTTTCTGATGATCTTAAATAAAAATAATCTAAAGCCCTACGTTTTGCGATTAAAATTTTTAGTTAAGTTTTTAGAAAAATTACATATAAAATGTTTTTTTTTAGAATTATTAATTTAAATAGAAAGTATTTGATGATTTTTTTATACTAAATTTTCAAATGCTCTAAGTGTGGGTGAAAGGAAAAATAAGTTATTTAAAGTAATAGATGGTTTTTTTTTTTTTGTTCTAAATAGAAGATGTTTTTTATTCGGGTTAGTTCAGTTAAATAATTATTTATTAATTAAAATAATTTTTATTTAAATTTAATTATAAAATATATAAAAATTAATATAAAGATAATATTTTGATTAGTGATATGGGTTTTTAGGTTAGTTTTTGATCCAAGCCTATGTTAGGAAAATAAAAAATTTAAGTCGCGACCTAACTTGGCTCGCAAACTAATCACTATTTAACTTTAATATTATTCTTTTAATTTAATTTTTAAGCAGTTTAGTCAATTAAGTTGATATCTAATCAACTCATAATACAAATTCGGTCAACAATCTTAATATTAATATTAAACTTTTAAGCGTTCACCGTGTGAGTGAAAAGTATTTAAAAAATAAATTGTCTTTTAAAAAAAGATAAATGTAAAATAATTTCTTTTAAGTCGGTAATTTTTTAATCAAATCAATAGTTTTTTTTAATTAAACGGATTCTTTTTTTTTTGGTAAAAATTTATTACATAAAATAGCAAAAGGCATAATTACCTCTATTTGATTTTTCTTTTTTACTTTACGACTTCCATTGATTTTCTTCATTATCAATTGAATTAGTATCATTTAATTTATGAAATTAATTTAGTAAAAAATTTTATAAATAATTAAAATTTAAAACACCCGTAGATTCACTATGTGCTCAAAAATATTTTTTTTAAATTTATAAATAAAAGATATATAGTTTTATAAGTGTATAGTTTTTTTGGCAAGATGAGTAGTTCTTCTACAAAGTGATAGTTTTTTTAAAAAATATATAAATAATTTGATAAGATAAAATTAAAAATATTATTATTTTACTTTTAATGTTATAATTATATTTGACATAAATTAATGTAGTTTGACTAATGATATCAAACGTAATCATATTTATTATAATAGTACACATGCATTAATATTTTACAGCACATTTAAAATGCTTGAAGAGGCCTAACTTTTTTTTTCTTTTTCTTTTTCACAAAACAAGCAAAAGCTTTGAAAATAAAAATATGAAAAAAATATTATTTGCGATATTCAGAACAGTTATAGGAGAATTGACCAAAGTGCCTTTCTTTTTAAATAAATTATTAAAATAATATTAATTTAAAATAAATTATCGAAATATTGTTATTTTGACACGTGGGAAATTATCAAATTAATTTATGTATCTAGTAAAAACTCGATAAAATATTTAGTGAATCTTATACGAAATTACTAAACAATTGAGCAATTCTACATAGGATTTAGTAACTGCTTTAGCGATTCTTATGTGGATCCTATTGCTAGTAATGTTATTACTTTTTAATGCTATTGTTAATTTTATTATTATGTTAGTATTTTTTTAATTATATTATTGTATTTGTTTCTTTTAAAATTAATAAAAGATTATGTTATTAATAAAAGATAACACTATTATAAATAATAATAGTTTTTATTATTAAAAAATTATTTCATTTATGATTAATGATAATAAATTTATTTATTTACATGGTAATCGTATATTTTAAAATATTTAATTTAATTTGTTTAACTTAAAATTTTAATTTAGGTTGTCATCGTTTAATTCTTTTTTAATTTTTTTTAGGGATTATGAAATAATAAATACCAATAAAATTTTTAAATTATTTGTTTAAAATTTTCAATTTTAATTTAGTTTTTCTTGCTTGCAAAATCAGTGAGGTCTTCCATTAAAATTTAAAATTTTAATTTAATTTTTTTTGATATTTTTTAAAATAATAAAGTATACATTTCAATAAAAAATATATTTTTTAAAGCATGTCTAAATATAAAACAAAAAAACATAAAGCATACATTACAAGATATGTTACTATATAATTATCATATTATTTTTTTTAAAAACTTAATATTTAAAGGTAAAATAGTAAATTCAATCTGCATGACCGGGTAAACCAAAGTAAGCAAATACTATAAATACTCCATACTCGCTTTTCAAACAAAAAGAACCCGCTCCACCTTGCCCCGCTTTCATTATTTATAAAAAAATCCTCTTCACTCAAAGCGATTTGGTTTGGAATCTACCAGACAGTTTAGGTTTTGCCATCCTTAAATGGGATAGAGACCCAACTTGACTTGAATAAATTAAAACATACTTAGATGATTATAATTTGAATTAAAATTTTAAATTAAAAAAATAAAATAAAATATTTTAAAAATAATTATATGATTACAATCTAAATAAATAAATTTACTATCATTAATCGTAAATGAAATAATTTTTTAATAAGAAAAACTATTATTATTATTATTATTATTATTATTATTATTATTATCTATAATAATGTTATCTTTTATTGATAATATAATCTTTGTTTAATTAAAAAAAAACAACCCAATAATTTAATTAAAAATGCCAATGTAATAATAAAATTAACAATATTATTAAAAAAATAATAACATTAATAACTAGAGCATCTAGTGATTCTTTGTAAAATTCGTTAACTGCTTTAATAATTTTTAATTAAACATATCAATTAAATTAATTATTTTTTATACGATAAAATAATAATATTCTTGATAATTTATTTTAAATTAATATTATTATGATAATTTATTTAAAAATCTGACCAATCTCCCTTATACGTATTATAAATGGTATAAGTAGATTACTATTTTACAACACGTTTAAAATACTTGAAAAAGCCTAATTTCCTTTTTTCTTTTTCAGAAAAAAGCAAAAGCGTTGAAAAATATAAAAAATATAAAAAATTATTTTAAATTTTATTTTTTTGCAAACGAAACCTCCTGCCATGTCTGCTGACAACGCCACGTCAGAGCCCAACATACCCCCAGCTTGACTTGTCGGCCGTCCTATTTATCCTCCCCTTTCCTTTCTCTCTTACCCCCATCCGTTCTCTTTCCCTTCCCTCATTATTATTTGCTTTTAAGTTTAAATGTGAAAACTAAGACCGCAATTTACATCAAAAAGTTGGATTCGTCTTCGCTCACCTGAAATCTTCCTTTTCCATTTTCAGAACAATCATTCAAATTTCAACACCAGCTCTTTCCCTTTGACCGCCACCAACCATCTCCTAACCTTCTATTTAAACACCTTCCGCTTCGTCAATTTCCTCTCAAACAAATCTCTCGCCATTTTTTAACCTTTCTTTTTTTTTTTTTTTTTGTTTTTGTAAAGATGAACTCCTTTTTATCTTTTCTTTCTCCTTTAGTTCCATTTTTGGTTACCCTTTTAGTTCTTATCCTTTTCTTAGAACAGATCTCTTACTTACGAAAGAAGCGAAATGCCCCTGGTCCAACCATTGTTCTTCCTTTCTTGGGCAATGTTATTTCATTAATCAGGAATCCGACCAAGTTCTGGGAAGTTCAAGCTGAGTTCTCTGCTTCTGCTGGGTTTTCCGTTAATTATGTTATCGGGCGGTTCATCGTCTTTGTCCGAAACAGTGAGCTTTCTCACCTTATGTTTGCCAATGTCCGACCCGATGCTTTTTTGCTTGTGGGACATCCCTTTGGTAAAAAGCTCTTTGGCGAACATAACATGATCTATATGTTCGGACAGGATCACAAAGATCTACGCCGTCAGATCGCTCCTAACTTCACTCCTAGAGCCCTGTCTACCTACACTGCGTTACAGCAGATCATTATCCTCAAACATTTGAAATCATGGGAGTGTCTTTCCTCGGAATCGCCGGCGGAGCCAATTTCTCTCCGTCTTTTGGTTCGCGACTTGAATCTGGAAACTTCTGAAACCGTTTTCGTTGGCAAGTATCTGTCTAGTGAAGCTCGAGAGAGATTTAGAATAGATTATAATTTTTTCAATACGGGTTTAATGAAGCTCCCTTTTGATTTCCCCGGTTTCGCGTTCCGAAACGCCAAGCTGGGAGTTGAGCGGTTGGTCAAAACCCTTACTGATTGCACTGCTCAAAGTAAAAAGAGAATGCTCGAAGGAGACGAGCCTTCTTGTTTAATCGATTTTTGGATGAAAGAAACAGTTAGAGAAATCACCGAGTCGAGAACAGCACCACCTCACCCTACCGAGGAAGAAATAGGCAGTTACCTCTTTGATTTCCTCTTTGCCGCCCAAGATGCCTCCACGTCGTCGCTCCTCTGGGCGGTGTCCCTCCTCGACTCTCATCCCGATGTTCTCCGGAAAGTTCGGGAGGAAGTTTTGAGGATATGGTCGCCGGAATCGGATGTTTTAATTAGCGCCGAGCAATTGAGGGAAATGAAGTACACGCAAGCGGTGGCGCGTGAGGTAATCAGATTCCGACCGCCGGCGACGCTAGTGCCGCACATTGCGATGGAGGATTTCCCGTTGACCAAGGCTTACACGATCCCCAAGGGGTCGATCATCTTCCCATCGGTCTACGAGTCGTCCTTCCAAGGGTTCATGGAGGCGGATCGGTTCGAACCGGAGCGGTTCTCGGAGGAGAGGCACGAGGATGTGACATTCAAACGGAATTACCTGGCATTTGGTGCTGGTCCCCACCAATGCGTGGGCCAGAGGTACGCCTTGAACCACCTGGTGCTTTTCATCGCCATGTTCGTGACGTTGCTGGATTTCAAGAGGCACCGAACCGACGGCTGTGATGAAATCATGTACTGTCCCACAATCAGTCCCAAAGACGGGTGCAAGGTTTTCCTGTCTAGGCGTTGCCCACGTTATCCTAATCTCTCTCTTAATTGATCAAAGAAAAAGAAAAAAGCCTTTCTTTGTTCCTCTGTCAACTTGGTGCTGGCATTGTTGTCCGTTGTCGTTCGTTGTTTCTCACGGTCAAAACGATGTTATTGGTTATGATTCTTTTGTGTGTGTGGGGTAGATATGTGTATAGAGAATTGATGGACGGTTCTGATCATTTTTTTAAAATTTATTTAAAAGAAAAGAAAATTGTATTGGAGACATTGATTGGGGGGGAAAGAAAATTGGCTGTTTAGCCGTGAAATATAAAAAAGGAAATAAATTGTATTTTCAGTTAGTTTGTCCTTTCCTTTGTTTTCATCGTGAATAATATTACATTTTCCATGGAGTGTGAGTGGTTCTGTCTTCCTTTTAGTTGTGGTTCTGATTATTAATTAACAATAGTGACTTAGGGTTGTTGTTGGAAAAAAATAATTAAAAAAAGTACAATAAAAAATATAATTTAATTTTTTTTAAATATTTGATATTATAATGTAAAAAAATAGGGTGAAAATTTTATTATTAAAAAGATATATTTAAAATAATAGAATTTTAAAAGATATAAAAATAATAAAATTACTTAATCTAAAAATTAATTTTTAAATTATAAAAATTACATTTTTCTTAGTTTTTTTTTTATTGGGTTATTAAAATATAATTTTAATCATAAAAATTAAAATTTTTATCTTTTTAATGTTACGATTGCTTGCCTTCAAAAACTTTATTAATGGCAACGCCCAATGAGACCTTAATGAGTTAAGATCCATAGGCTGTTTCGTGCAGCAATATATCACGTGGATAATTACGAAAAGAAATTCTACTCTAGTTTCGTTTTATTTATTTATTATAGTGAGTTATGAAAGGGCATTTATCTGTAATTAAAACCATTCAATTTCAATTCCAATTCATCTAGAATCATAGGTATAGATTATGATGTTTCAATGTGAACTATTTCACTTTCAAACATTATGTAAGAGGCCCTAAATTAATTACATGTTTTGAAGGCTTGAATTATGGATATAAACCTAGAATCAAATATTAGTAAATCATAGTCATATAACAATTCAAGTTGAGAATTTCCTCTCTTTTTTTTCTTTTTTTTTTCCCCTTTTTTGGCATTTAATAAGACTTAGATGTTAGCCACGTAGGAATTAAGAAACTTTACACCATCCAAAGTAAAAATCACAAGGAAAAAAAACAAATTTAATATTAGTCATGCAACTTTAATTTTTTACGATTTAAATTTTAACTCAATTGATTAATATAACTATTTTTAAGAGGTGAAATCTAATGGGTTTAAGATTCGAAATTCAACGTATATACTTTCTTTTATATCTAGATTTCAATCTCTTTTATACTAAAATAATGAAAATAACATGCGTATTTAAAATTCATTCCTTTTTGGTCTAACAAATTGGTGCTAATAAATACTGATTAAAAATTATTTAATTATTATTTTTATTAAATTGAAAGAAAAATAATTTGTTAATTGCACCTTTCCTTTTTAATAAATATCACTTTAACTAGTAATTATCAATTAATATTTCTGTTTTTTCAAAAGAAAAAAAAAAAACCCAAAATCATTCATTAATTTTGCCCTAAAGGATGCATAACTGCAGAGTGGAGAAGGACCAATTAACCTAAAACAGTAATGATGTCAATAAAATATTGGTTTTGCACGAAAATTTTGCTACCTCAACAAGCAAACCAATTTCAAATAGTGAACAATCACCAATAACAAGAGAAAAAAAAAATAAAATAACTGCAGCTGCCTAATTTGTCTGGTCCAAATATCTATTTGGAGATTGACATTTGGGAAATGGCAATCTAATCAAAGCCAAATTTTTCAGACGGTGGGTCAAAAAAAGGTTGCAATTGAATCGTGTCTGAATTCTGAAGAAGATTAGTTAATTTGAAACTTTTGAATGGTAATGAAAAGCTTGGTGCATGC
>JBBYHL010000019.1:6539138-6551769 GCA_038381835.1 Adansonia madagascariensis | reverse complement strand
ACCATTTTGGCAAACTCCGCAATGGCAGCAAGGTTTACATTTCAAGCCCTTTCTGTGATGTGTTAATGGTAATGCCACATCTCGTAAAACGTTTGGTAAATATTAGGTAATCAAATGGACTAGATTTCAGGAAAACGTTAATCCTCAGTTATTAATGAAATATTGTCGCTTGGGAATTATAATCAAGTCAACATTAACTTCATAAAATCACCAGCCATCAAGACTGCCGAAGAAATGAAGGTTGCAACTTAAAATCGAATCCTTCAAAGCATATTACATCCAAACAAAGCAATGCTGTCTCAGAGACATTTTGACAAACATGTTCTGTGCACGAAATCCTCTCCACAGCTAGCCATTACCCAAAGACGAACGCAAAGAATTATCCAATGCCAACCCAAATTCATAAGAAAAAATAATTATTTTGGTTTAGGTGCCAAGGATCCGAAATCTTTACGAGGCAATAACTACAAACACAAAAAAAAAAATGATCAAAGCTAGTTAGGACGATGAAAAATGTACCAGAAAATAAATATTAAAATGAAAAATGAGTGAAGGCTAACCGTCCAAAAAGCTCTGCCTTCGAGAAGGCCATAAGGAACAGGTCCGAAATTCCTCGAATCCTTTGTATTATAGATGTAATCTCCTTCGACCCAAACATGCCCTTTAGGAACCTAACTAAAAGCAAATAAATACATACTGAATAATAGTTTTGATTTCTTTTGAATATAGAGAAGTGGAAAGCCAAAAAAAAAAACTACCACAATAGTTTGGCATCTATCACTGTGTTGGGGGTTGACGACGTAGGTGACTTGATCACCTTCCATGCCAATCAGCCGTTTGCAGACAATCTTCGTAGGAGTCTCGGGGGAGCGTAAGATCACAACATCTCCAGGTCGAAGTTTGCCAGTTCGGGTCGAAATGCGCTCCACCAACAACAAATTGCCTGCTATGTTCAAGGTTGGAAGCATGCTAGGACCGTAAGTCTGAAGAGTTCCCCGTCATTGCCCCCAAATTCAAAAAGTAAAATTAAAACCGAAAACAAAATAAAAGAAATAAAATGAAATGAAATGATGAACTTGTTTTTCTGGGATAGTTGAAAGATTTCTTACAATAACAGTACTGCCAATATATCTGTGGGTAACATAAAGCAAACAGAGGCTTCTCACTATAGAGATAAAGCTGCTCCATTCTCCCATTCCTCTTATCTCTTCTCAAACCGATTTTGATTTCATTTGGGTTTCAAAAAGAAAAAAAAATCACGTTAATGAACTAATGATAACGAAATTGTGTTATAATTCTATTATTCTTAAAAAACAAGAAGGTAAATGAATCTGGGTAGTGGGCTTTCAACCTGGAATCCATGATTCTTGAATCCAAAACTACCTATGAATCATTGACCCATTTACCCAACTTTGGGCTTATTTCTTTTATGTACCTTTTTCCTTTTTAATGGCTGAAATACTCATCTAATTCATGCAGGGTATAAAGACTTTAATAATTTAGGCTTAGATAGAATTACTATTTATAAATATTTTTAATTTAATTATAAAAATATATAAATATTAATATAAAAATAAATTTTAAAAATATTTTAATATTATTTAAATAATAAGACGGATCAGTGAGTTTGCCCATTTCAGCCTTAAACCAAAAAAGGAAGATTTTTTGGATCAAAGTTGGCTTGTATTTTGAACATGTCTAGAAAAAAGCAATCAAATTAAGTTTTGATTTGATTTGAAAAAGTATCAAAACATGCTAGGGTATCCAACCTAGTGTTGAAAAGAAATGGATCACTAATTCAATCAAGAACCGATGATCCATCTAATCTGGAACATATAAGAGAATCATTGATACGATGAATCAGTCCGATTAGTAAAAAAAAAAAAAAAGATTAAATTGGTAAAAAACTATTTTTTTTGTTATTTATCATTATTATTATTTTATAAATTATAAAATTCGAACCTTTAATCCCTTAATTATATATTAAAGACTATACTATTAAATCAAATACAATAAAATAAATACTATATTTAATATTCATTTAAAATATCAAAAGTCACATAATCACTATTAAGTCATTAAATTACATATTTTTAAATTGAAAATCTTATTAAAGTTAATATCTTTATTTCATTGACCATAATTAATCCACAATATCACATTCTATAAACTACAATTAATATAATAATACAATCAACTTTGATAATTGATGATTGTAGCAAATTATTATAGCGAAAACAAAGTATTCGATCAAATATATACGTAAAAACTCTTATCTGAAATTTTGATCAACTAATTATTTTGGAACGTTACCATTTTTTATTTTTAAAATAAAGATAAAATTATTTAATATGGAGTGGTTTATATAGATTAAATTAATTATTTTATTTTCACAAATATTGTTAATATTAATTATATGTTTAATATTTTCATTCTTATATTTATCACAACATTACATGCTTATTATTATTAATTATATGTTATCAATTAAATATTATATTATTTACATACAACGCACGTATAATAAAACTAATATATTAAAAAATATATTCGATACTCACCTCTAACTTCTAAAACTTAATTTTTTTTTTTTTTAAAAAAAAAAAGGAAAGAAACTCCAATTCTAAGCATACTTTGTCGGGCTTGTAGGGTCACAGTCCAAAAGAGTGGTCAAAGTGGTCACCACCTTACTGATTTTCAACTCAATCCATATTTGGTTTCTTTTATATATAAAAGAAGATACTAAACAAGACGAAGAGGCAACTTCAAGTTGGTTAGGCACACTTTGTCAGGCTTATATGATCACAGTCAAGAAACGTGGTCAAATTGATCGCCACCTTACTTATTATCAACTCCATCCATATTTGATTTCTTTTATATATATAAAAAGATACTAAACAAGACGAAAGAGGCAACCCCAAGTTGGTTAGAAAACCGTGGGTTATGCAAATTAATCAATTGAACTTGGTTTTGGTGAGAACAGATGCAACTCCGAAATTTAGACTAAAGAAGATTCCATCTCTGGGCGTTGCCTAGATCATAGCTTAATTTGACTTTATTATATCAAATCACAATCAATTGTGTAAAATTCAGAAAAATCTTGGATTAGAGTGTTTATAATTAACAGTATAGTAACTGTGATGTTGATGAAATACCATGTGCACCCACAAAACAAGTAATTATACTCTATAGTATATACCTTATAGTTTGATCCAGAAGATTAGTCAGTCGAATAGAGAAATTTTGTTGATATAATGATAAAACACCAGTACCAGAGGAAGAAAAACCATCTTTTACATGCCAAATTCCTTTTTTGGGATCAGGAAGCAAGCTGTCCTTAACAATCCATCAACCATTGTTGGAATAATCCCACTGTCCAAGAAAAAAGTACATATTATTCGAATAATACCACCGTCCACCAAGAAAAACTATGTCCTGCCTTGCTCCAGCCTGACCTCGGTACCCCTGTTCTTGGTTGAATTACATAGTTCCATCGAAACGTCATGTTTCTATGCCAAATGAACGAAGTTCAAAGGTTCATGACCATGCTCTACGATTCTACAGTTTTGGATTCAACGGAGACTACTTTCATGTAAGAACAAAAATTAATAGAGTTTCGTACCTTTCTTTTTCTCCTTTATTTCACATTATCTTATATTCTAGAATAAGAATAGCTAATTCAAGCATAAGTATACTGGTATTAGAACACAGTCACTTGCCGTGTTTTCTAAATCTTATATTATAATGATCTCCAAACAGTGGTAAAACTATACTTAGGCCCCACAAACACGTCGGCGTAATCTCAAATCTGTGCTGAAATCTAATCCAGTTCCAGTCTTGGTTCATTGGCTTTCCTGCTTTACCCTATTGGCACCAAGTACAGCTCAAAAACCTAAACCCATCCTTCCCCATTTTTTTTTGGCCAACTTGCTTGAATGCTGCCAGAACCGCCCATATTCTACACGTTCAACATTGCTGCACGTTCAGCTATGCGTTTAATAGGTCGACAACTTGAAATGGTGGACATTACCAACTTCCCACGTCACATTGTAGATTCCCATTGCCTACCTATACTCGCTTGAAATCATTATCCTCGCTACGCCCCACTTGTATTAGGTCTAGTTTCACATTGCTATTGAAAAATGTTTTTGTTTGAAAAAAGTAATATAAAAAAATATAGTTCAAAAAAATTAAGTGTTCAGTTATAAAAAATATAAAAATGTAAAAAAAAATATATATACTTAACATGATAAAAGTTTAAAAATATGAAAATAATAAAATTGTTTTATCTAAAAGTTAATTTTTAAATTGCAAAGTTTTATTTTCTTGATTTTTATTTTGAGTTGCCAAGCTATTATTGCGATGAAAAGTAATTTTTGACTTTAAAAGTTGTGCTAACAGCAATAGTAAACGGGGCCTTAATCTCAACTTTGGGTGGTACCTAACCATTAGTTTAGGATTATTGAAATGCTTATTGGATTAATGTTATCCGGGTTCTTACAAGAATTTTTTTTGGACAAGAGTGGTGGTAGTGGGTCGTTCATGAGTTTGGAGCGGTCTTCCCTCTTTGCTTCTTGCAAAGACAATTCAGTTGTTATAAACTTATCATTATATTCCGGATTGAGCTCAAAGGTGAAGGACACGCATACAATGCTCAGTTTGGGTCCAAAGTCTCCTTACAATCATTGTTTGACGATGTGATATTTTGATGTCAACTAGTTGCGATGATTTGCTGGACTTGCATATGAGGGTGTCTTTGAATCCATATTTGTCATCAGCTCCTTTCAAACCAGCTTCGAAGTAGTATTTACTTTTTAGCTAGCAATGGTGTCAAAATGCGTCAGTTTAATCGTAGTCATGCTTTGTTCTGTTTTAGTTACCGTCCTATATGCGGAAACAAGCTTGGAAGTTGAAGTTGAGGCCCTTCAGGCATTCAAAAGTTCTGTCATTCATGATCCGTTGGAAGCACTTGCAGATTGGACAGCGGCAAATCATCACTGCAACTGGTCTGGTATTGCCTGTGACCCATCAACGAGTCGAATCATTTCGATCTCCCTGGTTGATAAGCGGCTCAAAGGGAAGATATCTCCATTTCTTGGAAACCTTTGAAGCCTCCAGGTTCTTGATTTAACTTTAAATTCATTCTCAGGTCATATTCCACCTCAACTGGGACTATGCTCCCAGCTTACTGAACTAACTCTATACTATAATTCCCTGTCGGGTCCAATTCCACCAGAAATAGGAAACCTTAGAAATCTGCAGTCATTGGACTTAGGTGATAACTCTTTGAATGGAAGCATTCCTGATAGCATTTGCAATTGCACTTCCTTGTTAGCTCTCGGAGTTATTTTTAACAATCTCACAGGACCAATCCCAAAAGACATAGGAAACTTAGTTAATCTTCAACTTTTGGTAGCATATCACAACAATTTGGAAGGTTCAATACCTGTTTCCATTGGCATGTTGGGAGCTTTGCAAGCTTTAGACCTATGTCAAAACCAACTCTCGGGTGTAATACCTCCAGAAATAGGGAATTTGTCGAGTTTAGAATATCTTCAGCTGTTTGAGAACTCACTTGTGGGAGAGATTCCATCTCAACTGGGTCGTTGTAGGATGCTTGTGGCCCTTGAACTCTACATCAACAAGCTCACGGGAGGCATTCCTTACGAGCTTGGAAATTTGGTTCAGTTACGGACTTTAAGATTGCATAAAAATAAGTTGAATTCCTCGATTCCTCTTTCCTTATTCCAATTGAAATCATTAACCCATTTAGGACTCTCGGAGAATGAGTTGATAGGAACAGTACCGGATGAGATTGGATCTTTGAGCTCATTACAAGTACTGACCCTGCATTCCAATAACCTCAAGGGGGAGATTCCTTCATCAATAACCAACTTGACGAATTTGACATATCTGTCAATGAGCTACAATTCTCTGACAGGAAAACTTCCACCAAATATTGGATCGCTTCACAATCTAAAGAACTTGAGCATGGAAGTCAATCTTCTGGAGGGATCCATTCCTCCAAGTATTATCAATTGTACCCGTCTTCTGTATATTTCTTTGGGTTTCAATAGGATAACTGGGAAAATTCCATCAGGTTTGGGGCAGTTGTCAAATTTAACACTTCTATCCCTTGGATCAAATAGGATGTCAGGTGAAATCCCAGACGACCTTTTTAACTGCTCAAATCTTCATGCTCTAGCTATATCGGAAAACAGTCTTAGTGGATTGTTGAAACCAGATATTGGCAAACTCTATAATCTCAAGGTTTTGAGAGCTTCCTTCAATTCATTTGTAGGGTCAATTCCATCAGAAATTGGCAATTTAAGCCAACTCATGACCTTAACCCTTGCTGGAAATGGTTTCACAGGCCCAATTCCACCAGAATTATCAAAACTCTCTCAGCTTCAAGGGCTTTCGTTGCATGAAAATGCTCTGGATGGTGCTCTGCCTGAGAAACTATTTCAGTTGAAGCAGCTTACTTATCTAGACTTGCAGCACAACAAGATAACAGGTTCCATTCCAGATGCTATCTCCAAGCTTGAGTTTCTTACATACCTGAATCTCAACAACAACAAGCTCACTGGGTCCATTCCGAAAAGCATGGGACGTCTATATCGACTTTCAGCATTAGATCTCTCTCACAACTGTCTCACAAGATCGGTTCCCAAGTCCATGTTTGCAGGAATCAAAATGATGCAGCTGTATCTGAACTTCTCGTTCAATTTCTTAGCAGGAAGTATTCCAGATGAACTGGGCATGCTGGAAATGGTACAAGCCATTGACATTTCAAACAATAACTTTTCAGGAGTCATTCCTACGACACTTGGAGGCTGCAGAAATTTGTTTTCTCTTGATCTTTCAGGAAATAAACTTTATGGTACCATCTCAGCTGAAGTTTTTACTCGAATAGATACCCTTAGAAGCTTGAACCTTTCAAGAAATAAATTAGACGGTGAAATCCCGGAAAGCTTGGCGAAATTGAAGCATCTAAGCTCCCTAGACCTTTCTAAGAATCAACTTTGGGGTAATATTCCCGAGAGCTTAGCCAATAGTTCCAACTTGAAACATCTCAATCTTTCATTCAATCAACTTGACGGCCATGTTCCTGAGAATGGCATATTCAAAACTATCAACCCATCAAGTTTGGTAGGAAATACAGCTCTCTGTGGAAACAAATTTCTCAGGCCATGCAGCAAGTGAAGTTCAAACCGATTTTCCAGAAAGGCAATAATAATTCTCGCCATCCTTGGATCTGTTTCTGTACTGCTAGCTATAGTGCTCGTGGTTTCAATCCTCCTATGGCGTGCCAAAGAGCATAAACCAGTCAAATTGGAAAATCCGGAACCAGAGTTTACAGCAGCAGCCCTAAAAAGGTTTGATGAAATGGAATTACAAAATGCCACCAACTCTTTCAGCCAAGATAAAATCATTGGAGAAAGCAGGTTGAGTACTGTGTACAAGGGTCAGCTGGAAGATGGGCAGCTGATAGCTGTAAAGAAATTAAATCTGCGTCAATTCTCCAAAGAATCTGACAAGAGCTTTTACAGGGAAGTCAAAAACTTGAGCCATTTAAGGCACAGGAATCTGGTAAAGGTACTTGGGTATGCATGGGAGAGCGAGAAATTAAAGGCTGTAATTCTTCAGTACATGGAGAACGGAAGCTTGGACAGTGTCATACATGGTTCAATGATGGATCATCATATCTGGACATTATCTAAGAGAATTGATCTTTGCATTTCAGTTGCTGGTGCATTGGATTACTTGCATTCTGGTTATGATTTCCCCATTGTGCATTGTGATTTGAAGCCTTCAAATATACTTCTGGATGGAGATTGGGTCGCACATGTTAGTGACTTTGGAACAGCTCGCATGCTGGATGTCCATCTTAATGATGGAAGCAGCCTTTCCTCATCATCAGCATTTCAAGGCACTATTGGCTACTTGGCACCAGGTAATCTTCAATACTACATCTTATCAAAGTCCGTCTCCATTTATCTATATGCCAGAAAATTCTCCAATCTTGCAGTATTTTCATTAAGCACCTTTAGAAAAATAGTTTTAACTTATGTTGGTCTAACTCTTTTTTTTTTTTTTTTTTTTACGTATCTTTATCCAACATTCATGTTCAATATTTTTCTGGATATAAATATGAAGATATGACCTTAAAAAAACTTTCAAGTACATAGAAATTAAAAAAAAAAAAAAATTAAACATTTTTGTATCGAACACATACGGTATCCAATACTCAATCTATGTAACATAGTTTTTAATAATTATGGTCTTCTAGTTGCATGTAATCTAGTTTGAACTATTCAAACACTGGGATTCCACCATAACTATTGAACAGATCAAGTGATATTCAAATGATAATGCTTAAACAAATTAAATGATTATTCATTTTCATTCGAATTGACAAATAACAGTTTCTAAGTTTCCCAAGGACATTACTCAGATTTCAAAACCAGAACTACTGAAATATTTCTCTGGCCCTCTTTCAGAATTCGCATACATGAGGAATGTCACAACAAAAGTGGATGTGTTCAGCTTCGGCATAGTAGTCATGGAGTTCCTAACAAAACGAAGACCCACTGGACTCAGGGAAGAGGATGGACTATCAGTCAGCCTGCGTGAACTAATTGAGAAATCCCTTGCCAGTGGAACCAAAGTGATCCTTCAAGTTTTGGACCCTGTGCTAGCTTTGAATGTTTCCAATAAACAAACGGAAGCAGTGGAAGAACTCTTTAAACTAGCCTTGTTTTGTACCTCCACTAATCCTGAGGAAAGACCCAACATGAACGAGGTTTTCTCTAGCCTTTTGAAGCTAAAAGCAAAATACTATGAAAATGAGGTCATAACTTCATGAAGAATAGAGCACCTTGCTGCCTTGGAGAAGCATAACTGCAGACTCCATTGCATTCTAATGTATCCGTAGGATAAAAGTATGTTTATCTTGTTAGTGTGTAATAGCATATGATGATATGAATGGTTTCAATTTCCTCAGTGTCAAAAACTTATCTTTCAGTTCAAGTGAAAATGATAAATATTTTCAATTGTCCAAAACAAAATAAAGTCTTTTTTGCATACCAATTACTTCTTCTCTACAATCTAACATGAAATGTGATATGCAGAAGCTTCAAACTTCTAGCCTACGAAAAAAGTTAAAAATTAGAGAAAAAAATGAGGAAGAAAATCCATTCAATGAGAATCCTGGTTATGTCTCAGTCTTTAGGTGGGTCAATCTTTAAAAACTCATCTATAACAGAAGGAAACTCTAGGTTTTCAAACCCACAATCACCATCACTCTGAAAAGCAGCCTTACCCATAAGCAAGAAAGCTAGCCTCAATGGCTCACTACCATTCCTCAAGAAGTATTTAATCCAACCTTCCATTCTTTCCACTTCCTTCTCACACTTTGGCCCTTTAACCCCAACAATCTTCTCATAAAACCCACACTCGCATCCACAAGAATTCCCTCCACAAACAACACCCTTCTGCTTCACTCTTTTCTGGGTTCCTTCCAGATTATCTGATAAACCCAACAGCTGCATCAAATATTGGATATCATCAACTTCTTTGCTTACCGTGGGGGAATCTGGGAGGTTAATCGGAGGTTGGGTTTGATGCGTTGGAAAGAATTGTGGTGAAGAAGACATGAAAGCTTCTGGGGGTTCACTGTCTTGGACAGAGTTGCTTACATTGGTGTCGGTATGGTGGGTTAAGTGTAGGTAAAGTGGTGTGCCTAAAGATTGTGTTGGTGTAGGGTTAGTTTCAGGAACTTGGGATGAATTGGAACTGGAATGTCCTGAATCTGGATGGTTTTCTAGTTTCAATCTTTTCTCAACCTGGAAGAATTGGAAGGAAAAAGAAAGTCAGGAATCAGGATTTAAATATAAAGACATGCAAATATTTTTACGTAGGCAATCTACGATTGAAATACCTGTTTGAGAGAGGAGAAGAAATTGCAGTGTAGAGATGACGGTCGCATCATGCAAGGGTTTTTTTTTTTTTTTTTTTTGGTTGGGTTTGGGGCGGGGTGGGTTGGGAGGGGAGTGCAAGCTTGGCTTTAGTTGCCCTGCTTTTTGCCTTTGAATGGGTAAATTTAGAATAGGCTGAAAAATAATATTTTTAAATATAATTTTTAAAAGATAACAATCCTTTTTGATATAAAGATTACTAGTGCCTTTTAAGTTAATATGTTAAGATTATATTTGATTTTACGTACTTTTTTAATCTCTATTAGTTAAAAAAATTTAAAAAGACTTTAATAGATGAAAATGTAAAAAAAAAAAAAAAAAGATAATTGACATTTTTATCATTAAATTTAATATTAATTTTTATTTAATTCATAAATTTTTAATTTATTAAATTACATCATTAAACTTTTAGTATCAATAAATTAAATCACTTATACTAATTCTGATATATAATTCAATCAAAATTTTTATTATGTATAATTTTTTAAGAGAGTTGGTAATTATTTTAATGAGATATAAAAATAAATCTTTTATGCTTATTAAATACTAAGTGAACTTTTTCGTTAAAATTACTTAATGAAGTTAACGTGAGTAACTTTATTTATTAATTATAGAAGTTTAAAAATATAATTTGATTAAATTAAAAGTTTTTTACTAATAAAAACTTAAGTGTTAAAAATGTAAACTATCATAAATCTTTTTTGAGTAGACAGTTTGTAAATTGAATGGATAATTTTTTTTTTTAATTTGAATGGTTTTTAAGGAGTAAGGATTTTTTTAAGAAATAAATAATTTTTAAATTTTAATAGTTTTAAAATATGAAAATAGGTAAACATCTTTAATATTATTATTTTACTTAAGGTTTTTTTTAAAATTTTTTTTGATATTATTGGTAATATTTTCTCCTATTTCAATGGGTAAATTAAATGGCATTCTTATTCAAGTTACCGAAAAATCGATTTAATTGGTATGAATATATGATTGAGTTTTTCTTTTGGCCATATGCTAGTTTGGTTTAGTTTATACATACTAAATATTGCACACTCAGTTGGTGAAAATTAAAAAAATATATATAATTCATTAAAAAAATTTTTAAAATATTTTTATCATTTTTCAATAAATAATTTAATAATGTAAGATACAAGTGTTTTAATAAAAAAATAATTTGATGATGTCATGTGAGGTAATTTTTTTAAAAAAACTAAATTTCGTAAACGTCTTTAATCATGTTTTACATTATAAAGTTACTTCGATAGTAAATTAATCAACTGAGTTAGTATTTTATTAATTTGTGACGCGAAGATAATTATTTTTAACATTAGTATAGATTATTATAAAAAATTATTTGATTCACCGTTATTAAAATTTAAAATTCTCAATAACAAATTTAAGTAAAAGGGCATATGTTTTTATAAGATATAATAAATATATTTATATATAATAAAAAAATTTATTAATTTTATATTTTCACTTATAAAATTTAAAAACCCATTGATAATATTGTAAACGGACTGGTAAGATAATTTATAAATTGTTCTCCAATTTCAAACAAATAAATTAAATGGTATTCCTATTTCAAGTTAATGAAACTCCTATGCTGTATATACCTATTATGTGTGAAATAAATAAAAATAAATTATTATTTAAATAAAAGTTAAAAATTAAAAAAAATTGTTATTATTTTAAGATATAAAAGAGTGAAAAAAAAAAAGAGTAAATAATTACAATGTAAGTTTTAAAACTAAGAAAAATGTGTAAAAGTGAATTTTTAAAATATTCTCACTCTACATTTCAAGAGAAATATATTATAAATATAATTTTTTAAATTTATATCTTTTATTTTATAATTATTTTTATCATTTTCTTAATTAAATTGTTATTATTGATTCGTGACACATGTTTAATCAAGTATTTTAATAATAGTATAAATAAATAATTTTATATATTTTGTAGATATCATAATTAAAAAATAAAGGATCTATTTACACCAGTGTAAAACTAAATTAATTTTACATACTTACATAACTTTTTATGGGATTCATATTTGTTTAATCTGATCATTGTTTTTTTATCTTCTATTCATATAGATCGTGTATGTCGAGTTTTGACTCAATTAAAAATGTCTAACTATTTGATTTATATAAAAAACTTTCAACTGTTAAATATATATTGAAAGCATCAGCATTTTCGATTAGTATGATTGAGATATCGGATCAATTCAAAATTTTACATGCATACAAGGTAAAATTATATTACTAAATTTAATGGTTAATTTATTAAAATTTTAAACTTAAAAAAATTAAAATTAAATGAAAATGAAAATGAAAATGTATATATATTTTTTGCTAATCCCTTTTTCTCCCATGATATACTCATATTAGATCGAATCAGTCATTATCCTACGTAATTTAATAAAATAAAATAAAATAAAATATGATATCGATACGGTTATAATTAACTTTAAAATAAATAAAAATTAACTATGAAAATGAATTTCACTAATTCAAACGACTTTCAAATTGTTTAGAGATATAGTTTGGACTCTTGAATTTGAATTCAATCTCAATTGATCAAATTCAATTGATAATGGTTGAATTTGATTCAAAATAGAAGAGAAAAAGGAATTTAATTAAAAAAAGTTGTTTTTTTTT
>JBBYHL010000019.1:6453923-6468218 GCA_038381835.1 Adansonia madagascariensis | reverse complement strand
TTTGATAATTTTCAATAAAAATATTTTAAATAATTAATAAAAAATTTTAAAAATTCACTTTTTCTAAAAGAAAAAACCACTAACCACTCACTTTCCTAAAAACTACCCACAATTTATAAGAGCTTTTTTTTTTTTTTAACCACTCACTTGGTGGGTGTCCCAAATTCTAGTATATATAAAAATAATCTATTACAACAGTTTTATGTTAATGACTTAATGTTTTTAATGATAATTTTCACTTCTCACTAAATTTCATCTCAGCGATGTTGTTTTTGTATCCTAAAACATAGCACTTGGATTTTAATCTCATCCTTACATTATCTAATTTCACTGTTATGATAACTAATTTCGCCTTCATTATTGTTCTCAATTTCTCCATCCATTTAATTGGAGCCTAAAATAATGCTTATCAAAGTTTGTGAAGAATGCCTGGAATTTTTAAAATAGTGGCTTGGTTTTATCACTGTAAGCACTTTTGTTTCTTCAAGTTATGGTGGTAAGTTGGAGCTGATAATGGAGAGTCGGTTGATGACCAGTAAAAGAACTTTTTTTTTATTTTGTTGCACAGAGGAAAGAGTTCGTTTTATCTATGGAATGCAGGTTTGATGAGACACACATAAAGGCTAATTAGGCACGTCTATGAGCAAAGTGCCTACGAAAAACCTAAGCTGTTTTTATAAATTTATATATGCAACAGTTAACTCATAATCTGATGAGCCTGTGCTTTTGCATCTTCAATTTTTCTTTAGCTGCTGCTGATCTAAGTCATCTCTATGACTAATTGCAGGGAACCTTCTGCATAGCATTATGGCGTGGAACGCAAGTTGCTGTAAAAAAGCTCGGGGATGAAGTTTTTAATGATGAGGATAAAGTGTAAGTTGTTTAAAAACTGAAGGTTTTCTTCCAGTCATTCTATTTTTTTTTTTTTTTCTGTTGGGAAGGAGGTATGAGTGAGGTGAGGAGCTGAAGTGGGTAGGCATATTTTGCTTTATGTACTTTTCTCTTTTGTTATAGTGGTTATTTAGATCCCAGACCTTTTTATCGGGTATTCCAATCCTACAGCCTCATGCCTGCCTTGAGGGATAAAAGAATCATTGGACTAGGCGTTGTTCCTCTTTTTCCCATACATTATGATGTATGAATTGTTGGTTTTTTTCAGGAGGGCATTTCGAGATGAGCTTGCATTATTTCAGAAAATACGCCATCCAAATGTAGTTCAATTTCTTGGTGCTGTAACTCAAAGTAGTCCCATGATGATTGTGACAGAATATTTACCCAAGGTTCTAATCCAGCATTGTTTGCTACCGTAGCATCTGTGGACTTTCTTCTATGAATAATTTTTCCGTTTGTCTTTTTGGGTTGCTGATGTGATATCAACTTGTTTTGAAATTGGGGTGTTATGAATTATTTTTGTTGTGTTTGAAATGTTGGTTAATGCATTGATAGGGAACTGTAACGCCAAATCTTTACTTTGTTTGTTTGTTTGTTTGTTTTTTTTTTTTTTAATGTTTTAAGGAGAGTAAAATTGCAGCTGAATGATAAGAATTTTATGAAATATTCCATTTAAGACTATCTCTTAGCTTGTCTGTTTTAAATCTAAAAATATCATTAGGAATTGGCTTTTGAAATCTTAATTGCTCTTTGTTTTGTAGGGAGATTTACGAGACTTTTTGAACAGAAAAGGAGCATTGAAACCAATGACAGCTCTGAGATTTGCACTTGATATCGCAAGGTTTGTTGTTGTATGATTGCACTGGGGTTTATTATTTTTTGATATTCCACGTTGATAAATGGCTATTTTCCTTGTCATAGATGGACAGTTAGATGTCAACTTTCATTTGAGAGTTACTCTTAATTGTACGAGTATGTATCAGTTGCATGTATGCGATCTTTGTGAAGAATAATATGAATAGGGGAATGTAAAAGCTGCAAAATGATGATACGCTAGTGTAGGGAAAAATATTGGTTGTTACACATAAGAGTGTGCTTGCTGGTCTTAGATGATTGTAGCTGAGATGATCACTCCAGAGATTAAATTTAGAGTTGGGGAAGAGAAATAAAACTGATTAATGCATGTTTTAGTTGATGAATGCTTTTGCTGGCTGGTAGTTTCTCACATGTGAACTTGAAAATTAACATATCTTCCACAATCTTTTGCAGGGGAATGAATTATCTACATGAGAATAAACCAGCAGCAATAATCCACCGTGATCTTGAGCCTTCGTAAGTTTTCTTGTTTAGACTTCAGATGGATTTTCTTTTCCTAACAAATAGTATATCCGGCACAAAAATTTGCTTTAGGCTACTATAAAAGACATTTTGTCTGCCTTGAATTTTATGAAATGGTCAGCAGTTTTATGTTCTTACAATTGAAATAACAGAAACATCTTGCGGGATGATTCGGGACATCTGAAAGTTGCAGATTTTGGAGTTAGTAAGCTGCTTACTGTTAAAGAAGATAAACCTCTAACTTGTCAAGACGCATCTTGTGAGTTCTCTTTCTATTTGGTTCTAGTTATCCTCATTATTTCTATTTTACATATTTAAGCAGTCATTTTCTGAAATCATTTGGATAAGTGGAACTTTATCTTGTATTTGACAACTCTTTTCTCTGTAAGCTGAAACATGTTAGTTGTTATTGATACAGGCCGATATGTTGCTCCAGAGGTTTTCAGTGATAATGACTATGATACCAAAGTAGATGTGTTTTCCTTTGCTCTGATCTTACAGGAGGTAAATTTCGTTCATGTTTAAGTACATATGATCAGTAAATAAATGAAGTTTTGAGTCAATGGCGTAGCTGATTATTGAGAAGAATATTTCTGAAAAAATGATGTTTGTTTTACATGGTGTTTTAAGGAAAAAGCAGAGTTTATGATAATTATACCAGTTCTTACTTGTTCTTAACCATGCTTAATAAATATGTTATCTGTGCAAGTTGTTTGTACGCTACTTTCAGTGAGTGGTAGGTGAGATATGTACAGGAAAATCTTGGAGGATCGCAAATATTTTAGCATATATATTATATAAAATAACCTGAATATTTTAAAGATGGTTTTAAAATGCCAAATATGAGTCTAGCTTTTCTGAGTAAATGGCGCTTTTCATTGCTCCATCATAACTGAAAATTTGAAGCGGGACGATTGTCTTGTTCTTTCTGCTCTAAATTACAATATATATATATATATTGGGAATGAGTTAATTTGGCTAAGTGTGACACTTTAAATAGTTAGCTAGGCATTACAAGTTCGTTTCTCTTTCCTCTTTTCCCCATACGAACAGGGAAGGCACAATGGGGTTTTAGCTTTTCTTCCCTGCTCAATCCCCTTTCTTGCGACAGTTATTGTCCTTTTTTCCCCCTCTTTTTTTTTCTTTTTTTAGTTTTTTCCTTTGACTAAGTCTAATGATTTCAACAGGATTGATAACTGATTCTATTGTGCCGTACTGTAGATGATTGAAGGCTGTCCACCATTTTCTGCAAAGAAAGACAATGAAGTTCCCAAGGCATATGCAGCAAGGGAGCGTCCACCTTTCAAAGCTCCAGCTAAGTATTATGCCCATGGGCTCAGAGAGTGAGTACTACTACATTTTGCCGCCTTCAATAATAAGTATAGTAATTTTGCTTCCGTCTTTAGTTTATCATACACACTCATGGCTCATGATACCATATCCATACCTAAGTGATTTGCTAATGTCATGGGGCTATTACCCTGTTCCCAAAAGATGTGCCTGATGGAATGTGCAATGCACCCGCTTATACACCCAAAGACCTTTCTTTTCTTATCTGATGTGGGATTAATACACCCTGCCTACTTCTTTAGAGTGCTTGGCATGACATTCTCTCCCACCCAATCTTGTGATGCCCTCGTCACGGGCTTCTCCGCTATTTCTGCCTACCCTACCCCTAGGGTGTTTGGCGTGGAGTCACGGTTGGTTCGCCCTGCCTACCTCACCCGTTGGGGCGCTCGACATGAAATCGGATGATCGAGGGTTGACTCTTATACCACTTGTCACACCAAGCACTCTAAAGTAGGCAGTGTGCATTAGTCTCACTTCGGAGAAGAAAGGGAAAATCTTTGGGCATATAAGCCGGTGCGCTACACATCCCATCAGGTATGTCTTTTGGGAAGAGGGTAATGGCTCTGTGACCCTAATGTGAAGGTATCTGGTAATCTTTTGAAGAATTTTTAATTCTGTGAACTAGCATATAGCATATTAGTCATTGCATCTCTCTGTCAGGGCAATATATGCTTCTAGGTGCTGAACATAGATATATAAAAGACTTAATAATGGTATGCTTCTGATTACAGGTTAATTGAGGATTGTTGGAATGAGAAACCTGCTAAGCGACCATCTTTCAAACAGATTATAACTAGACTGGAATCTATTCACTATAGTTTCAGCCATAAAAAGCGTTGGAAGGTATCCTCTCTCTTTCTCCAAAGCCCCACTCTACTATTCTCTCGCACACATACTGCCATCGGAGGTTTATCATACTGGAAGCTTATTATCAAACAAAAAGGCAAATAGCTATTGAAATTTTGTAAGGGAATCAGCTTCTTCTTAATGCAAATGCTGTCTAAATGTCAGAAGTTATGATGAAAATGAGAGTGTGTCTCATGTGCAAGTGTCACCCAAAGTTACCAAATTTCATTTTCTTGGATGGCTAGCAGATCTAGATAATTAGTCCATGCCTCCATGGCGATGTTAGTTCATGGCTAGCTGTCATTAAACAAGATTTCCTTTCTTTGGTTGTGTCAAAGTACCGGTATCAGTCATTTTATGTGTTGGCTGGAATTGATGGCTAATCTTCTGTCAATTTGGTCTACTGTAGCATTCTGGCCTTTTTGCGGGTCCTCTGCATTCTTTTACCATTAGGCTGATAATTTTTTTTCTTTATGGTTGCTTGCAATATATACAGGTTAGACCGTTAAAATGCTTTCAGAATCTGGAGTCAATGCTGAAGAAAGATCGTTCTAGTCCAAGCAGCCGTAGCAGTTGGTCTCGGTCTACAAGCAGCATATGAATGATTGATGCTTTATCTTCCAAAGCCTATGATCGTGCGTGATTTGTTAAGTTTGTTGGCTAAAAGAACAAGTTGTGACCAGGAGCGCACAATTTTTCCCCCTATGCTAATTTGTTTAATATCTTTCAGATTTCTTCTCTCCCTTTGCCTTGTGGGCTGAGAACTACATTTTTTATCTGTCCATTTTGTAACTTTTCATGTACATTATGTTATCATAATCAGCTAATACTGAAATCTTCTTTTATATATATATAAATATATATATATATGCATATATTTGAGGTTGTTGGGATTTTATTATTGATCATTGGAACGGAACTAAAGAGTTTTATGAATCTACTAAGTGATCATACTATTGTTGGCAATACTGAAATCTTCTTAATAGAAACATTGTATTTGTACAGAACTGCAAGGGTAACAGAACATTCGCATTCACGCCGTGCCAAGCATTATCGTGAAATGTAAGAGGAACTTTCTTTTATTGTGAATGGAACTAAATCGTATTGATTAATTTGATTAATTCAAATAAGAAAAAAGGAAACTTCTCCATTATTTCAAACGGTCATGGAACCAAGAGGTTTTAGATATCTTCCTCGTAACCTTAATTAAATAAAAATAATCTATACAGGTAGTTGAATTTAGTGTCATTTGATTTAATGACGTCAATTTAGTTATGAAATGATTTAAATATTTAAATTAAATTGTAAAAAAAAAATGTATAAAATAAGAGAGAAAAATATCATTTGATATAAAATTTAAATATTTTTAATTAATTTTATTTTTTAAAATATTTACATTAAAAAAAATAGCTAATTACTTTTACTTACATTGTAAGTAGTAAGTGTATTAAAATCTACTAGTAATAATAATAGTAATAACAACAATAACATATTTGGACCATATGAGGAATTGAAAGTGGAGGCGTGCACACTGGCTGCAGTTGGTACATAGTTCGTCCAATGGACACATAATTTGAGAGTGGACACCTATTTTGCCCAAACTTGTCCAATGGAACCTTTTTTCTCTTTTCAACCCAATTGAAAAAACGGATGAGCTTTTCTGTGTTGGATGGATGATTTAATTTTTGAGTAAGATTATTTTTAATTAATAGTGATTAGAATCGAATTTATTTTAATTATTTCGGTAAAAAATCAACTTAATTTTAAATGAAAATTCCTAATTTACCATTTTGAAAATCAATTTTTTAAATTTGTTATTTTTATTTTAATATTATTTAAATAGATTTAAATATAGAATAATTACTACATTTTATAAAAATTTAGAAGTTATATAAAAAGTAATAAAAGTGATAATTTGATTCGACTTGAATATTTTTAATTTTTCATTTGATGATTCAAAACTGATCCGAATCAAAACCGAATTGAAACATTTAATATCCTATCCGAATCAAGTAAAAAAAATCAAACAGAATCAAACACTACAATTTCAAATTGATTTTTCATTTTTTTTTCTCAGCTAGACTCAATGAATTTCATCATTCACATTGGTTAGAAAAATGATAGTGATAAAACAGAAGCACATTGGTGTCACGTGGTATTAAAAATTGTCAAGAATTTCTTAGAAACTTGATTTCCATATTAACTAGTATTTACTTTCATGTGTTACACACGAGTTTTTCAATGTTTTATGTATTTTTAAATATATATAATTATATATTTTATAAATAAGTAAAATTAATAAATTGTTTTTTTAATGAAATTTATATTTAGATAAAAAGTCTATTCCATGTTTCACGTGCAAATTATATTAAATTAACATAAATTTTATTATTCTAAAATTAATACAAAGATAAATAAATTTAATGTAACTTTTAACACTTTTTTATTTTATCTAATCAATTCATTTACTTTGTAAAGTTGGTGATAAATTAAAACTTTGAAAATAAAGTAATTTAATGTAAATATTAATTCTTCTTATTTATAATCAAATAAATTTTTTAAATAATTTTTTAGTAAAATTAAAATTCTTATTTATAAAGTTAATAATTCTTATTAATAAATAATAAAAAAAACTTACAATAGAAGTTTAAGAATTTTAATGATTTAGATTGACCATTTTCATCCATTTAAAAGATTTTTCGTATTCATGCTTTCATGCAATAGCGACGAATTTTGACCAAATTTTTGTAAAGAAAGATAATATTCATTAAACCAAAGCTATATTATTATTATTATTATTTCATGAAAGTGATGTTTCAAAAAATCAAATTGATGATTACAAAGATATTATGATGAGTCACTCAAGTTTTAACGATAAGATATATTATTGTTATGTCAATAATTTGGTATAGTAATCTATACTTTCGTTTGATTTATTGATGAAGAATATTAAATTTTTAATTTTAATCATGTAAAATTAAACTTTGGCTGTTTCCTAGTAAATAACCAAATATATATATATATATATGCATGTCTAAAACTAATACCCATCACTTTCTTTTCTCGTTCAAGATGGTGACAAATCCAAACCTTACCAAGCCATGCAATATCCGGTTAATCAAATTATTTTTTTCCATATTTCAACTGCTTTGAGCTTTAGGGTTTTATGTTAAGTTTCAAAATAATCATTTCCCATAAAAGGGTTTAATTATTTGGATTTTTTTATCCTTCGAGTTATTTTAGATTTTTGGATTATTAACTTTTGAAAATGTAAATTTGTGTCCATTTGGATGGGTAAAATGGATCTTTTGAATTTTGATTGATATATTTATTATATTTTCCTGAATCTCTATACGTAGAACATTAGGCAATAGCGTCAAGTAGAACGAACACTTGTCAAAATTCTTAAATCTGTAATAACTTAGATATCAGAGCATGCTTGAAAATCAAATTTCGTAATCTTTCTAACATCTTTTATCTTTACAAATTGCCTTCAATGGTAATTTGACAATCTTCAGACATTTATCTAATTTCACTGTTTAGAAGAAATTAACAATTTTCATTTTTAAAAAGCCAAAGTTTTAGGTCATTTTGATTTAAATTAAAATTAGGGTTAAATATAAAAAAAACAAACTCTTGAACTGTAATTCCAAAATCAAGTAAGCCTCTATCTTTTTATTACAATCAATCAAGTATTGTAACTTTTATTTCTAATCAATTGAGCCCTCTCGATAACAGAAACTGTCACCTTCCTCATCGACCGTTAAGACTATGCTGATGTGGAAGAAAATCCAGTTGAAAAATAAATAAATACAAAACCCAAAAGTAAATAAATACAAAATAAAAAATAATTAAATACAAACAAAAACAATGTAAATTCTCAAACCCTTAAAACCGATTCAAATCTAAAATCCTCCAAAAAATATATGAAACATGCAAAAATCAAATGAGTCAAGTACTAAACCCTCAACATAATCTAAATTGCAAAATCGAAAATTGAGTAACCTAACCCTAGTTCATGTCGGCTTCTTCATCGTCATTAAGGTCCACGAATCTCCTCCTCTTTATTGCCACACAAGCAGGACGGGGTGATACAGAAGCATCCCTATTGTCTTTCTTAACGATAAGATCATTGTCATTAAGGATCTTCTTGCTTTGGGCTTTCAGTCTCTTGGTGTTGCCCTCAGTGCGCCCTTTGAGGCGGAGGTGCTTGAAACTGAGACCACCGATGGACCAATGCGCTTCATCTGTCCATGCGAGAAGCGGATCAAGGACAAGAATCAGAAGATCTACGTGTTCGGGTTTGAACCTTGCGTCAAGGTAGACACGAGGCCGTAGAAAACTGCTGCCTTAGAACTTGCGTTGGCCGAAAGCAGCCACCATGGTTTTGGGATATTTGAGAACTTTGACAAAGAGTTTAGTTCAGATTTCTGAAATGGTTGAAAGGAAATTCAAAGAAGGAAAAGGCTGAAAACGTTTTGTTGCTTGTATGTAATTATTTTTGGAATATTCTCCGGTTTTGTATTTATCTATTTTTCAACTTAAAAGGCCACGTGGATTTTTTTTTTCTATTTCAGCACGGAGTTAACGGTCGGTAAAGAAGATAACGTGTTACCGAAAGGGTTCAATTGATTAGAAATAAAAGTTACAATACTTGATTGATTATAATAAAAAGATAGTGATTGAACTTTTTTTTTTTTTAATTTAAGCCCTTAAAATTATTAATAAGTTTTAAATTAAATTCACCAGCATTAATAATTAAAGAAGCCTTTGAATATGCTGGATGCATCATCTAGAATGATCTTCGTTACTTTTACCCAAACTTTCCCTCAACTTCGAGGTTTTCCATTGCCCCTAATGAAATCTAGCATTTAAAAGTGTGCCATTGTGCTTGAATTTTATTGCTACATTTAGGGCTTTTTTTTTTTTAATTTTTCTCTGAGGTAAAATTTATAGTTGTTAAAAGGTATAAATTATAAGCTGATTTCTTCAATATATAGTTTTAAAAATTTTGCTAATGACTAATTAATGAATATATAAAGGAAAATAACAAAGAAGGATTTGTTTCAACTGTTGGTTGCCTTTGATTCGACAATAGGAGGTTTGGGAGATTGAACCATTTCTTGGATTTCTTGTATAATTAATGAAGCAACTAATTAGGCAGATTTTGTTACCAAATCTTTGTCAAATATATATATATATATATCAGAAAGTGAAAAGTTTGCTTTGATTTGTGGATAAAAACTGGAATTATTGCATCCAACATTTTCTGAGTTTTGACTTTCATAAACAAGAAAATGAAAAGCTTGCTTAGAGTAGGACAAACAGGAAGAGCTTACAAGTTACAATGCATGCCAATATCAAAAAGAAAGAAAAAACAATAATTACATTTTCAAGTATGTGTCCTTAATTACTCCAAGTTAGTGTATATCTGAAAAAGAAAAAATGAAAACATTATCATTCCATAGGAATAATTGCTCGGATTTCTAAAACCAGCAAAAGATATGATAAACTTTATGGACTCTTTAAAGCATATCTTCTATAGCTAGGTGCCATGGCCACCACGTTTGCTAGATGCTTAACTTCATTTAGATTTCTGCCAGCAACTGATCATGTAGGGACCCTTTTGAAATGATTTTATTTTATTTTTTTTACTATTAAAATTGGATTGAAACCCTACCCAGCCTTTGACAAAAATTATTCATTGACCTAAGCATGATTAATTTCTGATATAATAATGTAAAAAAAAAAATTAAATTAGTCCTAAAGCCTAACATAAAACCTTTCATATTATTGAATACCTTTTGGGATTTTATCCAAGACAATTTTAAAAGGCTTGGTAGCTAAGTTTCTAGATTGGGTATTTGCCTTTAACAAGGCTTGGGGGCCACAACTTGATTAATTTTAGGAGGCTTTGTGGAATCTTTATAGTACAAAATTGGTTGTTGCCATTTGCCATCAATGTCATATGGAATTACTTTTGCTAATTTATAATGATAATTGCGATAACACAAAATAAAATTGATGGCATGGCCCCTTTTGCTTCTCTGAGAAAGGAAGTGATCATAACAAATTAAAAAAAAATCTGTCCTTTGTGTCAAAACTAAATTTGGAATTAATTAAACTGTTGTACTTTATGATCAAGTGTTGGATTAGATTGGAAGGGAGATGTAACAAAATAAATAAATCTGCGGTTATCGTCGTTGGTAAAGGAAGGAATGTTTATTTTTTCTTTAATTAATTATGAGAGTAAAATTTATATCAGATCAATGTGGGAATGTAATTTTCAGGAACTTTTTCTTTTACTAAGATCATTACTTTTAACCTTTATTCCATGAATGAGGTATCTCAGCCATGTCAATGCCATGTTATTATTTCATGTACAACCCATGTGATATTAAATATTAGTTAAAAAATAATTATTTAATACATTAATGATGGAAAGAAAAATTTTACAAGTAGAGTTTGTGAAATGATACGTATCTCGTAAAATATATTTAAAAGATAAATAAATGGGACATGTGTTACCTCACTAATTCCACTTGTAGATATTTTTATTACACCGTCGGTATATAAGATAATTACCCTAAAAAAGAAAAGCATGTTGGTAATGAACCTATTTCATTTTAGCTACATAATTTCAAACAATAATTTAGGTTGGAAGAAAACAATTAACTCTATTCTAACAAAATTGTTTATAACCACAAATAATAACTTAAGATACGGTTTTCCAAACAATATCTTCTATTGGTCCCTTAATATTTCAGGGATAACGTTTAGTTGTAAAATTTGTACGATCTTAATTTGTTTTTTCTTACGTCCCTCGGCGTTGTTAATTTTGACTTTAATATAAAAAGCTTTTGAATTAAAATTAAAATATCATTTAAGCGCTTATCATTTTATCATAATCAATTGATCGAACTTTGAACATTTATTTTAATCTAATTGAACTCTCGAACATCAATTTTCATCTAATTTAACCTTCGATTGGACATAAACTAATCACATGAGCTACATGATTGTGGCAAACTTTAATTAATTTTCGTCCAATTAAGCATTCAATTTGTTGCAATAAAATGATAAGAAATTGAATGACAATTTAATTATATTTAACAGCTTTTTTTTTATATTTAAACATTAATTTTTCTGTAACTGCATAAACTTATAGTAACATTATTCTCTAAAGGAAATGGATCCTCTAGTGTTAATTTCTCAAAAGTGAAGACACATATGATTCACAGTTTATCACATAAAATAAAAACCAAGCAAACAAATAAATTTTCTTTCATTTTCTTTCCTTTTCTGCTAAACATGTTAAACCTCTTGCTTTGGTTGTTCTATTGGTTTACACTATTATGATGAAAACACTGCTAGCCAAAAACCCAAGAACCTAATTCTAAGGGTGTGAATGGATGGGATCATTTTTATTTATTTATTTTTTTGACAAAAGCATATAGCATTGCCTATACCTATACCTTCTCAACAAAGGAAGATAGCTCTTTTTCTTTTGTCTGCCCATATTTTTTTTCTTTTTCCATTTTTGTCAAGAAATTTATCACATCGAGTAAGGTGGTGTATTTTCCTTTCTCTTTGTTGGGTTTAGCCATGGATGGATGAATCTTAACTTGGTTTTTTACCTCATTTATTTTTCATTATCTTTTGGGACATTAATAAGCAAACGAATGTTTAAACGTCCAACAGTCTAATTCTTCAATTATGTTGGGCTGAAGTAAATTTGTCCCTAGACTAGGCATGGTCACAGTTCGAGTAGTTTAATTTTTTTTATTTAAGTTTAGATCGAGTCAAATTCAACCAATTCAATAACCTGTTTCACTAATTTTTTTATAATTAAATTTGAATAAAAAATAATTTTATAATTAAATTTGAATAAAAATATTATTTATTATTATTAAATAATAATTTAAATTAACTTAATTTTAATTTACGAAAATTTTATCTAAGGTCCGAGGTTCAAGTTGACTAATGCTCAAGAGAGCAGCCCATGACCAAGCCTAGTCTCCTATATAAAAGATACATACTAGATACACGGCAAGCTTCCCAGTCCCAAGCTGTCCAAACAAGTTTTAGTAACAAACAATTAGTGGTTTATACTCGTTGAAATCTGAAGCTAAAATCGCTCATAAATAGATATAAATAGCCATAGTAAAATGCTAATTTGAGATAAATATACATTGAACCTATCCAAACTCTTTGAATTATATTGATTTAAGTATTAAAACAAGTAGTGGGGGATAACTCTAGTGCCCTTTGACATTTCCTTATTTTCTTAAGTTTCTTCAACCTTTGCCTAATATTTTTAGTAACTTAGTCAACTTGCCACTAAAAGACATTAACAAATTATTCATAGCCAAAGGAAAATGCATTATAAAATTAACCAACAGTCGTATAATATGTTGATAGAGTATTAAACTTTTAATAACAATAATTAAGATTTAATATTTGCGAGTAATTAGACAATAAAAATAGACAAAATAGTATTAATGAGTATCATGAAAATTCTTATACTTGGTTTATTTAGGGACAAAGCTTTTATAATTTTGGCACTCGTCGTGAAGTAAAAAAAGGGGGCCATAATTGCCGTCAATGTGGTCCTAACGTAGATAAAGGGATGATTTTTCTTGCTGCCGCCCACAAACAGATTTTGAGCAAGGAGAGAAACTGAAAATTAACGCAGCATTTATATTTTAGAAATAAGAAATTTTGCCAAAGTTTCTGAAAGGACCTGGTCTTTAGGATGAGAAGAATATTCACCACGGACCTGGGGTTCTAAGGGTTTAGTGCTTACAGTTTCACACATGCCAAATATATAGAGCAAGAAGAAGAGAAAGAGAAAGAAAATGGATGCTTTGAGCTTGGCGTAATCCATGATTTCATCATCCTATTGAAATTTCGATGAAGATTGTTATTGTACCATATTACATGATTAATTGATTATGCATTGAATAAATAGTTGTTTTTGTAGATAGAAGAGGGAATTAGCTTACAAAGAAAACATGTTTGACCTATACTTCTTATTGTAAAGATGAATTGCTTGTCAAAACTTACAACATTATCATATACCCCCCCCCAAAAAAAAACCCTCAATTTCTAGGTTAATCTAAGCAGAATTAACTAATTTAGCACCAAACTAGCTTTGCTTGAACTCCTATTATCAAAATTAATAATTATTGATTGTTAATTCAGATTGCATTTTTACTAGATAAACTCTTAGAGGTTGTGGGTTCCAAAGGACTTACAGACATAAATGTCTCCTTCAAAGGAGTTAAATAGATAAAGGTTGGGGTGTTAAGAGTAAATTAGAAAATAAAAAAGTATTCAGCAATACTATATGATTATTAGCCTCATTTATAATGAATAAGATGCATTTATATGAATTAAGATGTTTTTGTTCCTTGTCTTAATTAGCACATTGTTACATAAAATTGATTTCGTCAAAGCAAATTTAAATTTTTTCAGTTTTGAGATGTCACGCCTTGAACTTAAGAGTATAAGACATAACTACATAGCATAATTATGAGACAAATCTCACAACTATGCAAGGCAATTTATATCTTTTACTAAATCGAAAGCCACAACTCAAAAAAATCTCCAAAATTATTGTTTAAAAAAGTCTATAGAAAGAGAATTTTGACCAATCATAAATTACAACGTGTAAATTAAAATTTCTTTTAATTAAAGAATTATCAATTAAAGTTTGCATCATCATGTGCAATTGATGACATCATAAATAGATATTTATCTTTAATTAAAATTAATTTAAAAATAAATAAAAAGTTTTATCTCTAATTAAATTCAAATTAATTTAGAGATAAATAAAAAGAGTTTTATCTCTAATTAAATTAAATTAAT
>JBBYHL010000019.1:6415789-6434304 GCA_038381835.1 Adansonia madagascariensis | reverse complement strand
AATTGCAGGGTGCTGGCAAACAATAAGTTTCAAGGACGGTTGCCACAAAGTCTCGCAAATCTTACAAGCTTAAGGCACTTGTAAGGAAAAGCTTTCTTCTTTCATGTTGTTTATCTCGGTTCAAACTATATCTTTTGATTATTGGTTTTTCCATTCGCAGCAATGTTAGAGGGAATGAATTCATAGGTCCAGTCCCAGCATATATTGGAAACTGGAGTCTTCTACAAATACTGTAGGCGCCTCTTACGGATTATGACATTTTTCTATGCTGACTGAAAGTTTAGAATTTTGATCAGAATATTTGCTTGGGGCATTTTGGTTTTAATAACAGGATACTTCAAGGGAACCATTTTGAAGGGCCTCTTCCCAGCACAATCTCCTCCCTGAAGAATGTCAACGAGATGTAATGCTCTTACTTTTACTACAGCTGGATGGATTCTAAAATTTGAATTGAACTGATATCATTGGTTTTAAAATTTATATTTGATATCCTGTTTGGTGTCGACTGTCCAGGCGCATTGCTGACTTGTATGTAAGAAATGAAGAACTTTCCCTATTTCCAGATATTTCAGGAATGACACATCTTGAAACTTTGTGAGTGTTATTTCAGAAATATTACATTAATCTTTCATCAGGAAAATTTTTTGTCAATTTAATTTAATCTTCATACTGACCCTTAGCCTTTCTGTAGGGTCCTGAGAAACTGCTCAATCAATGATTCAATCCCATCATATATTCATGGGTTCCGAGCCCTGAGCCATTTGTAAGTTACTTTCTCAAGCATATGCTATTCACTGATATAAATATTCTAGCAATATGCCTAATGATATGTTGCCTATGGCCAACGGCCGCCAAGGTGTAGGATCACACATCATTTTCTAGGTGAGATGTGCTCTCAGACATATAGATGAACCTCTTTGATTTAGCTTCTAGTAGTAAAATTTTAATTCCAGGAAGCAATCTAACAGTTTTCACATTGCTTTATACATATAGAAATCTTAACAAGCAGAAAGATAAGTCCTGATACAATCAAATGATTATGAAACTTTGCAAATTGAAATAGATTTAGAAAAAAAAAAAGTTTAATAAAAATGGAAATTTTATAAACAAGTATGACAGAGACATCAGCTTTGCTGTACCATAAAGAAATGAGTTTGAACCAATAACTATTTTTACCTTTTATTTTGGGCACCTGAATTAGTAGGGGTACATGAGGAACAGGGTTCTTTGCAATTGCAGCAATTTTTTATTCTCTGATTTTCTGCTCCTTTCTTTCTCCGATATAGGGACTTGAGCTACAACAAGTTGATTGGTGAAGTCCCAGATTTCTCCGAGCTTGGAAACCTAACAAATATGTAAGAAAATTTGCTTTAGATTTGTGTTAAAAACAATTGTAATGCTCTGTTTTGTTTGATCTGAAACTTAGTTTAAATTATTACTCAGTTTTTGCACCTCTAGAGACAGTTATATTTTTCGTTTGGTTACTGTTCTTTTGCCTTTCTATCAGATTTCTTCGAGCAAATAAACTAACAGGGTCAATTCCTACATGGTTTGCAAACAAAACAGAAGCAAATCTGTAAGCCCAATTTCAATTTTACTCTCACCAATATAGACAGTTTTGGTAGATATTTTTTTTTTTCACTTTAAATAAAGAAAACCAAGTGTAATCTTCCAGCTGCATGAACTGTTGGCTTCAGTAGCTGAGAGTGATTTGAGAAATTATCATCTCTTTTATATATTACAATGATCAGTAATTTGCTTGGAATTCTCTGATGATCACTAGCATAATATATACACTAATTATGACCAAATTAATTGAGATATATTTGTATTGTGTTCATATAATTTAAATAACAAAAAAATTACATGAATAGTCTGGAATTCTTTATTTTGAAAAATAATTGAACCGGCAGTCTTTAAATAGATCATAAGTTCTTGAGTTAGAAATCATTCCGTTTTTTAAGTATTTCAAGTGTGAGTTTTGCAGGGATTTCTCGGAGAACAATTTCACATATGCATCTATTGCAAATTACAGATCCAACAGGAATATGTAAGGCAAACGATGAAAAGAAAATTACCCTTTTGTTTATGGCTTCTTTATTAATTAATATTTTTTCTCCATTGCATCAATTTTCAGGAATTCATTTGCATGCTGTTCTTCATCAATAGAATTGTAAGCTCTTGCTTCAGTGCTTCTTTCTCCATTTTTTTTCCTGTGCAAGCAATGCGATCTATCTTGTCTGTGAATTCTTGTTCTAACCCATTTTTTTCCTATTTTAAAGGGATAGTGCATGGCAAAATAACAATTTCTCCTGTGATGAAGATCAATTAGAAAGTAAGTAGCCTTTTTCAAATGGGTAATTTCTTTCTTTCTTTTTATTTTTGAACAGGCAAGTTACTTTTTCCTGTTAGAATTACTACTAGAACGAATCTGAAAGTTGCAAACACCAATAGGTTACTGTCATTGGCTTAGCAAGTTTGTTGTATGTTGGCATGACGAGTTCCTTAATCGTAATTGAAAAGCAAGGTGTGTTAACCAACTATAACAACATATTCGGCCTGCAGATGATCGTTTGTATATTAATTGTGGAGGTGACAAGATCACAACAGGCAGAGTTACATTCGAAGGTGATGTACAACCAGAGGGAGCTTCAACATTCTTTATCAGTGAAGACAAGAAATGGGGGTACAGTAGCATGGGAATATTTGACCTAAAGCAAAGCAGGTCCATGAGTTACTCAGTTAAATCCCATGATTCATGTAGATTTGAAGACAAAGATGCATCATTATATAAGACAGCTCGTGTTGCTCCGATATCTTTGAAGTATTTTGGGTTCTGTATGAAGAATGGCTTGTATACGGTAAAACTTGATTTTTCTGAAATCACATTTAAAGAGGTAGCTGAACATAAGAGCCGGGGAAATCGCCTTTTTGATGTCTTGATTCAGGTAAACTTCTTTTTAATATATTTCCATTAAATAATCAATAAGAACTAAATTTTATGGTAGCTAAAGAGTTTTACTTATTATAGCTGATCGGTACCGCAGGGTACAAGGGTCTTAGCAGATTTTAACATTAAAGATGCTGCTGGAGGTCTATTTATGAATGTTTCTCAGACGTTTCAAGCTGAAGTCAAGGAGAACAGCCTTGAAATTCACTTATATTGGGCTGGGAAAGGCTCAAAACGTGGTTCCTTTGAGCTCTATGGTCCTCTTATTTCAGCTATTTCAGTAGAGCCTGGTAAAGGCTCAAACCTCTTCATGCCAGCTGTTCTGCTTTTCTGCTTTTATTTTTCCCATTAATGTTTCACAATTATCAACTTCATGTTTGAATGCAGTTCTCAAGCCTGTAAAGCTTTCCAAGAAACTTTCTCCTTTAAGTATTGCTGCGATTTCAGGATCCATTGGTCTATTCCTGGTTCTGATTTTTATTTGCCTCTGGAAAATGGGTTACCTTCGTGGCAAGGAATCAAAAATTGAAGGTAAAGACTAAATGAATGAGAGTTTAAGTGGGGCCTTATCTACTAAATCATGTTGCTGAAATGGTTTTTATTTGTTTTTTGGCTACTATTAACAGCACAAAAAGAACTCATTTCATTGCCTGGTGGAGGTCTTTTCACTTATCGACAACTAAAAGTTGCCACACAAAATTTTAACAATGAAAACAAGATAGGTGAAGGAGGCTTCGGACCTGTCTTCAAGGTATTAGTCTATTCTTGCTGCTTGATGGTAATAATAATCTTTCAAGCTGTCACCTACTGTCAGCATGATTTCAATGAGAAAGCTCTGACTTTGGCACAAATATTAGGGGGTGCTTCCCAATGGGACAAAAATAGCTGTAAAACAGCTTTCTGCAAAATCAAAGCAAGGGAGTCGTGAATTTGTCAATGAAGTGGGCGTTATATCAGCTTTGCAACACCCAAATTTAGTAAAACTACTAGGGTGCTGCATAGATGAACACCAACTGCTTCTAGTCTACGAGTACATGGAAAATAATTCCCTTGCACACGCATTATTTGGTAAGCCTGTATGATCCTATATATATGCTTAACAATTGTTTAAACATTTAGAAACACTTTGATGTGTAGTTTTTAACATACTGATAGCAAATAAATGTCACCATTTTTCAGGTCCTGAAGAACTGAGGGTGCAACTTAATTGGACGATCAGGTCTAAAATTTGCCGTGGGATAGCTAAAGGATTGGCATTTCTGCATGAAGAATCCAAGTTAAAAATTATTCACAGGGACATAAAGACAACAAACATTCTTCTTGATAAGGATTTTACCACAAAAATATCAGATTTCGGATTTGCCAAGCTTCATGAAGGGGAGAAGACCCATGTCATTACTAAGATAGCTGGAACCACGTAATTATAGAAATCCGTTCTATCTCAAACTGTTTTGCCCTTCCAAGAAATGAATATCATTGTTGTTTGACCAAACTTTTTGACAAATTTTGTTTTGTTTTTTTGCAGTGGATACATGGCTCCTGAGTATGCCATGCGAGGACATCTGACCAGTAAAGCAGATGTTTACAGCTTTGGAGTCGTCTTGCTTGAAATTGTCAGTGGACAGAATAGTGCCAGTTACAGGCCAAATGATGAGAGTGTTTACCTTCTCGATTTGGTAGGTGCTATATATACATATATACACACACACACATATCTTCTTTCACCTTGGAGAATTACGTTCCTGTTTGTCCTGAAAGTTGAAACTGAATGTAACGACCCTGTGCCTGTTGTAAACTCTCTGCAGGCTTATGTCTTGCAAGAGAAGGGAGATCTTTTATCTCTGGTTGATCCAATTCTGGGATCCGAGTTCTCAGCAAAAGAAGCCAAAACGATTCTAGAATTAGCAATGCTTTGCACTAACCCATCTCCTACACTCAGGCCTAGCATGTCTGAGGTGGTAAAAATTTTGAAAGGAAAAGCTCGGCTTAATTATACTCCATCTCTTGCGCCCTATTCAGCTGACGGCTTTGCTCGGGCCAAGGCCATGGCTAGCCGTTCATTTTCGAACTATTCCAGGAGCATGTCCAGGGAAGAGCCATCTAACCCTGCAAGTTATGAATTTAGCATCAAGGAGGAAGAAGTGCATATCTCTGCCGATTACACCCCTGAGATCACTGATGAGACTGGAAGATCACCACTTAATAACGTCTAAATTGATGGAGGTTAACTTGCCTATACTATTTCAAGTCTGGCATACTTGTTTCAGTTATATATAGGTTTTTCCTTCTTGCTTGTGTTGTAATACCTTAGTAACTAGAGTTTTCAATGTAATGTAACCAAAATAAGCATGGTTTTGTATTTGAAAAAAAAAAAAACACTCCCTTCGGCGTCATAATAAATTAATAATCATAATTATTCCCAAGTTAATGGATTTTCTTAATTTAGTTATCATGCGGATAAGTTGGGAGGCCTCCCAGAAACAACAGCTAGATTACTTATCAGAATCTATGGAAAACATTAAAGAAAATGAAGAGGAAAAGTTGAAGAAACAAGAAATAAGTTTTTAAGAAAACAAGCCCGTGTTGTCGTTCTGGAAGTTATAACCAGAACATGAAAGAAATGCCACTTTAAACTTCGGAAAAAGTTCACTCACTGTTGCTCAAGAGTTAACTATTACATTCAATATATAAAATGCATACAGGTTTGGCAAACAAGCACACCTACTAGCCTTCCTATTTTTTTTTTGGCACCAATTCCGTCATAAATACTACACCACAAAAGTCTTCAAACACTCATAAATTTCCTGCTAACATTGCGCACTAAAATCTTACAGAAAGATATGTTCGTCAATTAACCAAGACAATGCCATGAAAAAGTATTGGACAGCAAAAATATCACTACACAAAACCACAACCATACGCAATACTGACAAATTATGAAAGATTTTTGCCCCAGTTTCTATAGATCGTGGGCGGATATAGAAGATGATCCTATAGATATAGAGTTCGAGGATGGCAGGAGGGATTGAGTTTCACTTCTCTGGAGGGTAATTTGATCAAACTCTGTGAAGGACTTAAATCTCATGTCATCACCATATGAGCTTTGTTCCCTTATTATTTCACGAACATCTGTACGACCTTCAAGCATGCTCACCACTCCAGACATTGTAGGCCTAAGTGCTGGTGATGGATTAGTGCATAACAGAGCTACCTTTATTATCCTCATTGCTTCTTCTTTGTTAAACTTTGTACCCAATTTTGGATCCACTAGCTCCAAAAGATTTCCATTTTGTTGTAGAACAAGAGCCTAAAATAGAACATATAAAAGCGGGAAAAGATGAGAAAATGAAGAAGAAATTAAACACATCCAAATTTCGATTACTGAATATAGATTTTGCCTTCAATGCGCCGCAAGTGTTTCAGTAAATACAGAGGATGCAATTTCATTTCGAAGATAAAAAAATGATGTCCTCTTTGAAACTGGAATGAAAGCAATTAGAATATTGCAAAGAACATATTATGCTCAATGTGAAACACAATACGGGGACAAGTGCCACAGCAAGTCACCTCGTTTAAAACTCTAAAGATTCTTCTTTTTATTGCAAGGAAATTAATGAAGATTGTTCTTACCCGGTCCAGAAGACATACGTAATTTTCATTTGACCGGTATTTCATGTTGTTCTTCCCAGCAACAATTTCCAATACAACTACTCCAAAACTGTAAACATCTGCCTTGTAGGTCAAATAGCCCCATAATGCATATTCCGGTGCCATGTATCCTCTGCAGAGATAAGTTGACCATTCTGTGAGCTAATATCATTTAGATTGTATTGGCGCATGAGTTAATTCCGTTGCTAGCTTTTTACATGTTTACACTATGACTAAACTACAATGATTAGTGATACTCTTTGATAACAAACATGCACACAGGTACAGGAGGTTCAATTCTGGAAACTATACATCGGTGTACATTTAAAATGTATTCCTTTCAAAGAGGCCAATTTTATGTGGATAAAAATTGGTTCAGCAGTGCATGTACTCGAAATACTAGTTACTGCTACCAAATACTGGAGCAAATAATGTGCTTTCAACTCAACTTTCCAATGTACAACTTTTCTATATGCAGAATTTAGGTACTGCAATATTCTTGTGTGTGTAGCTACTCAACTTCAGGGATAACATTAAAACCAATATTTATTCACTATGCTCATGCCATATATCATTTTTAAAAAATTAGAAAGTGAAAAAAAAAAAAAAAAAAAGGAGGAACGAATATCTTGATATCTGATTGAATTGAAAGTTCTCAGTTGGATGCTCGAATTGCCAAGAGATGGAAATTATCCTGCAATTATTGAAAGAATGGGAAAAGAAGGAAGCTCACATAGTTCCAGCTACTCTGGTGCTGATGTGGGTGTTTTCCTCTTCATCAAGCCTGGCTAGACCAAAGTCAGAAATCTTAGGATTAATGTCCTTATCAAGTAATACATTAGTAGCTTTGATGTCCCTGTGAACAATTCTCAGTGCAGAATCCTCATGCAGGAAAGCTAGACCTTTTGCAATACCAATACAAATCCTCAGCCTTGTTGTCCAATCCAGTCTCAGTTGGACTTCCTCTGTACCTGTCATTGGCATAAATTACGAATTAAGTAATTCATTCCTTTCTTTTCAAATAAGGATAGGTCAAACTGTAAAGAAAAAACTTTAAGCATACCAAACAAAGCATGTGCAAGGCTATTGTTTTCCATGTATTCATATACCAGCAATAACTGATTTCCTTCAGCACAACATCCATATAGTCTAACAACATTTGGGTGCTGTACACTTGAAATCATGCCTATTTCATTCACAAATTCGCGGTTTCCTTGCTTTGATCTTGAAGACAGCTGCTTAACGGCAATTATGGTACCATCCAATAGTATGCCCTGCATCGAAACAAAAGGTAAATTTTCATATTTGTATCTCATCATGCAAGTTTTATGTGTATCTTTCCTGGATAGCCAGGAAAGGAGAGGGAATGTGTTGAAAAATAAAGATGATAGCAGAGTTGTATGTCACCTTGTAAACAGATCCAAAACCACCTTCCCCGATTTTGTTTGCTGCATCAAAGTTGTTTGTGGCTGCTATGATTTGCCGTAAGGTAAATACTCCAGTTTTCAGATCTAATCCTCTAAGTTCTGTTCAAGGAACGAAACGTCAACTTGCTGATAACAGAGACATGACCTTGATTTTTGGCTTAGTGTTTTAGTGCTTTCCAGGAAGTTAAATCACTCGTGATATCTCAAAGAAAGAACCACACACAACAAGCTGCAAATACTATTTCTCGTTTCGATTATGGAGAAAAAAATGAACTTGTTAGAGATTCTGATTAAAAGAATACTACCCTTTTATGCACCAATGAAACCTCCAAGTCCATCACTTCAAATTGGAGGTTTGTCTTATTTCCCTAGCGTCACACTTTTACGATACATACTATGTTAAAAACTAATGTCCGCATCCTCCACTACGCATTTGTTGGTATTAGTGAATGATCAATCATATCTTCAGGTTTCATTTTAATTTAACAATGTTATTCACATGAGTGCTGATCTCAAATTCTTTGATAAGAAATGGAGAATATTATTGATCACAACCATGACAAATCATTTTAAATCCTTGTAAAATTCCATAAACCTGAAAAAAAAATCTCAAAGGTTCATCTCTTCTGTAGCTTCTAAGCTACGCCTTTTTTTTTTTTATTTTCAGCTGCAAATTTTCATGAAGTATCTAAAAGAGTGCAGTAATGCTACTATAAATTTTTTTCCCAAACATAAACTTGATGAAGTAGATATACATCACCTTCTTCCCTTGATATTCTGTCCCACAACCAACCTTTCCACCAAAGAGCACCCAAAATCATGAGAACTAGGAGTAAAAGCAAAACTACAGCTCCAACCGCAATGAATATCTTCTTTTGTCCATTCGGAGGTTTAAACTCTACACAACAGCAACAAACCAATCACATTCAAGTTGCTTTTAGTTCACATAACTAAAGCAACCCAACACTTCAAAATCATAAAATAAGTTATTACATTGTGAACCAAAAGCACAAATTCGGGTCTAGCGAGCAGTATATAAAATGAATCTAGCCTTAGCCTGCGTGGAGATTTAATTTTATAAATGACTAGTTATTCATTCTTACTCAAAGAAGTTGGCATGCATCTTTTTTTTTTTATCTATCATAAATTGAAAAATATTAAGCTCGGAGAAATATGCCACCATAAGAAGAAAATAAAGGCCTCCATCAAGAGTGTGTAACTTACCAGATTTCACGGAAATGGCTGATATCAGAGGGCCATATGTTCCCCTCTTTGGTGCAGCTGCTGTCCCTTTCCCAGCCCAAATAAACCGGATCTCCAAAGTCTTATACCTTACAGTTACGTTCTTAAATTCTTGAATGCATTCTTTATCAACCCCATTTATTGTACTTTTAATGTTAAAATCCTTCAACATGCGTGTCCCCTGTAACAAACCAGTTCAATCAAATTATTGCAGCAGCATATGAGACTGAGAGAGCATTTGCAATATGATTTAATACCTGTATATAAACATCAAATACCCGCCTTCCAAGACTGTAAAAAGAACGATTGTCTCTTATTACTATTTCTGCAAAGCGAAGTGTCACAGTATAGTTTCCATTTCCTAAGCAGCGAATATAATAAGTGAGCGAAAGCGGAGAAAGGCGTGCTTTTGTGTACAAGTCAAAATTTTTCATCTTGAGCACGGATACGTTTTGTGCTATATAGTCCTTTGCTAGAGGCTTTGTATCCCAGAAATGTCCTGTGCAACTAACTTCCCAATTTGATCCCATACGGATATATTTTGCTTCACACCCTGGTTCGTTATCAGCTTCATAATCAACGTTTCCTACAGTAACTTTTTCCCCACCACAATTTATATGCAAAGAATATTGATCTACATAGAAACGTAGCATATTAGTGTTTATTATATGTATATAAATTAACAAAAGAAATGTTGAAGAAATTTACAGTACTTTTGATCAGCTAGTATACAAAGCGGGCACCCCAGAACCCAAAATGCAAGAGAATATCAAAGTATGAATGAAAATACAAGTGAAACTTTTATTAGTATATTTTGATCAAACCGATGTAAGTTACCTTTTGAACACGGATTGCCCTGCAGACACCCACTGTGTTGTCTGTATCATGGTAGAATAATGAAAGAAATCAATTTATATGAGGTTGCTTGGACTTCATTTAGAAGTTTGGTAAGTTGATAAAAAAGCAGCCTGGATTTCTCTTAAAAAGTTTGATAAGTTGGAGCTTACAAATTCTTCCCAAAGCTTTTGAACAAGTTTCTGATAGAACAAGAAAATAGTTAATTTCTAAAATTTGAGAAGTTGAAATAGAAAGGATACACATACTTGAAAGGTCAAGGATGAATTTGGAAAAAAAAAAAATCGTTCTTACAAATGATCCTGACAACTGGATAGTAGTTCAGGGTCCTCAGAAAAATTATTGTAAGAAAGATCTACCTCACTGCAAAGTAAAATTATATTTCCTCAACGACATTATAAATGCATCTTCCGCACGATTCACCAAATATATATACATATATATATAAAAACAACTTCAAATATATAAGTAAACAACAACGTGATACATATTGGACTAAAAGACACACAGGTTTTATTGGACTAAACAACAAAATCAAATATATAAGTAATCCGGATACATCTTCCATATGCTAATGTTCCAGACTCTTCAGACTGGATCACTGTCCAGGCCACATAGGTAACATGACATTTTCATTCTACCTAGTTGGTATAGGATCAAACTGAAGCTGTTTGAAAATGAAGACCAATAATACACATCTGTTACCCATGGCATAGTGGGATACGTTACATAGCCCTTTATATGGCATGTCATCCATAAAATATATATGACTACACGAGCATATATTTTCATAAAAGAATGGATGTGGGAACGTAAATTTGAGCCAAGAAGTTATTAAGGATATTGTATTGAGGCATCATAAAGATGGAATTAAATATCAAATACCTGCGACTATCTAAGTTCTTCATCCAATCTGGAATGGGACCACTGAGTGAGTTGTTTGTCAGATACCTATTTATTTAGCATCATAATCACGTTACAGTTAAAACTTTCACGGCTAACATTTGAAGTTAGAAATGTCATTGCAAAAGAACACAGAAAAATATTTAGTTTTAATATTTTGCAATTTTAGAATATAAGCATCAAGCCTTTCCAACATGGAAGGAAAAATGCCACCTCGGTATTTAGTCTACTTTCTAAAGATGATAACAGAGCATATGTTTTAGCATCGAAAACAATCCCTCCATATAAGCTTCAGAGAAAGAATGGAGGAAAATATACCAGGAAAAACCTTAGTAAATCATGAACATGATAATGACCCTTTTGCTTTTGAAATGCTTACATTCTCTCCAGTTTTGTCATCTTAAAATCGCGATTAATTCCTACTAATTTGTTGAAACTGAGATCACTGCAAGAAATTTTAACAGATAAGAACATTTATTCACTGTTGGTGTTATACATTTAGCAGACATGAAAGAGAAGCACAGCAATCAATAGCTGATTATCTGTTTGATCAACGAAAATCTAAATTATTGTGAAATTGTGAATGTCGATTAAAACTAGAAATATCTATGAACTTCAAAAGCATGTCCTTAAAGCTGTAAATAAACTTTGCCAAGCTACAAATAAAAGCAAGTCCATCAGGAGCAGACCTACTCACAAATTGTTAAGATCAGTGAAAATGATAAATTCTGGGAGGATTCTTGTGTTCATGGTACATCTTGTAATTACTTTAGAGCTGAAGAATGAAGATTTAACCTTCCTGAACTAATATGTTCTGGTTGGTATTGCCAATAATAAATTACTTACTATTGGGGTTATGAGCAAATTCACTTAAGGTTCATCTTAAACTCACTTTAAGTCCAGCAGAATAATAACCTTTCATTCCTAGGTTGTCTTCAGGTGCTTTTTCTTGTTTCATTTTCTTTCTCTTCTATTTTTTGTTTTTTTGTTTTTTCTTAATAGGCAAAAGGAGACAGAGGAAAGAGAGTGAACATATGTAACTACAATCAAAACACTATATGCAGAAATTGTTAAAAGTGAATATAGTATAAGAAATTATTGTTATTAATATTGACTAGTTATAATCTAGAAGGCAGACCGTCACAATTAAACTAGAACAACAGCAGATTTACACAGTTTGTAGTTCCGGCAATTTTGATAAATAATCAGGTATTGGTCCAGATATGCCACAGCTCTTCAACATCCTGCAACATAGACTAATTTTTTAGGAACAATTGCAGCAAAGAGTGCATTCTTCTGATCTTCAAGAACCTCATTACTGTAGAAACAACTCACAATCTTTTTAGGCTTGCCATGTTACTTAAGTTTGGAAACAGTGAAACTCCTCCATTTAGGTCACTAATTCTTCTGCATGAGATTTAATAAAATTTATTTGTGAAGGTAACAAAATCTTGTTTATAAATCATAAGTAAATTTCTTGTCTTCTGAAAGGAACTTATGGCATTCATACAGATTGTGACCTAAGATGGCAAGCAAACTTACAGTTCTATTAATTTGTCTAAGGAAGAGATGCTAGAAGGAATTGGGCCCTCAAAACCACTGGCTTGTATCTCTCTGTTAACCAAGAACAAATGAACTACAAAAATTTGCACTGTAAGCAGCCTGTAAGAGGTAAGAGGATCAAGCTACATACAACTTTTGAAGTTGTTTCCAATGTTGTAAAATATTAGGTATCCTTCCAGTGAAGTTGTTGTTGCTAATCCTACTGCATATCGACAAACATGAAAATGAAATTCAATGACATTAAAACCTAAACTTCTGTCGACAAAATCTAATACTGTTGCCACAACGCTGCATAAGACCAAGGTTACAAGAACTTACAATTCTGTTAACTTGGTCAAATTGGTGAGAGCCAGGGGTAACTCTTCTGTGAGATTGTTAGCATTAAGAACGCTGTAGTCACCAATGGAGAAGACCGAATCAGAGCCGACATAGTTATACTCTAGGATTATTGCTATATTGCTTTGACTCTTTTTTTCTAAAGTGGTCGTGTCTAATACACATCCAGATAAAGGTATGGAGGTCCAGCCCTCCAAATATACAAAAGAAAACTCAGAAAAATTGAATCACATCCTAACACAGTGACACTCATCCCCGAGTGAGAATAACATTATTCAATCTGTTAGATAATATCTTTCAAAAAGTAAAGAATTTGTAGACAATCTATTCACTAATAAAATACTGTGTAGGTATTGATAGGAAGAGAAAAAGACACCAACAGATTCTCCAATTTAACCAATTTCCCAAGTCCTGGAGGAATAGATCCAGAAAACATGTTGCTCTCAAGGGTCCTGAACATGCAGCAGTCCATTAAAGCAGGTTTAACAAAATTAGTGAAAGCACATTAAAACTTTATATCAAAGAAACAATGACACGAAGAGACAGACAAAAAGAGAGACAGAGTTAGAAGTTAGAACATACAGGTATTTGAGTGTGGTAATATTCCCCAGGTAGTCTGGAATATGTCCTGATAGGCGGTTGACAGTAACAGACCTGAACATGAATATCCAGCAAAAACCCCAACGAATGTGTTACATCATTGCTTCAAAAACTTTTATTTTTTCCGAAAATACAATTACTCCCCAACAAAAACTACAAAACGAATCCCAAAACTGGCTTACAAGTTTTCTAACTTTGTAGATGTCCATTGGGGTGGTATTGTACCATGGAGGTAGTTCCGTGAAAAATCACTATAAAGGAAAGAAAAATATTTTTCCATTAAACAAACTAGAAAAGGCCCTTCAGTTGGAGAAATTTTGTAATATCCAACGTTAATTAAAACCCCAAAATTGCAAGATCTTCTTACACGGCCCTAATGTGCGGTAGCTTCACCAACGATGGTGGAAGTACACCAGGCAGATCTTGTCCTTTAAGAAATCTGCAATATTTAAGAACGTAAAAACCAAGTATTAGAACTATATATTGTAGGTATAAGCCTACTAAACATAGGTATAAGTGAAATTACAGATCGAAGTAATCATTGATTCATTGTCTGTCCCATTGTTTTGATTCTAGGGAGAGGCTTGAGTTGAGAGTTTCTGAGAATGCCTGTTTGATAATTCATGCAAACAAAAGTGCAACCCTCATTACATCCTATAGTAGTTGAATCATCTTAAGCCGCTTCTTAGAAAGGCATACATTGTCCCCAAGACGACTATGAATTACTACTGTTTACAAGGCTAATTAGCCGCAGAAAATTCCAAATAGTTACGAGAAGAACCAGTGCCAACCAAAACTATTGAGGGATCCCAGAACCCACAAACAAACAACCAACTAAACCCGACATGGGTCTTGTGGGTTTTTGGCTTTTAGAGCTCAGCCTAGAGCAGAAGCATGACGACATGACTGCCCCTTGATTGGTTGATCCCAGTAGTCGTCGGCTACCGATGGTAACTACGTACTAGTAAGAGACCTTCGCATCAACCCCACCCACCCCCCACAAAAAAAAAAAAAAAAAAGGCAAAACCTCAATAATTAATATAACTGAAAAAAATTACTCCTGCATACTGCCGGTTGCCATGTCGGTCAAAGTTTAAATCATGATTATGGATATTGGAGAGCATACATGAAAACGACGTGGCAGACATCACCAGGGAAGGAGCAATTACAGATGACAGTATTGTTGTACAAGTTACTCGGATCTGGTTCTGAAATTTTCCAGCTTGACTGATTACTGCAAGGGTCTACAGTGAAATCCCAGCCTTTTTTCCCCAATTCTTTGGCAATTTCACGAAGAGCATCCACTGCATATTTCAAACACGGTTCAGTTCAACTAATCATCCTCGGATCAAGTGCTTGACATCAAGGCAAAGCTTAGAATAATTAGTTTTATGCCCTTTGGTGCAGTACTATACGCAACGAGAGAATAATTATATAGTGTTAATTTCTATAGGAGGAATAATGAAAACAGGAGACCTACAAAAGTGGAAAGAATTCAAGAAACGAACTTGAAACGGTGAAGGAATAATATAATAATAATATTTCCAAAAAAAAGGCCCAAGTAATCAATTACCTTCATCCCTGGCAAGCTTTCCTGCTTGTGTTTCCACTTTGACTGCTAATTCCATTGATATTAACATAATTAAAAGTACAAGCATACCTGATCTAAACATGCTTTCTAACATAGCATTGCCTCTTTCCATCTTCACTTTCAGACTTCACTGAGCTACCCATATTTGCAGCATTATAAATAGTATCATTATCTCTTTTCATCTTATCTTTCACCTAAGATCATTGTCAGAAGCATACCTTTCGTTGCTTTATATATTTGTCGGTTGGCGCTAGAAATTTAAATTGACCACAATATGCACATTCATATCTTGTGTTAATGCATGATTTTAATCTTGAAATGTACAATATCTTTACAGATAGAAGAAAAAAAGGGGAAAAATGTGAAATGTGAAAGAAACAATGTGTGAATGAAATAAAATTAATGAGAGAACCATTTTTTTTTTCTATTTTCTAGAAACAAATAATATATATTTATAACATCATTGCCTCTTTCTATCTTCACTTCTACCACCTCTTTTCAAACTTCCATGAACTTGAGATTGAAAATTGATTCATTTGATAGTATGGAATGAGGTGGTAAAAAGACTAAAATATATATGTAATTACGCCTGTTATTATTAGCGATTTATCGTCATATATGTTCTAACTATACCAAATCAAATCACAATTCAAAACACAAGCATGTGGAAATATTAATTGTTTTGGTCCTACCCTACCATATAGAAAAAAAAATTACTGGGTCCTAACATAATTGTTAGAAGCTTGTCTTTCATTATGTTATATTTTTGCTGGTTGGCGTTACTGACATTGACAACTTAGGTGGGCTACATGCAGACGTATTAATCCGTAGCCTGAGTTAATGCATGATTTTGATTTTGAGCTTTATAATTTCTTTAGAGAAAGAAGGAAAAAGAAAAATACAATATGTGAACGAAATGCTGGCATTGTTTTTATAAAATAAAATATTCTCCCTAATTAATTAAAGATACTTAATCTGATCTTAAAAAAATAATATAATATAATTTAGTATTAAGTATCCTTAATATTAATATAATAATTTTATGTTAATTATAAAAATTAAATATGTAAAAATTATTTATTTATAAATTATATAATACAAATACGTTTAGAAGTTTTAACTTTCAATAATATAAATAAAAGTATTTTATAATTTAGTATTAAATATCTTCAATACTAATTATCCAAACATAAATAAACATCTTCAATATTATTATAATAATTTCATGTTAATTATAAAAATTAAATATGTAAAAATGACAATTTATAATAAACTTTCAATAGTAGAAATAAAAAGTATTTTATAATTTAGTATTAAATTTCTTAATATTAATATAATAATTTTATGTTAATTAAAAAAATTAAATATGTAAGAATTAATTATTTTCATTAGTTTTGAAGTTATTGTTTACTAAATTGATTAAATAGTTATAGCAATAAAAATATATTATAATAGTTTAAAATTAAATTAAAATTAAAAAAAAAAGCAAATAGAAAAAAATTGAAGACCAATTGGATGACATTTTTTGCATTAATGTAATAATTTTATAAAATTAAAATTAAATATGTAAAAATTATTTGTTTTCATTAACTTTTTAATTATTTTTTACTTAATTGATTAAACAATTACAAAAATAATATATATATATATATATATATATACATAATCACTGGAAAGAAAATAAACAAATAAAATAACTGTATTTATATTTTTTTCAACTCAACAAATAGCAAAAAAGAAAATAATTGATTAGTTTTTTGAAAATAAATAAGTAACAAAAGGAAAAAAATAATTGATTAGAGCAAGCCCTTAATAGTAAACTAATGAAACTTGAGCTCAAATTGAATTACTATAATAAATTATGCAAAATATCTCTATTATATTATACCTTTTAGTAAAGTTTAATTATTTAAAATTATCAAATTTAATCTAGAAAAATAATAACTCTCAATCACACAAAATTAGAAATTATTTAAATAGTATCAATTATATCGGGCAATTTCGGATATCAAATGATTATTCGACACATTATATTATGAAAAAGCTAATTAAAATATAACATGATGTAAAAAAATAAGATGAACACAATATCAATAAATGCACATGTCAAAATCTATATAAAATAAATTATTAACTTGTCAAAATTTACATATATAAATAATATCTTGAAAACTATTATAACACAAAAAGTAGCACAAATATGAACAAGAATTACTTGACAATTTCGAATACAATAAAAACACTATATAAGAAAAATAAAAAAATTTAACATGATATGAAAAAATAAACACGACATAAATATACAAATATGTAAAAATCTATATAAAATAAATTATAATATGTGAAAATTCATATAAATATATAATAATTTGAATACAATTATTATATAAAATTAATATAAACACAATATAAATACATAAAATAAAAAATATCACTAACATAAAATACAAATAAAAAAATTTTCGTGACAAGTTTTAGTGAAGCACTCCCTCACTTTGAGTGGGGTTGCTTTAATAAACAAACAAACAAACTTTCTAACAGGAAAAGGTGAGCTCAACTCTCTCACCAATACTTTCTGCCCTAAAAAATTCCATAAAATAACGAGCTATATCACTCCAAGGAATGGAATTGTAACGGTACAAGTAAAACTAAGTAGAAAAAGTTAAGTTTTATTTGTAAACTCCATTTCCTGTTAAAAAAAAAAAGGAAAAATCTGTTAATAATTGTAATAGTTAGGCGTTATTTTGTGGTGTTTAAAGATCGCGTCGGATTCAAAAAAATCTTTTGTTCAAGCTCGAATTCAACATAGTCTTACATGGTCCATAAATTTGAATCATTATTCAAAAAATAAAATATTAAAAAAACTTTTTATATTATATTTATATATTTTTATTATTAAATTTAAATAAAAAATTATTATTTTATTAAATAAATAATGATTTAGACCTTATCAAATCAATCCCGATCATAAAAAACTAAACTTAAATTGAATCTAGTTACAACCGGACAAGCCATCCAATTCTTGAACACAATCAAAAACTACTTTTATCTAAAAAAAAAATAGCTGAATTATCATTCAGTTAACACCTAATAAACAGTCCCGTCATTCAACTCGAGTTTGAATTCAAGTGATAACTTTCATCCATTTTATACAGAGATAAATAAGAGAATCATTTTTCTGATTTTCTAAAAACAAATAATATATAATATCATTTTTTTTCCATTTTCATTTTTATCACCTGTTTTCACCCTTCATTGGACTATTCTTTTTGCAGAATTATATATATATATATATATATATATATATATATATATATACACATATTCAGCAAAAAGACAAAGAATGTGGAAATATCAATCGTTGTGGTACTACTATATAGAAAAAAAATAAAAAAAAATT
>JBBYHL010000019.1:6366120-6377797 GCA_038381835.1 Adansonia madagascariensis | reverse complement strand
AGCATCGAATCCATGTATGGTCAACCTGGGGTCTTTCACAAAACTAGCAATGAAAGCCTTAATACCGGTTAAATTTAGTAATTTATATTTTATTTTTATATTTTTTCTGTAATAATATATTTAAAATATTTTATATTTAATATAAATTTTGATATATTAATTATTTATATTATATATATATATTTAAAGATTCTTGTATTTTTATTGTGTTTGCATGTATGTCTAATGCAAGCTCCAAGAACACGGTTAAGAAATTCATGTAGCTAACAATGATTGTATGATCACAGCGTGGGTTCGACGTTGTTTTCAATGCTTGCATAATTAAAGGGTAAAGCATATCGAAAAGGAAGTGAAGAATTCCAAGCAAAACAACAAAAATGAAAGACTTGCAAATTTGTCTGAATGTAAGTTTAGACGTTGGGACCCAACTGACGAATTCATTTCATACAGTGAAACGCAGCAAACTTCCTAAAAAATTATAATTTAGCTTTTTTATTTAAATAATAAAAATTTAATTATTTTTTCAATAGGATAAAATTAGTTAATAATAAATCATTTTTATTGTATAACATAATGTATATCAATAATTGTTATGTCAAATAATTAAACTAATTTATTTTGTTTAGCTTTAATAAATTATTTATATTCACCATTATGTTTAATATATAATTTTACATAAATAAGATAAAAATAATTAGTTTATAACATTTTGACGATAATTAATTATTGACTTCAAAAGATTAAAAATCGTTTCTAAAAATTTTTAAGATAAAAAAATTATCCCTGACAATTATTCTTTAAAATTGTCTTCTAAAAATTTTAAAGATAACAGTTATCTCTATTATTATTAAACTAGAGACGATACTCATTCAGTCATTCCTAATACTACTAAATTCAAAGAGAAAATAATTTTTCAATCATCATCTTATCTTGTTCTTAAAGATTTTTTATTTTGTAGTGTAATTAATTTAATAAAAAATCATAGTAAATTTTATTTTAATAAGGATTTTGAATATAAGAAATTAGAAAATATTTTAATTTAATAGGAAAATCATTACTTAGGTATAGAATTAGTTAATTTAATAAACTATCTAAGTATACATGTCATTCACTATTTGCATGAATAGTTGTAGATAAAAATTGAAAAAAAAAAAATTAATTAATTACAAACATCTCATGATCCAAAAATCAATTCAAAATAACTATAAACTGCCAACAATTATGTCATCTGTTAATAAAATGCTGAACTTTTATTTCTACTGTTCAAAAATCAAACCTCAGCAACCATAATTATATATAAAAAAAAATCATAAAAAGGTAATTATGTTTCAAAATTTTTATACAAAAAATTTATGTTGATACATATGTCTTGTTATTTGTTATATATATCTTTTGTTATATTACTTAAACAAAAAAAAAAAAAAAAACCCACATTAGTAATGTACCAAAATTGAGAAACTAACATATGGCAGGTGATAAAATTATCTACTAATAACTAAAATCTCTCAATGCAGTGTAGCATTTACCAATATTTGAACATAAAATTAGGTTAATTTTTAATACATGTGATATTTGGTTACACAATAAAAAAAAAAACTCTCTTCCAGTCACAATTCTTTCCAAATCTATCATGAAATTTGAACTCGAAATCTTCGAAATAAAATCATCTAAATATCTAATCATTTGGAGTATCCCTTAAGCACATTTAAATAAATGGAATAAAGATTCTAGTTTTGATGGAAGTTTAGGTTTGTTAGGGGTGATTTCAAGATTTTTTTTTTTTTTTTTTTGTTTAATGTAGAAAATTTTGAACCCTTTCACTAAGAAGAAAAAGAGTTTAATTCAATATTTATACTTATTCGTCAAATCTTATAAGAGAAAATAAATACTCTAATTAGTAAAATTAAATAATGAAAGTTTACTTATGAGTCCACAAATCCAAGTAAAAAAAAAAAAAAAATTCAAAGCACAAACTACAAAAATGAAGTACTTGCAAATGAGTTTGAATGTAGTTTAGACTTGGGAGTCATGGTGGATTTATGTGTGAGCATCAGTTATGTGTCTGAAACGAATATATTAAAAGAGTTCTTGATTGGTCATATACCTCTACTGATGTCAGATGTGCATTAGACATGATTACTTTATGAAAATTGTAGAGTCAGAACAACATAGCTTGAGACCCAACTGATGTATCCAGTTAGTACAGCGAAATGCTGCAAAAACTTTCTAGAAAATACAATATAACTTGAAAATTCTTATGCAACTCATTTTTTTACGGTTTAACATAATGCCATAAAAGCTTCAACTGATTTAGAATTACCAATTATATCACAACATATGCACATGTCTTGACTTAGTAATCACATTTTAGTAAATACTGTAATGGAAGATTTCTACCTATCAATAACATATCTTATAATATTAATATAAGAAGAGCAGTTGCAGCACATTTAGGTTGCAAGGGTAAAAAAATAAAACATATGGAAAGTTATTTGAAATAGGCTATCTGAATTTTAATTTCCCATTCTACATACCTCAGATCAATCTGATAGAAGGATGTCATAGACACGAAAAAATTATGTTGCTCTTCGTGAAACCAATTATAGGTTCGAGATTTAATTAATCCTTTGTCCTCATTTATCTGCTCACCACATTGCCAAGAGCATTTATCAATGACTCTGGATCAAAAATTACGCCCACTTTTGGGTCATGTTTAGAGTCAACAGTGATCTGCAGAGAACAAAATTTATGCAGTTTGTTGTCACATCATATAGAATTAGAGGTTAAAAAAATGTTAAAATAGAACTGTTAAGTCTTTAGGTTGAGTATCTTAGTCACTTGTACTATTTAGTTATGTTACTCGGACTCAAGCGTGAGTGTCGGATACACAGGTATGTTCAATTTTTTTCAATATTTTTATGTATTTGGTAGATCCTCGAAAGATCATATACACATCCATGTCCGGATATGTGTCAGACATGAGTACACCAAGAAAAAAAATGAAGGAGATTAGAGTTTGGACAGCGGTAACAGATAGTGGGTTAGCTTTGATAGGGAACTCGAGGAAATAGCAGGGATTTTTCTAGTTCTAGGACAGGTTCTCCTCCGAATAAACTGACTTAATAAAAATTGAACATTCAATACAATGATAAGAAAAAAAAACTAATTATTAAGATTTAGTTTTGAAATACTATTCAACTCTGTAAGTGACCATATAAGTAGGTTTACCTTAGCAGTGGCAAGAAATTGGTAACAATAATCAAATTGTGGTCATCGGCAAACATACCACGTCAAAGATTCCTTGGGAAGACAAGTTTTGCATGTCTACAACAATTTCACCATCTCTAGGCACCAAAAGAGTATTGATGTACTGACTTGGCTGCACAAAGACATTAACTGCAATAAATGAGATTACTCAATCTTCTTTCTGTTTTTTTCTTGGTACAAGAGAATACTCATTATTTGCCACGTCCGTACTTTTATCTTGATTAAGGAAAATGTTTCCAATTTCATGATAGCTACATGAAAAACCCCAAAGATAATTTGATCAAAGCTTACTGATTTGTAGATTGCAGTAATAAGAATCAATTAAAGCAGTCATCATAACCCATGCAGAGTGCGCAAGTTGTCAACTGTAACTAAATCTGTTCACTCACAAGGTTTTTTAAACAATTATGAGGATCTCCATATGTACGATTCAAAGCATCTGTAATGGCAGTCACAAAGGAAGATGCAGAGAAGCCACTTGTCTCTCGATCATGAGAACCATTCAAGAGAAGTACCTAATAGTGGAAGGAGCCAAATCAGTTCAGTATATCTGTCCAAAGTGCAAACAAGCACTAGAAAGCTTTAACTACACAGTGAAGTTGTCTAATACAATAAAAATTTCTTAGGGTAGCGTCTTGCATCAAATAACATGTCGTTAATGGTCCAATAGGATGATACCTTAGGACAGGACCTGGAAGAAATGATCTCCCCAACGCCGAGTAAGACCTACAGATAAGTTATAAAGAATGACAAACCTTATATTAACAGTCCAAAAAGAATGGAAAAATCTTGAACTAGATCAGAAATTTCTCCAAAAAAAAATACTGAGTTTGTTAATAAAACAGATAAAAGACAAAGTTCAGGTGAATATATTTCAAATTTCTAACCGGTAACAAAAGTTCAGCCAAGAATGCACCCAAAACCCCCATTCAAAGTTGTTTCTATCCTTGTTGGACATGCCAACAAAATTTAGAAAGGAGAAAAATAACTACTGCATTTAATGTCCATCTTGAAAATGTAATAATAATGGTGCTAAAGTGCCACAAATCGCACTTGAATCATTCCCTACTACAAAAAGCAACATTCACCAAGTGTTGGAATACTAACAAAGCCATTGTCTGATCAAAAACAGAAGGCACCAACGTATTTATCAGTATCTCTAGTACTACGATCATGTGGCAACTTTGAATCACAAAATTTTGTGTTTGCACATTCAATAACTTATGTCCATTTTTGTCAGTTACAAGTGAATGTGCATGTCTTTGCGTACTCAAAAGTGTAATGCATCTTAAAAAGGCATGTGAATGTCTTCGTTATATGTTAAAAGAATGAAGAATGTAGTATGAAAAATAATCAATAGTGTTACCAATGATGGGCAGAGGGAAGTGAAGAGGGAGCCCATAGCATAAACAATGCAGTCCACACTTGACAACTGATCCAGAACAGCTGGATTTACAGTGGGAAAGACCTGGTCAAGCAGAGTTTGCATACCTATATTTAAATTTTAAGAATTCGAATTTTCATGATTAACAGTAGATATTACAATCTATGCAACTTAGAAATAAGAAAAAATAGTAGCGGGGACATGAGAAGGACATTAACGGGGAAAAAAAAAATCATATCTTAATCCACGTAAAAAGAAGCACAAATTAAACGACCTATCATTTACCTCATGTAGTGAATTCCTACCCTCACTTGACAGGTAGAATACCCTTTTTATTCTTGAAGGAAGAGCTGGAACCGATGATCTTCCCTGGTTGTAAGAATGTAGCAATTGATAAATGTGAAGCTTTGCCAGAAGCTCAGTATGAAATTTGGCATTAACTTTTTGTTAATGGAATACTGGTTTCAGTTTAAAAGCGATAAGTGGTGCATACAAAGCATGATCTAAAAGTGTCAAAATTTAACTTCATTTGTAGAAATTTTCCTCATTCAGAAACAATTAATGTTTATCCAAGGAATATTGGTTGCATGGATTACATTTTAAACTCCAAAATCAAAGTCTAATCTTTAGTATGAAATCTCGAATTCAAGTTCTCTGTTATCTCACAAACAGATTTTAAGGAGCACCAAAAGATGGGAAAGAAGAGGAGGGGTGCAACTCTAGGACAAATTAAGACAAATAAAAAGAATGGAAAACATGAACTATATAATTCTAAATTCATAACAGACATTATTTCTGGTTACATTTTTTATGCCAGATACAAAACAGCATCAGGAACTCCAAAATTCCATATTCCTCGCCCCCCACTCCATCCCACAAAGTCCATAGCACACACAATGATACTATGCTCAAACCTCTAGGTCATGAGGGTTTTACCCATTACGACTCTAACCCCTTTGAGATTTAAAAACAGAAAGAGAAAATGAAAATCGAGGCATTGCTCTGATTGTCAGTCTTATGATGATATCTTATTTCTGAAAGACTAAATTTGGAATGCAACGGTTCATAAACACCTTTATGACACTATCATCACCATAGGCTTGTCGTCATGAAATAAACTTATCAAACCTTATCTACAGGTCCCACGGAGCCATTGGTTGGATGAGAAATTTCATTCTGGCCTCGTATAATTGTCCCATCCTGCATATGACAAGTTACGAAGAGGAAGCTTACTATGTGAAAATATATTGGTTTAATCCTTCAAATGGACAAATACTCTTTAACATGTCATAGCAAACCAAATCAGACAATAATACCAGAATAAATCAGATAAGGTTGCATCTGGTCAATGAACTACCAATTATGTGTCCAATGGGATATACCATATACAATTGAATTAATTGGTTAGATATGTAATATATACCCATAATTCACATCCTAATGTGAGCCTGTCATTGGTTGAAATGAGTGGAAGCACCAAACTTTCTGTAGGAATATCTGAAACACGTGAAAACAAAAAAATTGCAGCATCTAAGGACTGAAAAAATACACGTGCTCCTGCAAAGAAAAAATTCCCAATGCTGCAATCCAAAAAGGGGAAGAAAAGTCACTTAGATTGTAATAATGTCTGGGAAAATACCAGTTACATATTCGTGAGTTCTTAAGATGATTTAATATTACCATGCCCAGGAAGAAACAACAAATGGTAAAAATAATGAAACAGCTCCTGGTGGAACAAAAGGAAAATACAGAACCAAATACAAAGTAGTACTTCAATGCAAGATTAATCAAATTCAAAACCTCAAATGAAGACAAGCATCATAAAATCAACTCCTCTACCAGTTACCATGATCTGGCATAATAACAACTAAAGCTTTACAGTGCATGAAACAAGTACTTAAGGCATGGAAATTCCAAAACGAGCGATTAAGCTTTCAATGGACTGAAACAGAAACCGTGGTAAGGCATAAATATAACAAAACAAAGTACCTTCCGTTGCTGAAACAGAATGATTCATTAGGCCTCCTCAGAATCTGTATTCAAGGATATCATACATTAATATTCATTTCAATCATTGTATCAACCAATGAGTGATGAAATATTGGATATGGAACAGATTGCAGGACACATAAAAGGCTATAAATGGTTATTTGATAGGGATGATCTCTCTTCTATGTGTCAAAGACAGCACAATAAAAGCATGTCTGTTCAATAAAAGAATAACAGATTAAATGCTAAAATATCTAACGTTGACAGTGTGGCACTAATACCACATAGCCTCACCTCATTCTGAAAGTAAGCCAGAAAAGCTCGAATTGTTTCCCTGTATGGTTTTGATACACCTTCCCATAGTGAATGTTCCCCTTCCACAATTTTATACCTGTCAAATTCTCAACTCAGCACATTATTACTAAATACTCCCACCATATTTACAGCTAGCAAGTAAATGAATAAAATTCAGAAATACAGACATCCAAAACAACAGGATTTAAGAGAGGGTAATAGATAATTAATTCTATTAAGGAATACCTATACATTTATTAAGTACCAAGATGATATCAGAATAAGATAAAAATTTAGTAACAGAATTGTCAAATTTGTACTAAATTTCCATGTTCAAGTTTTGAGTGAAATATACGAGCATAGTTAACAAAGAATGCTCTACTCAAACCATGTTGCGACTCTAAGTGACTGTGCCTGCAAGTGCATCTCTATGTCAGCGCATTTATGCATGCATGCCTGTCCATGTCGAAGAGTAATATTAAAAATTATCCATAAAACAGAGTATATTGGAACTAGTATTTAAAAAAATAATAATAATATTAATTTATCAAAAGTTGCTGAACAAGATGAAAGATACATCAAAACAAGTTAATTAAAAGTGCTAAAAAACCCTCACAGCACATCAAAATAATGGGGGCAAAAAATATCACAGGAAACACTACCATTCCGACTTGGCTTGCTGAGGATTAATAGGCAAACGATGACCAAGCAATCTTCGGACAGCCAAAGCCTCGGATGTGCTTTCATCAGCCAATCTCAGACATCTTGACCGTATGTCCCCAACAGCAGGACCACCTAAACAATATCCAAGATGAACATATTGATTTCACATTAAAAAAAAACACTATATTTGCAGTAACACTAATTCAGCGACACTAGCTAATCTCACATAAATGAATATTCTAACCTCCAAAGCATGTAAAATAATAACCAAAGACGATCTAACAAAATAAGGCCATCTCATTAAACAATTAAAGTCCAGGCAAAATTCTTTCTATGAGTTTCAAGACTAACTTCAATAACTAATTTTTCCTTTGCCAACCGAGAATTGTTTTCAGATAATTGACAAATTTAATACGATAAGATTATTTTTGTGTTAGAAATGGGTGAAATTTACCGAGCACGCGAACAATCTCGGCTGTACTCCCACCATCATCAGAAACCGGAAGAACATGAGCAACGCGAACTGTTAACTTCTTAAGCTCTTCAACAACACCATTAAATGCCGTGCCACCTAAAACCACCATAAAACGTTTAAGACTTTGTATCGAATTTGAAATATTTATCACTCAAAAAGGAGGAGAAAAGCGTACCTGAGAAGACAAGCAAGGAAGGCTGGGAAGGTCGAGGGTTAGAAGAGCAATTGCAGTGGGCAGCCATGGACTTAGAGGGAAAATGGAGGGGTAATTTTGGGATTTGAAGAAGAAAAAGAGGAAGAGAACGAGGAGGAGGTGTTTTACAGAAAAAGGGTCCCAATCCCAACCAACTGCAAGTGTCCGCCATATTCCCGCTATTTCCAACATTTTCGCTTTTCTGTAAATAACGCCTTTTAAATTTTACTTCTTTTTTTTTTCTATTTTTTGTGAACATCAAAGGGTGTAATATTTAAAAAAAATATTATAATTCCTTTAAGCTTTTATTGACCGATCAGACTAATATGGAGGGATTTTATTATTCAATTTTAATCAAATTAATTAATCAAAATTAAATTAAATTTTATTATTAATGATTTATTAAAATAATCAAATTATCCAAAATATATAAAATAAAATATTTATAATCTTTATTAAATATTTTAAATTTTAAGATATACTATAAATATATTTTATTCTTATTTGAATTATAAAAAATTAATTAAATTAATCAAAATAATTTTAGTTCAATTAATTATCATCTCCTTTAATTTAGTTTGATTAAGAATTAAGAGAAAGAAGTTGAAAAAAAAAAAAACAATTAATTCAATTAATAGATCTTTAATAAATCAGTTAATAGAGCCGACCATTTAGTTAATCGGTTGATGGAGCTTTTGCACGCTTCTTAATGCTAGTTTATAATTAAAATGTAAAATTATACTAATATTATTCGATTTATTTTAAGGAAAACTGCAATTTAGACAAAACAAGTTTCCAGTAATCCCAACAGGTTGGATTTTCCTGAAGCTTACTTGACCGCCTAATTCTCTCAATCTCTATACGTTTTAACCTAAGGGAAATTTCCAGTCTTCATGAATTAAGAACCTTTTGTCTGAGTTCTTATTATTAAGGAAAAAAAAGCTATTTTTAACTTTATCTAAATAATCTCCCAACCCGATTCACAAAATCCTATCTCTTGTGATTCGGATTTGTTGGTTTCGCTGGATAGTTCAAGATTGTTCCTTCTCTCCTTGCTAGATCCTGGATGATGCTGTTCATTACCCCGCTTCGATAGCCTTGACTTCGAAGAAAATGCCTCCCGAATACTTTTCTGTTCCAGAAAAACAACATTAAATCTCAGATTCAACTAACGAAAAAATAGGAAAAAAAAAGCTTGCCTCTGGCAGAGGTGTTCACGATAAACATCTGTGAGGAGCTGTGTTTCTCAAACTCGGTTCTCGGTTGTATCGGATAAGGATATGTTTAATTTTTTTAAAATTTTTTTCATGAATTTGAAGGGCTACTTGAGGATCATATACCCATATGCTATATCCAAAGACGGACATGAGTGAATACTTCAAGAAAAATATAGAGTCAGAGTAATATAAGTGAGGAACCATAATTTACCCAAGGAACAAAGTTGGAGGGAAGGTGAGCGTATCCTACCTTGAATGACCGGCGTTCACATAATTCATTCGAAAGGGAACGAAGCTCACTGCTGTCTACTATAATGCAGCTTTCTTCCAGCTTTACCTTATCGAAAGATGGAACCGGAACAGAAACAGCTACTAGATCCAATTCTGAAACCGATATACGGCTAGCCTCTTCTGCAACAGAATCATTTACTTTCATCATTACAGTACAAAGTTTTACTTTAACTAAAAGACGGTGGTTTTCTTCCTTCTGATTCTAGAAGAGATTATGTTAATTTAATGTGGAAACTACCCTGACTCTCAGATAATGACTGCTTTCACGGTTTTCAGGGTTTTTGAGGGCAACATATATGGGAACCAACAAAGAGAATTAGAAAAACAAAAGATACACGGATATATTGTACAAATGAAATACCTAATGAGGTGTGATCTAGGGTAGAATCAATGTCCAGAGGTTCATCCTTGCAGGCTCGAGCCAAAATTAAACAATCAGATGATACGTCACCTGAACAGTGAGCAAAGGCACTCTCATCCTCTGTACTTTGCTCTGAAGATAAACCACAATGTACATCCTCAACAGATTCGACAGAAGAGGCATGGATCTGTTCCTTCTGAAAGCGATCTTCATCAATACTTATGTTCAAATCTTCATTGGCTATAACCTCAGCATTTTGCACCAGAGACAAGTTAAGTTCATCCATCGGAGGAGATGAAGGGAGCACCTCTTGCATTAGTTCTGTGCAGAATTGTTTAACATTAGCACCTGCCGTCTGCAACTGGTCTTCAACATATTGCAACGTTTCCTAACATCAAAATTTCGAGATATTAGCAGAATTCAAGAAACTAATTAAGATACAGACAGTAGAGGCATCAAAAGTAAAGTTCATTAATGTATATAAAGCAGCAATAGTGTTCATATTTTAATTTTACAAGCGCAAAAGGATGAACAGTAACCAATACCTGGCACACCATATCATCCACCTCCAAGCACATAGCTTCAAACTTCTGATAAATGTTGCCAACCCAGCCTATGCCTTTAGATTTGCTATCCATATTGAACCAAAACAAGGATGCTTTAATTCACCTCTCAGGTACAGAAGCAGGTTAAATCACTCTACCTTCCCCTCGGGTGTTAGATAAAACTGCAAAATGCCATAATTCAGGAGTTATATTAGTGAAACTCTACATGCAAACACAAACAAGAAACGTTTCATCAACTAGTCAAAACTTTAATTCCCAGACAGAGATGCTACAACATCCTATTTCCAGCAATACTCATTATCGTAATATTTCAGCAAAAATTGGTTGAAATCACAAAAACAAATTAAGATTTGGGGACCAACTAGTTAAAGAACATGCAGACAAGTCTCCGAAATTGCAGTCTAGAAGTCAAAAAGCATCTGGAAATCTTTCTTTTCAAGTTCCGACCTCTAGAACTTAATCAAACCGAATGGTTCTAGAGTTTAGAAAATTAAGATAAAGTGTAAGGAACAAGACAGTCAAAACTAGCCCCTTTCTACATGCAGTGAATTCTTTTATTCCCAATTTAGGTTTCTTAAACAGGTAAAGGTTTATTCAACATTCAAAAACAGAGGGACTGCTTCAAGGATTTTAACAACTCCAGACGGTAGGGTGAACCCAACCTATCAAAATTCTATGTAAGTTGCAATGCAGACAGAATTTGTTGAAAGTTTTTAAGTAACAATCTCAATTTGACCATCAAAGCTTCCAAATTCAACCCCAAAAAAGTAATGAGAAGCAATAAACAATAACGAACTAGAGCCAAAGAAAAAGAAATTCATAATCTAAAAAAAAAGAAAGAAAGAAAAAACTCATATAATCAGCATGCAGAAGCAGAGAAATTTAAAGAAAACAAAAACACCCAGATGATCAACAATCAGAAATACTATTATTAGTAAACTGTTAAGCTATTAGCAGATTTAAAAAAAACAAAAAAC
>JBBYHL010000019.1:6349162-6366020 GCA_038381835.1 Adansonia madagascariensis | reverse complement strand
CTGAACTGATCTGAAAATGTGTTTAATAGTTTATTATATTATTAAATTATTAAAATATTATTTTTATATTAATAATTATATATTTTATAATTAAATTTTAATAAAAATATTATTTTATTATTAAATAATACTTTGAGTTAGGCTGATATAATTTTACAAAAAAAAAAAAATTATTTAAAGTCTGATTAATATAAAGCAATAACCCGATTTTGGATAGAACTCAGAGCATAATCGGAATGTAAAAGTGCGACAAGAAGGGTAAGAATCCTCAAGCGATTTATTTAGAACTTTCATCTCAATGTCAAAAGCCGAAGCTCTCCGGTGTGCGTGACCTCCTCCCGCTATGTCTCTTCTCGTTTCTCGTGGCCAAACAACAAAAGCTGAAAGTCAAAATTTAACCAACCATTCGTCCTTGAAAATTTAACCTTGTCAGTAAAATTAAAATAAAACATCAACACCCATCTAATGGACCTTAAAACAAAGCTTGTGCAAACTGGACTGGTATACAGTAGCAGTATCGCTAATAGAATCATAAACAGACCAAAGCCCGCCCACATAGACGAGAAACTTTGGAAGGATGAATAACTCTTTAAAGTACTGCTAAATACTTCAAAATTTCGAATCACTACTTTTTTTTTTTTTGCAGTACTTTTCAAAGACAAATTTTTTTCCAAATTGAGTTTTTTTTCCCTAAAGTAGACCCAAGCTTAATATTGCACCCATAAACACAAAGGGATACTCTTTTGTAAGGTCCGATTAATAAGTGTTTATAGACGCTCGTTAATCATTTAATTTTTTTTTTGAAAAATTTTTTTACAACAAATCAATCATTTTTATCAAATTCAAAAAATAATATAATAATTATATGTATATTTCTTTTAATTTTGGGAAGCTTAAAGCTTTCCCGTCTTTTTAGCCTTTATCACGCTAACAGGAACAGGAACATATCAGGATTTTACAATTGATTACACCAGAGCATACAGTGTCTTCACAAGCCATTTGAAAGTGTTCATGCCTTTTGGAATACAATGTTTATGTAGTGTGTGTACATATTACATTTTATTTTTGTTTTTAGTATTTCAAACCAATATATGCACATACAAGCACCCATGGAAGAGACATCAAAACGAGATGAGGGCTGATCTTTTCATGATGATGAGCTTGACGAATCGAAGAAAGAGACCCTTCGCCTCTTGTTTGGAAATGTTGAACATGGTGAGTATCCTGGTGAAGTAGAAGCCTTCTCCAGGACAGATTTCAAGGCCTGGTGAATGGAACTTGCAAGAAATTGCGGTGCATCAGCATTACCAACATATGCAGTACTTCTGCAGCTGCCGGTAAAAACGAAATCATTCCTCAACCGATTTCCCAAGGTCGATATTTCTGCTTTTACAGTCTTCATCGGAAGGGCATCGAGAGCTTCTCGTAAGTCAGTCAGAAGTTCAGGTCTATAATCACAACAGATCGATGCTTTAAAAGAAAACGTCCCATTAGCTTCATCATCATCATCAAATGGTTCAACTCTCACCTCATCATCGTCCATTGGAACAACAAATCCTTTGCTGGCTTCAGTTGCATTCTTCTTCAGTTCTTTCACTTGTCTAATTACTTCACCAAGTAATGTGGCTTTGTCCATCTACAATAAAGCAATTGAACAGCAAGGTTAAAGTCGAGACTAAAGATTGATCGTGAAATAACTATCAGCTCGAAAGCATCTTCTGACTTCTCAATGATAATAAAAGGCTGCCAGTCTGGCCAACATATAGCTAACTAATCAATAAAATCTATGTTACTGAGACTCGAGTGTGAGTGTTAGATACGGGTATGTTTAAATTTTTTTTAAGTTTCTACATGAATTTAGAAGGTCTTTGGACTTCGAGGATCATATCTCATACTTATTTCCGAATATGTGTCAAAAACGAGTAATTCAAAAAAAAAATTTAAGAGTCAGAGGAACATAGAATCAAATTATTGGGTTCCAACTGCCAGTATGTTCTTCTCATAGACCTCCACTGAAGCAAGTAGCAATGCAAACAAGTCTTCGTAAAGCATAGTCGAACTAGGGATAGATAATTTCTCAACTATGAAAACATGCCATAGACTTAGATAAATTAGCTATGGCAGGAATCAGATCAAACCAGTAACTACATGAGAGATGATGCATAGACTTTGATCCAGAAAATAAGATAGATAAATCCTTTGACTTAGTTAATCATTAAAAAAATCATTGATAAATGGAGAAGAGAAACATAAAAGGAAAAAGAATTTAATATAAGGACCTTTCTTATCCCAGATGTCCAATTCTTGCTTACGTTCCAACCATAATATAATATCACATTGCAGTGCTAACCAACACATATCTATGTATGCCACATATATGTCCGAACATTATATATATATATATATATATATATATATATGATGTCTAACCGACCGACTATAAGCTTTGACAGCAAAACTAATACTGTATAAAGTTATGTCAACATATTATCTTATGGATATGTTAATTGTCAACTAAAACAAAAATAGCAATTACAGGTAGCAGGAAAGAGTTCTTAACCATTAACTAGAAAAGTTCCTGAGATTGAAAATTTAACAAGGTTGACGAGAGTTTGATCCGATGATAATCAGTCTCGTTTTTTATCTACATTGTAACTTGCCTCGAGCAAGGTTTATTATTGAACATATCCGAACACATAGACCGTCATTCTCTTTTTTGTTTGTGCGCTTGTTTAATATACCAATGCAGATCTCTCCTTCAGACAAGCTTGCATGTTTGGTTTTCCATGAAAATAAAGAATCAAACTCATCTAGAACTCTGTTAACTTCCCAGCATTATGCAACTCATCTAAATGATGTATCCCGTAGTTGAGTTCTGAAACTCAGAGTTAACCTCCCAAGTGCAGAACATGACCTCACAACTTAATTTCAGTTCTTCTCATAGAGGACCAATTTCTATATCAACTCTGTAATTTAACAATGCATATTGAATTAAGCTTCTCATAGGACTACCTAATTCAATTTTATCCCACAAAATAATAAATGTTTTATCATTCTTCAGGGTCTGACTCATTCCTATCACCAAACTCGTAATCAGCAGCCTCTAGGTTCTTCAAATGTTAAACTGATATTCCAAAATTTGAGGAAAAAGAATCAACTACACCCGTAATTAGTTCTTATTTTAGTCCAAGTATTCTAATGTTTTCCATTCTCCATTGCTTTTTCTTCTGCCTTTAAACACCTAAAATGTATGAGTTCACGATTTCTTCCTAACTTTTCTAAGCAATCAAACATTCTCTACCTTATGGTCTAATTGATAGACACTGCTTATTGACCAAGATAAAAATAAATTCGAAACTTAGTTCAATTGATTCAATAATTAAATAAAATAATATTTATCTGATTTGAAATTCGAATCTCAATATTTACAGTCACTTTTTTTATACCGAAGCCGAGGAAGAAAAAGAATAAAACAAAGATAAATTGTACAATTACATGAAAAATGGATAACCTTTTCTCTGCGAGGCAAGAGAGTGCGGAGCGTATCAAGATGAGCATTGATCCTTTCTCTCCGCCTCCTCTCAGCTTCGCTATGACTCTTCAAAGCCGCCGCAACTTTCTCTTCCGACACGCTTTTTTTCCCTACTTTCACGGGCGTCTTCACCAGCTCTCCTTTCTCGCTATCCAAAACCAAGGACTGCGACACCGACAAAGAACCTCCATTGCACGAACCCAAATCAAGTGAAAAACGATCAAAGTTACTGCTGAAAGAGTAAGCGGCCATAAGACAAACACACACACACACACACACATAAAAACACAAAAACAAAACAGGGTTCTTTTGCGAGTTTCTTTTTTGTTGGTTTTACGAGCCAGAAGTGAAAGAGAGTGGACCAGGTGGACGTGTGGTGGGAGCGAACCAGAAGGAGAGCTTTTGGAGAGGGAAGTTTTGTTGGTTAACGTCGTTGATTACTGCTATGGCTGATGTGATGCTAGCTTCCATAACGCAAAAAGACATGTTCTTGGGATATCGTTTTAAGCAGATGAAGATTAACAAGAAAACATCCACAGTTTCTTCTTGATGATCTTGAATTCTACCATTTCTTCGAGATATGCGTGACTCTTTTGACAGTTTTGAGAGGCTTGAACGTCAACAAAGAAGATAACAAAAACAAGTTTTTGAAGGGATTTTTGGGATTTCAATGAATATTCAAAAGGAATTGGACAAACAAGTTAAAGCAAATCTGGGTTCCAAATCCAACTAACAGAGAACTGGGTTTCAATAACAGATGAAGAAAGATAAAATATGTTTGTCTGAGTTTCTCAGACTTGTGAAAGTAGCAGACCTTTCAGGCTTTCAGTATCTAACTGCGATGCATAAATAGCGTTAAAAGGTCAATGGATTAAACCAGATCTTTTTCCTTTAAGGGGTATCTTAATGGCCTAAAAAAATCCATTTTTATTGTACAATAAAACTTTAATCTTGAGTGTTAACCAACCATGGTAAAAATTTTTTACTTATATTTGTTTATCGGTAATTATAAGCAAGTAGCAAGCAAGGCAACATGTTGGGTTGATATAATTCCTTTTCATCTATATAATTAGACTATATTAATTTTTTTAATGTCTGTTATTAATCTGTGTTACAATCACATCCAATAATTTTAGACGTAATATTATATTATGATTATAACATAAAAATAATATAAATATGATATAATATATAAATATATTAAAAATTATATAATATAAACTTTTAATATTTTAATATATATATAAATATATAATATATTAAATATAATTATAACATAAAAAATAATATAAATATATATATATATATATATACACTATCAAATCTAATTACATCTTAGTTAAATGAATTTGCAAGTAGACACAGAAGAAATCATTTGAATTATGAATGTTTGTAACGAATTTATGTTATATAAATATGGAATTGTAGAATTATTAATCCAATTACCAACCACTTTGAACATAGCATGGTATGACTATTTTTTTTTTCTTTGTCGTTCATGGTCAAAATTGGTAGGCTAAAGATGGAAAATTTTAAGTTGGGATAAATAGAATACTAAGCAAACCCACGATTTACCGATTGATTCAGGTGTCGGTGGAAAGTTAATCAAAGATTTGAACACATGTACATCAACTAAATAGCTCACTTTCTCTAATTCTTACTACTGTTTTCTTTCCCATAAAAAAATAATTTAATTTTTAAAAATAATATTTTATTTTATTTATTATAAATATATTATAATTAAAATAGAAGAAAATATTTTTTAAAAACTTTGAATGAGAAAGTTCTTAAACATAATTTTATAAAAAATTAATTTAATTAAATATTTAAAATATTAATGATCAAAATTTGATCAAATAACCATACATTATTTATGTGTGGGAAGGAGTATTTCTTTAAAATGGAAAATAAGCTGTGCACTGTGATACTTGTATTTTAAAAATGTAACGTCGTATCATTTCGATGACTAATATAGTTTAATTCTTTATCACCGTTAACTCATGATGATGCTGTGGATAATTTGATTAGCTTGCATTGCCACGTGTTATTTTTAAATATAAAATAAAAATATATTTTATTTTTTAAAAAATGAAAATTTATTTTTATTTTTACTTTTATTTTTTTCCTTTTCTTCCATTTCAAGTTGAATCCAACCACGCCAGGTCATGTTCAACCTCCATAGGCTGAATCAACCAGTAAGAAGTCGGATTCGATTGGAAACAAGTGGAAATGGGAGAGATCGAGAGGGAAGGGGAGGTGAGGGTGAGAAAAGAAAAAGAAAGAAAAAACAAAAAATGAAAAATAAAAAAAATATAAATATAAATATTTATTTTTTAAAAAATAATTATGACATTTGATAATATCAGATAAGATTAAATACATTGATGATTTTAACAAATGATATATCATTTTATCTACGTGTCATAATAAAATTAGTCAACTAACCTATATACATATATGTATGTATGTATTTAATTGTGTTAAAAAGGTTGGATGTACATCACATTGCACTTTTTTAAAATACGGGCAATACATCGCACAGTTTATTAAAGTTCAAAGACTAACTATGAATTTAACCCAAAAGCTAATTTGGAACATTATTAAACTCCTTTTTGGCAAACTTGAAAGGTTCGATAATAGTTGGGAACTTGGAAATGTCTTCCTTTTAAGTTAAGCCAAAAGGCAAGAAAACAAATTAGAGGGTAAAGAAAACGCTAGCACATGGCTTCCTCACTTCCTCTCAACATCTTCCTCCATTGACATCAAGATTCCGTCTTATTATTATTATTAAATTGAAAATTACAAGAGCAAAACAAAACTTTGCTGCCACAATTTTCCAACAAAACTTAAGTGTCTTCTTTTAAGTTAAGCCAAAAGGCAAGAAAACAAATTAGAGGGTAAAAAGTTTCCGCATAGCCCTTTGTTTTGTGCATAACTCTTCACAACTAAATCCCTAGTTCTTTTCCTCCTATAGCTGGTCCTCTCTGTCGCCTAAAGTCTCTGATTCTATTTTTCCTATAGTCCCTCTCTCGCCTAAATCGCAAATCCCTAATTCCTTTTCCCATATCCCTTTTTCTTACATAGCCCCTTTTATACATACCCATAAAAGGCATCAAAATTCAAAATAAAAGAGAATCCCAAACGGTCAGATCTTCATTTTTTTACTAAGAAATCTCTCCACCCAGGGCTTTCCGCCAAGGTCTTCTTCAACATGATCATCGATGCCAATGGCCGTTTAGATTCTGATGGAGCTTTTCACTGTTCGCACTTCTTGCATCCTCAATCTGTGCTCTCTACGTCGACGAGAAGTGAAGCTACTGTTGGACCTATAACTAAGTGTACTAACAGATCTTGGTTTGGATATTTCCTTTGATATATTTAGATCACCCACGTATAATTACATAAATATAATATAAATAAAATAATTAAAATATGATAAATAAATTTATATCTTAAAATATATAAAATATTATTTATTAATATATTAAAATTTATATAAATATAAAATAATACTAAATTAATAAAATATTATTTATTTTAATTTAAAAATTAAATAATTTAAATTTCTTCGTATTTATTCAAAATTTTTAATTTGAGCTCGTAGATGTTACGTTCAAACATACTGCGGATTTGCTAAATCTATTATAACCATTGACTTTGAGAGTATCCAATCTATTCAATTTTGAAAATTAAAAAAAAAAAAAAAAAACCTGTTTTATAAAAAATAATCAAATTCAATTGAAGGAATCAAATAAAAATAATTAATAAAAATAATTATTTAAGATTTAGGTTAATCGACTGAAACGGTATCATCAATTTTAACCATTCGAAATAAATAAATAAATAAATAAATTACTTATATGATTATATAAAACGATTTAATGTTTATATTTTTTTTCTTAATAAAAAAATTAATAAATTGAATGGAGACAACGTAAGTACTTGCCTTGGCACGTAAGCGTATGTCCAACCGTCTCTCTTCCCTCCTCTCACACCAAGCTTTCAACAATGGCCGCCACCATCACTTCCTTTAAAGCCTCACTCTCTTCTACACCGTCGATATCTTCTTCGGCCAAATCAACGGTCCTCAAACCACGCTTTGCTTCATCATCATCGTTATCATCTGCGTTATGGTATTTGACGATTCCAAAATCACTGATCGCTCATCATGTCTCTACAAACAAAAACTCCAGATCATCATCATTCATCATTGGCAACTCCGTTTCTTCTTCCATTTCTCAAACGGCGTCGCTTGACTTCTATACCTCCGTTTTCCAGAAAGAAAAGATTTCTCTTGCTGGTCACGACGAGGTTAACTGATGACTAATTAACTCATTTAATTTCTTCACGCACGCACATATATATATATATATATATATATATATTTGATTGATTGATTTGGGTAATTTGCAGTACATAGTGAGAGGAGGGCGACATTTGTTCCCTTTGTTGGATGATTCTTTTAAAGGAATCAAACAGATTGGTGTCATTGGTTGGGGTTCTCAGGTTATTAATTTACCCCATTCTTACTTTTTTTTTTTCCGAAAACATTTTTTACCACAATTTATGAGGAGCAAAATCATGCTTTTCATTGATTATGAAAGTCTAAGTCTTTATTTTGCAAATATTCCTTAATCTTGTAACCAAATATTACATTGCTTTACCTAAAATGTTAGCCTGGGTTTTAGTGGTGATAATGGTACGCCCAAATTTGCTTGTTTGGCCCATTGATTTATATTGCTTCGGTATTGAGTTTGATATATCTGATTTCCATTGATGTGGTTCAAATTATGGTTTTTTAGGGGCCAGCTCAAGCACAGAATCTGAGGGATTCTCTTGCAGAGGCAAAATCTGATATTCTTGTGAAGGCAAGCTCGAATCTTTTTCTTCTTGTTTAAGAGCTAAGAAAGAAATTCCAACTCACTGCATTCTTTTTTTGCCGTCAATGATTGATATTGATTTGACTGAATGTACTGTAATTTGATGATTTGATCTCAGATTGGGTTGAGGAAGGGCTCTCGCTCTTTCGCTGAAGCCCGTGCTGCAGGATTCACTGAAGAGAATGGAACTTTGGGGGATATATGGGAAACTATTGCTGGAAGTGATCTTGTGTTATTGTTGATCTCTGATTCAGCACAGGTTGCTAGTTTTTTCTCACATTTTTTTTCCATTTCTGCATTGTAAAAGATATGTCATTTGTTATGGTTAGCATTGACTGATTGTGTAAGCTGTATGCCCATCCCAGAAATCTTGCTTAGACCAAATATATGATTTGCATGAAAAATGTTTTCCCAGATTATTAGACTGATTTCTGATGACATGCAAATGCCAACACCTATATGCACTATGATTAAGAAGTAATCTTATTAAATTTATATTACTGACAACTTTCCTTTGAAGTCCATCATTCTTCACTGGGCTTGATGTCTTATTGCCTTTTTTTTTTTTTTTGGCTGGTTCGATATTAATTGAGCATTTCCTACTTCAAACGCATGGAAGAATCCAAATTAAGTACTTCAAAACTTTGCATTTTTTTTGTTTGTTCTAGGAGGCATTATTTTTTTGAATTTTGTGTTGTAGGCGGATAATTATGAGAAGGTCTTCTCCCACATGAAGCCAAATAGCATCCTTGGACTTTCCCATGGATTTCTTCTTGGTCATTTACAATCAATGGGGCTTGATTTTCCTAAGAACATCAGTGTAATTGCTGTGTGTCCTAAGGGGATGGGGCCTTCCGTTAGGAGACTCTATGTTCAGGGCAAAGAGATAAATGGTGCTGGAATTAATGCTAGTTTTGCTGTCCACCAGGTTCCTTATCTCTCTACTCCTATATTCAACTAATTAGTCTGAATGAATGTCAAAACTAAACCTTTTCGAAAAGGCATACTAAATGATAATATCTAATTTCGAGCAGGATGTTGATGGTAGAGCTACAGATGTAGCCTTGGGATGGTCAGTTGCCCTTGGTTCTCCTTTTACATTTGCCACCACATTGGAGCAGGAGTACAGGAGTGACATTTTTGGCGAGAGGGGTGAGCTGAGTTGTTTGTGTTATTTTGTCAACCATGCATGCTTTCATCTTTCTGAATTTTAACGCTTAAAGCGTGTCATTCTTGATGCTTTCTGTAGGCATCTTACTAGGTGCTGTTCATGGAGTTGTAGAATGCTTGTTTACAAGGTATGTTGAGAATGGAATGAGTGAAGAATTGGCTTACAAAAATACCGTTGAGTGCATAACAGGAATTGTATCAAAGACCATTTCGACGAAGGTGATCTCTGTTGCTTGCTCTGCCCTCTCCTTTCTTGGAAGTTTTTACTTATGGATCCCTATTGTGGCCTGCTTCTGTGTTTGTTTCCATAGGGTATGTTAGCTGTATACAACTCATTGTCTGAGGCAGGCAAAAAGCGATTTGAGGCTGTTTACAGTGCCTCATATTATCCTTGCATGGAAATCCTCTACGAGTGCTATGAAGATGTCGCAAGTGGAAGTGAGATTCGCAGTGTTGTTTTGGCTGGGCGTCGGTTTCATGTATGTTTATAACAATAAATCCGTGCTTTTGTCAGTTTGCTTACAGTAGATCCTCATTTCATGCATCTTTCATTGCTTAAAGTTGGTTCTTAGCGAAGACAAACCTTGTTTGATGGCTAACTAAGAATTGTTTTACAGGAAAAGGAGGGTCTACCTGCCTTCCCAATGGGTAAAATTGATCAGACACGGATGTGGAAAGTTGGTGAGCGTGTCCGAGCAACTAGATCAAAAGATGATTTAGGTCCGCTGTGCCCTTTCACTTCTGGGGTTTTCGTGGCACTAATGATGGCCCAGGTAATCAAGTTCCATTTTAAATTTTGGACAATGATAATTAAATGTGGTACTGGTCTTTGTGACAAAGTAAATCACTTCAAGAATTTTGTTGTGTTTTTTTTTTTTTCCCCCACATCCCTTATAATTGAAAATCCAGATTGAGGTCTTGAGAAAGAAGGGGCACTCGTACTCAGAAATCATCAATGAGAGTTTGATTGAAGCCGTTGATTCCTTGAATCCCTTCATGAATGCTCGAGGAGTATCTTTCATGGTTGATAATTGTTCCACAACCGCACGATTGGGATCAAGAAAGTGGGCTCCCCGTTTCGATTACATCCTTACTCAACAGGCATTTGTAGCAGTAGATTCAGGTGCTCCCATCAACCATGATCTGATAAGCAACTTCTTATCGGATCCTGTTCATGAAGCTATTGGAGTCTGTGCACAGTTGAGACCAACTGTTGATATATCAGTGCCCCCAGATGCAGATTTTGTTCGTCCAGAATTGCGCCTAGCAAACTAGAGTTGAGGAGATTCAAATTCATTACACGATATTTTGAGTGAATGTTTTCTCATCAAGTAGGCTACTATCCGGTAAAAGCTTAATCGAGTTTTGCTACCTGTAAGAACGAGGATAAATTTTTATTACTATCTTAGCTGACATTTGATTTATATCATGTTTGCTGCTTGTCTGCAAATATTATGCTGATGGTTACTTAACCAGGCAAAGTGAATTGCTATTTCATGAATATGGTGACTCAGTAGAACTGAGTCAAACACAGCATCATCGACCATGGTGCAATAGATTTGGCATTGCGTTGAAGTAAAACAAATCATGCACAATCAAGATTCAATAACATCTAGTTTGTTTTGCTTGATCTATGCAGTCTTCCTAGCTGCTCAGCTTGCAAAGGGACTTGTCTACCTCCCCTCCCTTCGCCCTTGCAAGGGTAAGTTCCCCAAGCTGGAACTCTGCACCTCCTCTTAAAATTGTAGTCCTGTAAACCGTGGTGCTTATATGGCCCTTTACATCTGCTGTTTTGTTTTGTTTTTGTTCTTGCCTACACGGCTCAAGGATCAATATTTTTTTTATGGCTAATTAGCTGAAGGATCACTGGAATCTACAGTTCTCACACTTTTTTAGTGTTCATGCATTGTATTTAAATACAGATACTGGGATGACCATTAAAAGCGAATGTAGGATTTCATCCATGCACTTGGCAGGAAATCCAGTTACAAAAAAAAATGACCTTTACGAATGAAATTTGATGTTTGACTAAACAGATTTGACAGAACAGTAAATTAAAGACTGTCTCGAAAGCCTTGTCATGTAATAATATTGTTCTTCTTCTTTCCGAAAGTTATTATATATGAATTCGACTAACAGTAGTTGACATGACTCGAGCCAACTTAATTCATTTCCAGCAGCACCATTTTCAGTGACTAAGCATCAATTCTTCAAGAGATGATCAGTCCTTTTCATCTTTAGATAGGAAAAAAAAAAGTTATATTCAACTAAATTTGCGAAGAACGTTTAATTTAAAATTAATTAATAATAATTTTTTTAAAAAAATTACATATACCAAACAAAAGAAAAGTAAGATTTCTTACCATGCTTTAATTTTCTACTCAAAATGTTGAATTTTCTAGATGAAAAACTGTCTTTTTTTTTCCCCAATTGAAACTTTCTTTTTCTTTCTTACATCAAAATTATGGTTTGATGAGACTAGAATTCTTCAAAGGCTTTTGCTACGAAGGTCTCAACGTTATCCATAAAAACTTGGCGGTTCATTACGTTTACATTAGCTTACGTGAATCAGGCACCAACCCTTTGTCCGAAGAATATTTGCTACTGCTTGCCCAATCTTATCCATCCAATTTAGACCACGTGCATAATCAAAGATGATGATGATGTTGATGATTCCACATCCATATATCCCTTAATCAACTTTGCTGGTGATCACAAATTTTGATTAATTAAATTGGATCATGGAAACCTCATGGTAGGTTGATTTTGGACTGCTAATATACCACATGGACCCCCATGAATTGAACATTTCTCCTGTTAAAATTAATTCGGATAAACTAATTCATAAACTGCATCTATTTTAACCCAAATTAGTTAACAGAACATTGATTCACATGATATGTATATGTTTGATAGACTTTGAGTGATTATCGTTTATAGGTGTATTAGAAATTAAAAAAAAAATTAATCTAAATTAGTCAACTGAATACTAGATTAATTTACATGTAATTGTCTCTAGATTATTAGAGATTACGAGTTATAAATAGATAAACAATGCGAATTTTTACACATTATTAATACCCACCATATAACCAAGAGTAACATTTGAAGACTACATAATCAAAGGCCGGCCTGTATTTACATTAGTTTGTAATCCGTACAAATTTTTAATCTTTGTTCAACTTTTGCTATCAAAGTTAAGGGGAAAAAAAAAAGGAGAAAAGATAAGAAATATTACAACAGAATATCAATATAGTTGACCACCAGAGCAGCTTATCCGCCTCCGCTTGGTAGGGAAAACCTGATGCAAACCACCATTCGCGGCCGCTATATTCCACTCATCCAAAACCATTCCCTCCAACTCAAATTGTTGCAGTACCCCACTAGACCCATCATACAAACACCCATCCGTGAACCCTCCAAAACTACGACCCGGTGGCTTAGCTTTCCGGCGACCAGCCCCCACGGGCACGTTCCGAAGGGCACCACCTGCCGTCCAGTACCTTTGACAACCTTTACAGAAATGTCTAGGCTGGTTAACGTTGTAGTTATTGAAGTAACAAAATTTGGTCTCCATGCTCTTACATCTAGGGCAAGGTATGACCTTCTCTGGCCTCTTATCCACTGTCGGATGATCAGCTTTGTTCTGTTCTTCTTTTACTTGTCTACCGTGCAACGTAATCGTCGTTCCAAATAGCTTGATCCCTTGCCCCGATTCTTGGCCGGCCATGAACATTTAGATCAGAGAAAACAGATTGAGATCAGACAAATGACAGAGACAGGCGGGCAAAAGATCAGAATCAGATAAGAGAGTTTGTTTGGTTTGGGGCGAAAGGGTGTTTGAGAGTGGCTATATATTTATATACATGGAGAAAAGTTAAAAAGGAAAAGTGCTTGGAATTGAAAAGGAAAAGAAGGGGGAAATTGTGAAGAAAGTAGCCGCCAACGCCAAGAACCAAGTAGGTGGCGTGTAAAAGCCTATGATGAGCTTTTTGTCCACATCATTACTCCACATCATCACTATTCTAGCATAAACAAAAGAAAATTTGTCTAAAAGTGGGTCCCTATCCAGGTAGGTTTGCTTACAAACAGAGACGTTGGAGCACGAACAAAGCGATAAAAGTTTTTGGTTCCTATAATGGCAATGGGGTTTTTAATTTTCTATGATATTCCACAACTATTTAATGGGAAAACAATAAAGAGATAATAAAGCTAAAAACTTCCTGCTTTTAGGTTTGAAAGATCCCAAAATTCTTTTTTTATAAAGCACAGACAAATAAAAAAAATTATAAATATTAAAATTAAAATTTTTTAATAATAATCGTATAAATCAATTAAATAAAACTTTAGATTTAAATTTATTTCTTTATTCTTAATTTTTCACTAATCTCTTTTCTAAGATTATATAAATCCAAAGAAAAAGAGACTATTGCTAAAGAAAAAAAGAAAAAAAAAAAAGGGAACTACACTACTAGTTGCACGAAGTTGGTGATTGAAATGGCGGATCAATTTGAGAACTTGATTCTCTTCGAGAATTTTCTTTTTTATTGTTTTTTAATTATTTTTCCACTATAAGTTATACTATGATGAGTTGGATGCAATTGTGCTAAAATTCGATTCCAAATTAATAGTGATTAAATTTTCCCCCCTCCAAAAAACTTTACTTTTAAAACTATTAAGAAATAAATATGAAAAAAAATTGACAAATATAATGCTTTTTTTAATATTAAAAAAAAGCTTTATATTGTGATCATATAAAAATATGAAAATGAAAGTTACTTTTAGATGCTTTATTGAATTAATTAGTCTCATGTCCAATCAGATTCCACCAATGACATTAGAAAGAAACTTTACAAAAAAAGACAAAAGAATGGATTATTAGATTTAATTTCATATCATAACAAGTTTTTCACATTAATCCTTAAAGTTTGATTCAGGTTAATTAATAATTATATATAGAAGAATTGCAACTCCTTTTTGCTTTTCATGCATGCTATTATCCTTTTTTTTAGGTTTTCAATGGATTTTGATGATTAACTTTGTTGCAATTCCTTTTCAGCAGCTGCAAATATTTGATGAAATGGGCTTAGTTTAATCCTTTTCTTTGATAAAAGAATCTCTTTAAATTAATTAATGTAAAAACTGTCTCATTACAGTCTATTTTTTAATTTTAAAATGTAAATAAAGAAGCTTTTTTTTTCTTTCTTTTAATTGAAAAACATTCACTTTTTCTTTTAGATGCTTTAGATCTCTCTTTCAAGTAAAAAAAATATATATTAAAGAATTCATAAAGATTAAAAAAAAAAAGAAAAAGATATATTTATGGCAGCATCCATCTATTAAATCATAAGCTCATTGTTTTTTTTTTTTTTAAATTATTATTTTCAATTTTTTTTATGTCAATGAAGAACTTATTTGATTTGGGTTAATACCAAAAGAGAGATTTGCCCAATCAAGTTTCTTAAGATACTTTTTGTTTATAGCTAAGATGGATGAAATTAAATATTTAGGGTTAATTTATTTTTTAATAAAAAAATTTTATCATACTAAGATGTCGTTTTATTATTAGATTACTTTAGCAGTAAGTTGCTTCTTGTGTTTCTTGATTTTATTAATTTACTTTAACAAAAATAAATTAATTAAAAATCTCTCGCTCTCTGTCCACCTTTTTATTGCTTTATTTAATCACTTAAAACCTTTGTTTTTTCCCTTGACCAATTAATGCCAAGTCGTTTGGGAGCTTTCTTAAAGGCAAATGCAAAAGTATAGATTTAAATATAATAAAAACAAAGTTGTTTATTAAGATAATATAAAGCCTTTCTAGATGCATGTATTTTCAATCTTTCATTATCAGAAAAATATAGAACATTTCTTCACACGTGGTAGCACTAGCTAAGCTAAAGCCCGGTGGAACCCATACCTTAGCTTTGCTTGTATGGCAGAAGCTCAGATAAAAATAATTCAAACTTAAATTCAATTAATTAATATAATTATTTTTAAAAAATAATATTTAAATTTTATAATTTATAATTTATTTTAAAAATTACGATATCTTTTGAAAAAAAATAAAGCAAAAAAGGGACATTGGCTCAATTGGTTTAAAAACCAAAGCTTTCCGAGAGCTCCAAATCTTTTGATGTGGCCAACTTTTAAGCTAAATAAATTAAAGAGTAGGGGAAGGACAAATTGCTCAAAGATTCATGCATGTTTTTCTTGCAACTTGTGTTTATAAAGTTCGTGTAAATCCTTTTTTTTTTTCTTTGACCAATTAGCAATAAAAAGCAAAAAGTATTCACCTCTCTTATATTAAAATATTTTTAATTTTAATATTATGAATAATAAATTCATAATATTAAAACAAATGTTAACTAGTGTCTAATGATATTGATTAAAGTAATATATATAAAAGAATAAAAATATAATTAATAAATTATTTGTTTTAAATTCGGTAAAAATAATGCTTTAAATGTGAAAATTTTCTTAAAATACCAATAAATAATCTTTAACTGATATTTATATTAGTTAAGCGGACTTAGAGGTGTTTAAGGGTTAGGTCATGGCCTAAAATTTTTTTAGATCTTTTGCCCTAGCTTGAAAGGTCGAATTATTGTTTAAAAATTAGTAAAAAAATAAAATTTTTATATTAATATATATAATTCTTATAATTAAATTTAAATAAAAATATTTTTTATTAGTAATTCAAACGGAGTTAGTCCGAATAATAAAAAGCTATGTCTAAAACTCGACTCAAACGGATAGCTTAACCATGGATAGATCTAATCAGATCCTAAAATTAATTAGGATATAATTTTATTATTATTATTTTTTCCTTTTAACTAATGAAGTCCATTTGTTCTTAAGTTTCTTCTCTCATATTTGTAGTTGGATTCTCTAGGCCTCAATCCGTGTTTACTTTTTTTTGGAATTTATGAAGTTAGGCAAAGTTTTAGGTAACAACGTGCAAAGTTCATCAAGTTATTTGTCCTCATAAATTAAAATTAAATTTCTGATCTGATCACTCCCTTTGTATAAATTCACTGAAGAAACAATCCAAAACAATTAATTAGGTGACCTTTCTAGATGTAAAAGAAACTACAAACCCTGCCTTTGCAAATATACTTATCTTTGAATATGTCAATTTTACCTTTGAATTCGACGTATAGTCTTTTTTAAATGTTTATTTTTGTGCCTTTTGACTCATCTAATTTGCTGTGAAACTGCAGCATGCAACTTGCAAATAAATTTGGTAACTTGATTCACACGATAATTGGTGGGT
>JBBYHL010000019.1:6316783-6335737 GCA_038381835.1 Adansonia madagascariensis | reverse complement strand
TAATTTATAATTTATAATTTTTTTAATATTTTCTTTAAATGGGTTAATTTTACTTTATTCGTAATTTTAAATTTAGTCAAAAATATTTTATTATTAACTAGAAACATGGGCCCAGGTGTGTCGGTGGATAAAAATAGTGGGTGAAAAAAAAATAAAAAACTAATGTGAAAAATGTTTTGGAAAAGGAAAAAAAAATTAAAAATTATAGAGAGGAAGTGAATAATTGTTAGATATGCAGATAGTTTTTTTTATTGAAAAATATATAAAAATACCTAAATAACCATAATATAAATATTTTAATTAAAATTTTAAATAAATTTACCAATTAAATTAATATCACTTTCGTCGTTTATGTACATTCATGTTCAACTCAATCATACATATATTCGCTATTTCTCACTCTCTCGACAAGCCGCCAGTTATAGCCTTTGAATCTTAGAGGATTTTTTCTTGGTTTATACCCCTTGTCTTTGATAACCCTTTGTCACCATACATACAAAATATAGAATTTAAGTTTCAGATTCCACAAATTTATATCTGCTCATCCATTGGATATATTTATCTATAAATAAATATGTATTCTTTTCCTAGAGGGTATATGCCAGAAAGAAAAATGGCTGGAACTTCAAGCAATGTTCATTTCCATGACATTCCGGATGTGGTTCTCTCGACCATGTTCTCTTTAGTTACTGACACTCGCACACGCAATGCCATGTCCCTTGTGTGTCTCAAATGGCACTTGCTTGAGCGTTCTACTCGCAAATCCCTTACCCTCCGTGGCAACATCCGCTATCTCTTCCTCGTCCCAACTTGCTTTCGAGCTGTTACCGATCTCGACCTTTCTTTGCTCTCTCCATGGGGACATCCTCCCCTTGATTCCTCTCCAAACCCACTTCTTCTTGCTCAACTCCTTCGGCATGCATTTCCTTCGGTTGTTTCTCTCGTTGTTTATGTCCGGAACCCTTCAACTCTCCATCTTCTAGCTTCCCAGTGGCCTAACTTACGACATGTTAAGCTCATACGTTGGCATCAGCGTTTGCCTACACCTCCTGGCTCCGATTTTGTTCCAATTTTTGAGCATTGTCCGATGCTTTCTTCACTTGATGTTTCACACTTTCATTGCTGGACTGAGGATCTTCCACCCGCTATTGAAGCATACCCTTGGGTTGCAGCTTCTCTTTCCCATCTCAATATCCTTAAACATTCTTCAGCTGAGGGATTCAAGTCCCATGAGCTTTTAGCCATTACTGCTTCCTGTCCAAACCTCCGTGGATTGCTTGCAACATGTATATTTGACCATCGATTCATTGGATTTGTTGGCGATCAAACCTTGCTTGCTCTTGCTTCAAATTGTCCTTCCCTTTCTCTCCTCCATCTTGTTGATGCTACTTCTTTGTCCAATGTTAGGCCAGATCCTAATGATGAGGGTTACACATCTGAAGATGCAAGTATCAGCCATGCTACACTTGGAGATGTATTTGCTGGATTGCCACTACTTGAAGAGTTGGTTCTCGATGTTTGCCACAATATTAGGGATGCCTGGCCAGCGTTGGAGTTGCTTAATTCCAGGTGCCGCAGGCTTAAATCCTTGAAGCTGGGACAGTTCCAAGGAATCTGCAGGGGCATAGATTCTCGACCAGATGGGGTCGCCCTATGCCAAGGGTTGGAATCTTTGTCAATCAAGAACTCTTCTGACTTAACTGATACCGCTTTGGTAGCCATTTCTTTAGGCTGCCCGAGACTTTCCAAGTTTGAGGTTCTAGGATGCAAGAAAATCACAGGAAAAGGGATGTGGAAACTCACTCATGTTCTTCGGAAAACTTTGGTTGACGTGAGAATTTCTTACTGCAAAAACCTCAACGCAGTTTCATCATTGCAGGCATTGGAACCAATTCAAGACCGGATAGAACGACTCCACATAGATTGCGTTTGGGACAGTGTTGATATTCCACAAGGCCAGACAGGCAGTTCAAATCATCAACCAGGTGGATTATTCGAGAACTTGCAAGCACGAAAACGAGGCATCATCTGGGAAGACGAAAGATTGAAGAAGAAATGCAAGTCCCACGACGTCGGGAATGACTGTTTGTTTCCCTCTAGGACTTGGACTAAGCTACACCATCTTTCCCTTTGCATTGCTGTAGGTGAGTTGCTCACTCCATTATCTTTGGCAGGTTTGGATGACTGTCCCGCACTGGAAGAGATACAAATAAAAATTGAAGGTGATTGCAGGGATCAACGTAGGCCTTCCATGGATGCCTTCGGGCTGCGTTCCTTGGCCTGCTATCCAAGGCTTTCAAGGATGCTCCTGGACTGTGGTGGAGTCATAGGTTATGCTCTTACTGCTCCCGCAGGGCACGCAGATTTAAGCTTGTGGGAGAGATTTTTTCTCTACGGAATCGAGAATTTGCATCTTGAAGAGCTCAACTATTGGCCAGCACAGGATATGGATGTCAATCAGCGAAGCCTTTTTCTTCCAGCGGCAGGATTGCTAGCGCAGTGTGGGAGTCTAAGGAAACTCTTCATTCATGGAACCGCAAATGAACACTTCATGATGTTCCTCCTGAGAATCCCAACTCTCAGGGATGTTCAGCTTAGAGAAGATTATTACCCAGCACCAGAAAATGATACATGCACGGAGATGAGAGTAGATTCATGCCGTCGATTCGAGGATGCACTTAATAGCAGCACCCGCCAGGTGCCTGATTAGAAAAATTGGCGGCGTTGCTAAATTGCAAGTACTTTCATTGTAAGGCATATCATTACTAGAACTTTATCAGTGAAGCTTGTCAAGGCTTGAATGACCTTGTAATTAGTTAAATCAATAATTAACATTTATTATTAAATAAGGGATACCTTTTCGCACAACTATTAAATAATAAGGTTAACGCGATAAATGAATTAAGCTTAAAGAAATAAATTTTTATTTACGATTGTTTATTTATTTTTTAATTAGTTTGTATTCAATTCGTATTGTGTTTAAGTTCGTTTAGATATATTCATATTCGTCCGTTTAAATTAAATAAATTTATTAGTCAATACTAAATAAACATATTCATGAATATATAATTTAACATGTTCGTGAACTATTAAAAATATGTTCATGAATAATAAACAAATGAATTTAACAAATTTAAATAAACAAACAAATATGTTTATTAGTTTTAAATATAAAATAATAAAATATAAATATTATTAATTATATTAGAAATAAATAAAACACAAATAATAATATTATTATTAATAATAATTATATTATAATTGAATAATAAATGAGCTTTAAATAATTTATTAAATGAGCTTGATTGTGAACATAAATAAACTAAACATACTATGTTCGCATTTAATTCATTTAATAAACAAGCTTCAAAATCTTATTCATGTTTATTAATGTAGCTTAATAAACGAACATAAATAAAAAAAATCAAACTGTTTATTACCTGTTCATCGAACTTTTACTCATTTACAATCTTGAATATAGAGGAAACACATAAAATTTAAAAAAAATGTTATTATTGATGCACATCTTCAAACCTTTTCTTATTGTTCGGTTTTTTTCCAAATACAAGAATAGACAGTCTTGTTCTTGAGATATGTTTGTATCTTGAAGAAGTACGTGGAAAAGGGAAAAGTATTAGAAGGTTGAAGAATATAAAACTGGAAGTACTGTCCTATTTATCAAGGGAAGTGGGAACTTTTTTCTTTTCCATTTTTTAAACAAAATTTCTTGTATTTTCTTAGGGTCTAAACATAGCATTAGTGAGTCCTCAATGACTCAAATTAACTCTTTGTAAAATAAACACAACTCCAACCTTTACCCTTTGCAGGGCAATATGTCACTGTCATATAGTTTACATTAGTGGTTTTCATGGATCGGTCGAATCATTGTCTATGTCAAAATTTAGATCGACTTATAAATTTTAAATTTTTGGTAAAATATAATTATTAATATTTATATATTTTTATAATTAAATTTAAATAAAAAATTCTTATTATATGAATAATTGGGAGAGACTGCCAGATTTTTGAATAGGTTTAGTTTGCATCTGAAAATCCTTTCGAGCAAATCAATGGAAAATTTCAAAATTATTATAAAAAAAGGGGGGTATGAAAGGGCAAATAAAAAGAAAAATTCAGCTTAAAGCTACCCTTCTTAGCAAGGCAAAAGACTAGTAGGCAGCAAAGTCAAACAATTAAGAGCTTTTGTGCACTACAGCTACCTCTGTGTGTGTGTGTGTGTGTTTATATATATATATATATATATATATATATTTGAATGAACGATCAATCATTGAAACAAAAGATAAAGAATAGATACAACAAAATGCTAACAAGACAATTGTGATTAATTATTAATGAGTATATACTCCTCTTTTTTTTAGAAATGTCTGTCTAGTTCAGCTACCAGTTTCAGCCAATACTGTTAGGAAGGAACAGTTAATCGATCATTTATGGACTTAAAGACTTTGTTGGTATTTGATCATTACTTGCAACAAATAAGCAGATTTTAGTGAAAGTTTTCAATAAATCTATTTTTTCCCCTAAACCTATGATGAGCTTTGTATACCTCAATCCAAGCAATTTGATTTTGATACATGCTCTCCCTCGTAAATGTGCTGAGCTGAGCTCCTGTGACAAATGACAAATGCCCAAACCCACCTTTACCACCCAAGCCGATCAAACAGCACTTAATTAGCCTCTTGATAACTCGTTTTGTAGGGTTGTCCGTAGTTTATCTAATGTTTAAGTTATTGAATAAGAAATCGAACCAGATCGATCAATCTGATTAATTAAAAAGTAATGATTTGTTTAATCTGATAGTTACTTTAAAATAAAATAATAGTCAAATCAGTCAAAGCTAATTCAATTATAAATAAAAATCGGATTGAACTTATAAAAAACTGATTTATATATTTATATTTTTTTTCAAAATTTTATTTGTATTTAATGTAATTTTAATTTTTAACCACTTAATTTAATATTAAAAATTATACCATTAAATCAAATACATTTTTTCATTAATTACCGATGATATTTAATAATTTTTTTAACATTGTTTTAGGCATTCTTGCATACAAAATCAGAGGGATTTAATGCTACGCTAGTGATAAATATAGGTGAACTTGGTTTGTGAGTTCTTCAGATCATTCATGTCTTCTTTATTAATGTGTGCCTCTTTTTAAACAGTTACTTGAAGATGTACCTCTTTCATCCTCCCAAATTCTAACCTTTGAATTCCGTACGGCCCATCTTAATTCATTTACAGGTTTTCCAAACTTGATTACATATATTGAAACATCTTCTAACACTGGTAGATCAAATTGATTGGACTAAAAATCGATAGATTATTAGGTCCAATATAGTATATTGACTGGGGAATATATTTAATTGGTATAGAATTGATATAATTAATAAAAATCGGATAAAAAACTGGTTTTGTATTTTTTATTTTTTTAATTTTATTTGTAATTAACGAAATTTAAATTTTTAATTTAATAATTTTATATTAAAGCTCGTACTATTAAATCAAATATATATTTTTAATAATTATAAACTATATTTAATATTGATTTAATATTAAAATTATCTTTTAATATTACAAAAGAGTTTTAACAACTGGTTGAACCAAAATAGCAAGGGTTTACTAATTAACCTCCGATTCGATTTTTTTTTCTAACATTGCTTACTATAGTCTTCTATATTTGTATTCTCTGTCAATTCTGTTTTTGAATTCTAAGAAAACATTACTGTCAATTGTAGGATACAGCAATATAAAAAAACATGCTAAAAAAGTTGACTGTTAGATTTACTTCCACCTACTATCACAACTCCACAAGTCAAAGAGTGCCCAAGGGCCAAGTCTGAACAGCAGACGGTCGTAACCACCAAAACAATTTGGTATTACTAAAATAAAAAAACTAACTACTACACTAATTTTGGCATTATTCATAAAATATTTTCCAAAAATCATCTTGTTAATTCATAAAATGCCCTCAAAATTTTTTATTTTCCATCTTTTTTTTTTACCATTTTTGACGTAGAACTGTTCTTGAGCTGACTGGTAGGCATGGCTTAGTTAGCAAGTAATTCCCACCTTATATAATATACAATGTAGATGTATAGATCAGACTTTCAGTGACAACCCTTGATTGAGAAAAAAAATGGGTTTCCAAAGATGTGTATTGGCTTTCCTTTACTTGATATTAGCTTCACTAACATGCCTCTCTTCTAGCCTTCCTAGTGAATACTCCATAGTTGAACATGACATCGATGCATTCCTTTCAGAAGAACGGGTTTTGGAGATCTTTCAACAATGGAAAGAAAAGCACCGGAAAGTGTACAAGCATGCTGAGGAGGCTGAGAAAAGGTTTGAAAATTTTAAAAAGAATTTAAAGTATATACTTGAGAGGAATGCAAAGAGAGAATCAACCAAGGGGGAACAACATCGTGTGGGATTGAACAAGTTTGCTGATATGAGCAATGAGGAGTTCAGGAAAGCTTACTTGTCAAAGGTGAAAAAGCCCATCAACAAAGGGAGCACTCTTTCAAGGAACTTGAGGAGAAAAGTGCAGTCTTGTGATGCACCATCTTCCTTGGATTGGAGGAACTATGGAATTGTGACTGGCGTCAAGGATCAGGGTTCATGTGGTAAGTTTTTCTTTATTTTGTTCATAATAAATCGAGTAATGCTTTAGATTCAGGATTTTAGTTTCAAAATATGCTCGTTTGCGGCACTTTCTTGCTAGTTGGTGATTCTTGGGCCACTTTGACATAAACGTGTTGTCATGATTAACAACAGAAGTAATAAAAAAGGATGTTAGTCATCAATAGGAAAAGTGATGTTGAAAAGATTGGTTCCCCCGTTAGGCACCGGCACAAGCTCTAGCACTAGGCCAAGGTTTTATTTTAAGACTGTCTCAGTATACCATGGAAGCTGCTGTTCCTAATTTAAGCCTTAAACCCCTTTATTCTTTGCCGAATCTGACGGGACTCTTGACATCTTCAGCCCGTGATCAAAATCACTTAAGTTCCTTTTAGAATGGGGCATGAACCTATTAATAGGATCCCTGGAAGTGCCAAAGCCTTTCAAGGTTACACAAACTGGTCCAAGCATTTCTGAAGATCAAAGCCTGATCATTTGAACAGTTTTTGGTATTCTCTGCCCCACAATCAGAGCATCAGACTAGAAGAGTAACAACTAACAATCACCAGACTGTAATTTAAGCTGTTCATCCAAAAAGGGAAACAAAAAAAAAAGGTCCATTATATAGTCTAAGTTCCCCTCTAAGAAAAACCAGAAACTGAAACTTCAGGTAATTGAATAAAAATCATTAGAAATTAAGCTAGATAGGGCAACTATGATGGCATTAAAAGATAATTTATTAATTGTTGTCCTATGCTTACAGGAAGTTGTTGGGCATTCTCTTCAACCGGTGCCATGGAAGGAATAAATGCCCTAGTTACTGGAGAACTTGTTAGCCTTTCAGAACAAGAACTTGTGGATTGTGATAGCACCAACTATGGGTGTGAAGGAGGATACATGGACTACGCTTTCGAATGGGTTATAAACAATGGTGGCATCGATACAGAAAGCGACTACCCTTACACGGGTGAAGATGGCACATGTAACACCACCAAGGTCCTGATTTCCCCCTCAACCACTAACTGTCCTGGAGCAATAATTCATTTGTATTACAAATTGTTCAAGAAGTTCTTCCATTTTTTATCTACTCTGACTGATTTAATGTATTCGTCTTTGATCAGGAGGAAAACAAGGCTGTATCTATTGATGGCTATCAAGATGTTGAGGAATCAGACAGTGCTCTCCTATGTGCTGTTGCTCAGCAACCTGTTAGTGTGGGAATTGATGGTTCAGCAATTGATTTTCAACTTTACACAGGTGTAAGTATCTTTTAAACGAGGAACCTGGAAAATTTTCTTAAAATGATGTACTGACTTTGTATGACATGCATGATTTAGGGAATTTATGATGGTAGCTGCTCGGATAATCCGGATGACATTGATCACGCTGTTTTAATAGTTGGTTATGGTTCAGAAGGCAATGAAAAGTATTGGATAGTGAAGAATTCATGGGGAACAAGTTGGGGGATTGATGGATATTTCTATCTGAAAAGAGACACTGATTTACCATATGGTGTTTGCGCTGTCAATGCCATGGCTTCTTATCCAACTAAAGAATCCTCTTCACCATCACCTTATCCATCGCCAAGTGTTCCTCCACCACCACCGCCACCTCCTTCAACTCCACCACCACCGCCACCGCCACCACCTCCATCTCCTTCCCCAAGTGAATGTGGAGACTTTTCCTATTGTCCAAGTGATGAGACATGCTGTTGCCTTTTTGAATTCTTTGATTATTGCCTAATATATGGCTGCTGTGAATATGAAAATGCTGTTTGCTGCACTGGAACTGAATACTGCTGCCCTAGTGATTACCCTATTTGCGACATCGAAGAAGGACTCTGCCTCAAGGTAACCAAAACCTAATCCTTAATATGCAAATATGGAATACATTTGGCATAAACAAGAATTTAGTACCTGTTTTAGTCCAATAAGTTGCAGCACATTGGTCCAATGCCTAGTTAAGTCTCAAATTCAGCGGTCTTTGTAGCCAAATACTTATTTTCTGCAAATATTTATTTCAGAACGCTGGAGACTATCTGGGAGTCGCCGCTAAGAAGCGAAAGATGGCTAAGCACAGGCTGCCATGGACTACTAAAATAGAGCAAACAGAGAAGACATACCAACCTCTGCGATGGAAGAGGAACCCTTTTGCTGCTGCAATGCGCTAAAGATATGAAAATTACATATCATCCCACAAAAGTTGAAGGTTGTTTTTACCTTCCTTTTTTTTTTTTTCCATTTTTAATTTTCCCCTACCAGGAAATTTCTTTGTTGGTTTAGATGGTGCATTTTGAATTTGGAGACAATGTTTTTCATTCTTCAAGAGTGAGGTATAAAAACTACTATGCTTTTATTTATTTCTCCAAGCTTGTTGTTTCATGGTCAGAGGCCATCTTAGGCTCTTGGCATTGTTGTTCATCTTGGCTTTGTACTAGATATATTATATGAATATTTATACATATTTGGGGTTCAAAAATTAGGGCTTGTTAGTCTTCTATAATTGACTTATTTGCTAATACACAGCAACAGATTCAAAACTATGAATCAGTTGCCAAAATTTGATACTAATGCCAATGAGGGGTAAGAAATGCTGATTACTCTTCACTCCATAACTTGAAAGATCATCACATTCAAGACTGGGCTGCAGATTTTCTCCAGCCCAGAACACATTATCAATTCTAATTTCCATGATGGACTGCCATTTCGCATGAAGCCAATAGACTGCGGTAGGCCCATATGTGTGTAGTGTAGTTGAACGGTTCTTAATGCCTGGATTGAGAGAAGCCGAAAGACAGGTAGATCATCATTTGATGTACCATCGAGTTCGAGGCTTTAAGTTTTGGGCTTTACTCTCCCTTTTTTTTATTTTTGGATAATTAAATTTATTAGAGTTTGGTCTTTGATCTCCGAAATTATAAACTCGATGTTTTATTAACAAAAAGGAAAAAAATAAATTTATTTTAAATCATGATCTTCTGGTTAAACTTTATCCTAATTTTGTTCGAGAAGTAACTCACCTTTTTACTTTGAGTTAGATCCAATAAACGAAGGATTAGATCCAATGACTAAAGTTCTATGATTGACCGATATTGCAAACCATGATTCAGCTATAGCAATTCCTTTCTTAATAGTGGGTCACATGACTTAAAAAATAATTTAAAGGCACATAAATGTTATTACCTGATATATTATATAAAAAAAAATTGGGAGAATTTAAAAAACTCCATTCAATTTAAAATAATCCCTCAAAGGTTCTATGCCAAAAAAATAATTTCATAAAACGAAATCAAAAAATAAAAAGTTATCTCAAAGGAAGCTGTTGAAACATTGTTGTCCGTAATGAAAACAAAGTTCCCTCTTCTTTTCTCCCATTTTTGCCCGACTCTGTAATTAAGGACAAAACTATCTTTGTTTCTTTCTTTGCGGTAATTTTTTGTTTTTATTTCTTCTTATGGAGTTATTTCTTGGCATTGGACCTTTGAAGGGTTATTCTAGGTCCAATGGATGTTTTTTGAATTCTCCCAAATGAAAAAAAGAAAAAAAAAATTTGTAGGAGGTTGATGATGCGGTTCAGGGTCCCAAGTACTCCAAATGCCTTCCCCCATGGGCAGATGGTGCTGGAGGATGAGCTTACATTACCACATGTGGCCCTCGGCGTGTGACTTATGGCAATGGGTGGTGCCGGTGGGGTACAATTTCCCATCCTTTTCCTTGGACCATGTTGCATGGAAAATGACATTTGGTTAGATTAGACAAGTTTAATGACCAAACTAGAAATAATGTATCTCTCTCTCTCTCTCTCTCTCTCTCATTTGTTTGTTTGCTAATAAAATTTCAAGAAAATTAGATTATCAAAGTCAGCTAATCGTTTCTTCTAACTTTCTCTCTTATACAGAAACCAAAGTTATGTAATTTATAAACATTTGTTTTATGTTGTTTGATAATTAAAGTTGTTAAGGTTTAAATTTGACCATTAAAATTAAAAATGTAACATTTTTTAAATAAATTATTATCTATTTTATGTTTTTATTTGGGTAAAATAAGTCCCCAAGTCTCGATATTGAATATTTAAAATGGGGGACAAGCAAGAAAAATTGTTCAACCATCTTCAAAACCGTTTTAAGTTACTGGTTTATGTATTGATGGAAGTGGGACAAAAAAAACTGACATGAGATCATTTCATAAGCCTTTGGGGCTATGGAGAAACATTACCCCCCTTCCATGTGTAAAAATAAAAAATTTCCACTAATAAAATTCTCTTACACTTGATTGGGGTCGGCAGACATTGGATAGCAAAGACTGATTCTGGCAGACATGATCATGTTGAACTAAGTTAACACATGTTTTGGCGCCCGCTGATGAAGGAAAATTGAAGAATATATTGAGACAACCCCTAAAAGTTTGGCCATTTTGTATAAATTAATTTAGTATTAATGACCCAAAAAATTAAAATATTATATAAAATATCATATAATATAAATATAAATGTAAATATAATACAAACATATAAATATTTTAAAATTATATAATTAAAATACCATATAAAAATAACCTAATTATGTCAGAGTAATTTGAAGACAAAAGAGCTTTGCAGAGGCATATAGTACCATTTAAACACCGGGAATTCTGGTCTGCCTACTTTATTGGATACCTGAGAAAAAGGTGTTTTGCCAAAATATTGACTATACGAAGGCGGATTTTTTTACGGGCCTATGTAAATTTGCCAAGAAGTTACTCTTTTAGACATGCTGATGTTGCTTTTGCTTGTTCTCTTTTAGAACACCTAGGCAGCTAGAACAAGAAGTTTTCATCTTCATTTTCTTCCCTTAAATTCCAAGTTTTTATTAATGCAAAATCCTACTTGAACTCTTAAATATTAAAAATAATATTACGAGTGTTTATTTTATTTTAAGATGTTTCAAAGAAGGGCCGTTTGTAAAATATTTTATCTAAAAAAAAAGTATGTTTTAACATTTTAATAATCGTATTAATATCGATTGCATTGATTAATAAATAAATGTTTTGAAGAAAATATTTTACATATAAATATCGACTTTGTATTAATATTTGCTTATAAATATATACAGCTTTATAAATACATGTGAAAAATTTTACAGACACAAATGGATATGTTCAACTGCATACCACATGAAAAACGGTTTGTATACAGCGGTAAGATCCGCCTCTCAAAAGTCTTAAGTAGAATCTATGACTCAACTGTCTGTCTCTCAAATGCATAATTGCGTAGAAAGCAGGGTTGAAGAATGAAAAGCGCGGCAGTGTCATGTACATGTCCATCCTCTCTGTCTGTCTACACCTTCTCGGCTTTTTTTTATCCTCACTCGTTCCCTAAAACTCTTGCCATCGTTTTAGGATTAAACCCAGAACATTAAGGAACTTAGCCATCTCTCCCTCAGTCACGGGTATGTCTTCCCCTTCTTCTTCTTCTTCTTCTTCTTCTTCTTCTTCTTTTTTAATGGAAAAATTAACTCCTTTCTTCAAGTAATGTTTATGTTAAAGATTTTATGAGATGAATTTTGGGTTGTGGTGTTAGTTTTGGAGATGTTTGTTGTCGTGAAGTTTTCCTGTTAGTAAGATCGAACTTATTTATAACTATCTTTAAGGTTTTACCAAATCTTAGATCAGTTTTGTTGATCCTTTTGCTTTTCACGGTAATGCTGCCAATAATCAATATGGCAGAGTAGATAAAATTCAGATGACATAATCAAATGCTATTTTTATTTGATTTCTCGTAAGCATGAATTAATGTCTGCGTTCACCAACCGTATAAATTACAATCCGTTATTAAATGGACTTCAAAACAAATGTTTGGCTGGTTGCTGGGAAGATATAAGACATTGAATTCTCTGTATTTACTTCTATCTTTGATTTACTTTAGGGGTGGTTGATTGGGATTTTTGGGGTTGTCAAATCCCAGGTAATGTCAAATTTGGTTCTCCAAACTTTAAATGTTCAATTACATTTATGGTGGCACTGAGGGGAGCGTTAATGTTTCTCATATTGTTTCTTTTTTTTTTTCAATAATCTATTAGATAAGAGCACTGAAGGTTTTTCAGCTCATTGTTATATAATTGACTCAACATTTGGTTACATAACATAAACGTTTTGAAATTTACGTGTCCCAGTGTACCGTGTCATGCTTATCTTGTTTAAGCAGAGACTAGCGAGATGTGAAGTATATTAGAGTGCTCATTGCTGTGAGTTAGGTTCTTCAAGTAATTAGTCTTTTAGCATATTTTCAGGTATTCTGGCAAATTTTGGACATGAAGGTATTTACCATGATGTTTTCGTCCAACATTTTTCGTCAGTTATGTCATGCTTTAGTGAATCATATTGAGAAGGAAAGCTGCTGAACTTCTTGATTGTAAAGTGTGATGGAGGGCAGGACATTAAATTTCAATGCACCACTTTTATCTGCGAGGCGGTTTTCTGCAACATCTGTCTTTTCAGATACAGATAAGCAGAAGATAATTGAGAATTCTCCCCCCAATAAACGACATACTCTCCCGTTGTATAACTCGGCTGTGAGTTTGGATCAGGTAACAGAGCCTGTTGCAGTACCTTTTGTATGGGAGCAGATCCCTGGGAAAGTGAAAGGTGACATTGGGCATGAAATTCAACCAAGGAAGGAAGGTTCCGGTACTCCTAGGCTTCCGTCAGGGAGGGTGGAAAAGGACTTTGAAAATCAGAATGTCGATAGGCCCCAAACCAAAACATATTCTATGAATGATAATGTGAATGAGAAATGCATTTCCGAGTCTGAGAACGATGATGATGCTTATTCTGATACACCTGATACCTTGTCCCCAACAGATTCATTCTCCATGAATTGTAGTATAACTGGTCTAAGTGGACCAGATGGCTCGGTTACAAAACCATCAGGAAAATTCTCAACCGATCCAGAAACTCGGGATTTCATGATGAGTCGCTTTTTACCTGCTGCCAAGGCAATGACTCTGGCCACACCTCAGTATGCTTCAAGGAAACAATCGATGGCACCTGAATATCCGATAGAGGTTAAGAAAGTGGTTGTCGGGGACAGGAAACCTCCTCTTAACCGATATGAGTCAATTATCATTCCACATTACAACCAGGATGCAGATGAAGAAGAGACAGAAGATGAATACGATGACTACAAGGATTCTGGCAATTTATCAAGAAAAGCCTGTAGCTTATTGCCTCGGTTATGCTTTAAGAACTCTCTGTGCCTCTTAAATCCGGTGCCAGGATTAAAAGTAAGGACCCACTCTTCAATGTCTTCTACTCATGAGGTTGCAAAGAGGGGCAAAGCCTACATGAAGGCTAGCAGCCAAATTGTTGAGAAGGTTAGTATGGATCTTTTTTCTATATTCCTTCAAATCACTATACAATACTCTTGCTGTAAGCGTTATAGATTCGAATAAATTGCTCATTCATTTTTTTATTTTGTATCTTTGCAGCATTCTAGGGATGTTGTTCATAAGAACAAATCATATAGTAGAGCTCAGTCCCCCGGGCTCAAGGGTAACAAATCAGACAGTGCAGTCCAATCGCCCAGCCTCCCAGCGGATAAATCAGAAAATGGAGTTCAATCCCCTAGGCCACCTGACATAAGGAAAATGCTGGCATGTCAATCAAATCGGTTTGTGAGCTCAAATAACCAGCAGATAGTGAATAACTCACCCCCCAAAAGGCTTCCAGGTGGTGCTCGCATTTCTCCCTATCGCAGAGAGAGACCTCAATCTCCCTTCCGTGGAGGGGGGTTTCTTGGCATGCCCAAAGAAGCTGAGAAATTCAAAGCCAATATGTTGGTTAAGTATACCAAAAGCAATAACAACTCGCAGGAAATAGTACCCTATCAGAGCAACAGACAAGGGTCAGGTTATCTGAGGCCTGCAGTTAATAAAGCACTGTACGTAGACACAGTAAATTTTATTGAAATTGCGCGTTCAAATTCCAATTCCTCAGATACTAACGTCCAAACGGACTCCACGGGAAAGCATTCTGATACCTTAGTAGTGAAGAGTACGGTGGAGGAACCTGCTACTGCAGAATCAACTCTTCAAGGTATAAAAGGTCTCAATCTGTTAGATGGAAAGGGCATATCAGAATATGAAATCACAGGGTCGGTGAATCCCAGCCGGTGTTCTTTCTCTGACAAACCTGATCTCAAAGGTCAAGCAGAAATGATAGATTGCTTTAGACAGAATGGAGAAACGGATCAGGAGTCCAAGCCCTTTGAGCCTATAAAAGTTAGAGCTCACGGAAATCTAACTCTTAATGATGATGATCATGATTTGAAATTAGCTGACGAAGGAGAAGCTAAGGCTGGTTCTGATTACTCTCCTCTTCCACCTCCTTTACCAAAAACACCATCCGAGTCTTGGCTTTGGTGTGCAATGCCTTCAGTTATATCAAGAAATTCATTTTCGCAGTCTTACAGTACTCGCTTTAATCCCAAAAAACAGGAACCTAAGATGCCTGCTACTGATACCAAATGGGAAACAATTGTCAAAACTTCTTACTTGCATCATGATCACGTCCGCTATTCTGAGGTAATCTTATCGATCATTCTTTACCAATGATATTGTCTTCTCTAATCAATAGTTTCATTTTGTAAATACTAACACTTACCTCCTTAACAGGAATTAGTAACTCACTTTTCCCAGGAATCCAAAACGTAAAAATACAGAGGGCATCATTGAATTCCTTGCTCTCATTGCATTTGTTTCAGCAGAGTTTCGATTCAAAATTGTCAGAGCTGGTTAAGATTTTGCCTCAACCTATTTTTTTTTTTTTTTTTGCTGTTTTCTTCCAGGGGTTCCTTCTTCCATTTTCCTGTTGTGCTTAGGCAGGTGGATGTGTTATTTTGTTAGCTGTTGTTCTTGGACAAGCTTGTAAGTTGTTCATTTCTTCTTTACAGACATCAGCCATCACTGCAGGTTGAGGCAATTGTTACATCAAAGTAAGATTTCAAATCTTGTAATTACCACAAATGTATTCCGAACGTGAAATCTTTGTAGTTAATGTGGTGTTTGGCTTGCACAGGAGTCAACATATTGTTTTGAAAAATTACTGGATATAAAAGGCTTCTTTGATATAACATGCTTGTTATAGGCTTCAAGCAGAGAGAGAGAGATTGAGACAACGTTGCCCATAGTGACAGTCGGTCTCGGGACTCATGCGAGCGAAACACCCATTTATGGGCCTGCCGAGCTTGCGAAACATCCATGGATGTAATCCATGCACAAGTATAGGTTTTTATAAGTTAGGTTTTGAATAAAATTTTTATAGATTCAATTAGTTTAAATTGATTTAAATTATTATTTAATAATAAAAATATTTTTATTTAAATTTAATTATAAAAATATATAAATTTTAATATGAAAATAATATTTTAATATATAATAAATAATTTATATGCTTTTGGGTCAGTTCAAGCTCAGCTTGACCCAAATTTGAGTAAAAATATTTAAAATTTTCAGATAGCGAATTGATCCATAGGCAAGTTTATGCACTACAATGCAGTGAAATCATTTTCTAAATGAAATTTGAGGATAAACGGGGTTCGTTAATTAATAATTTCATTTTAAGCCTTAATTATTACACTCAATAGCACTTTTTTTTCTGAAATAAAATTCAACACTTGTTTCGGTTAATGATTAGTTAGTAGGTAATAATAATAATACTCAAAAAACTAAATATTAAGTGATATTGCACAAAATCATATGAATTTATATTTGATATATTAACGATGCATAATCATATGATTTACTTATCAATAAATCAAGTTATTTGTATTTATTTTAAAAACTTTTAAAATTTTATGTTTTGCTTATTAATTAGGACATCATATGATACATTAACAATTTATAAAGTTATACATTGATAGTAAATTAAATACAAACTTAAATTATATTTTGATGTGTGATAATATTTATATGTTCGGTATTAAAATGCCATCTAATCTTATTTAGAATTAGATTAATAATTTTTTAATGATTATACTAATTCCATCTTACTAAAAAAAATGAGAAAATTTCATCAAAACAATATTTTTTGTGTTTCTATATATTAGCCATTGGCTTATTGCACTCGGAGAAACGACTTGCGAATCAAATGGATACGTGGTTTATTTATGATTATCAGTGAAAACAAAGAACTTCATGATACAGAACAAACTTAAGAAAAAAGAACTTTGTGACTGAGGAACGAGGGCAAAAAAGGCTTTCAAGCCCACCATGCATGCCGATGAGAGATCATATTGGTAGGGAGCAAGCTTGAAGTGGTTTTTCTCTTCAACATACTCCAATGGAACCAGGGATTGCATGCATATAGCCATAAGCCCATGCTATAGGTGAAGTTTTGAAGTTCAAGACATCAGGAATAGAGAATGACAATCAAGAAAATTCAGTTCTAACATTTTCTCTCTGCTAAATTAATTCAAACTCAGTGATGGGGCAAAACCGAACTTATAGAAAAATCGCGAAAGCTCAATTAATAGTTGTTTCTCTCCCAAAAAGCAGAATAAGTAATTACAGCACCACAATAGCATAATAATAATTTTCAACAACACACAATCAACCTAAAGCAAGCAAAAATCACACGAGACATGATATTTATACATGGAAAACCCCTTTAAATAAGTGTGAAAATGAGGGGACATAGAGTCCACAAAAAATCTTCACTAATACGAAATATTCGGCTACAAGATCAAAATATTTCGTTAGTACAATGAGTATATAACTCTACTTCTACCTATTAACAAGTAATCATCAAATACAAAGAGAGAAATTTAAGAAATAACACTAAAATAGATACTGTTTATTGTCCAGATTCAGAAGCCACAGTGTTTCAATGACAAATCAATCGTCCAAAATAACGATCTACGAGTCTTCTAGCCATTATCCAAAAATTAACATGATCAGACACGGATGGAGTTTTAATTGTAAGCTTGATGAAAAATGCTTAAAGAACCAAAATCTACTTTCTCACTCTTTTTCTTTTTTTTTTGCCTTTTGCCTTAATTTTTTTTCAAAAATGAAAAATGAAGATTAAAATGCCTGTGTTTTGGTCTCTCTTCAGCTTAGAAAGAAAAAAAAAAGGAGAGATAAAATGATGATAAAGGCCTAAACGGGTTTTACCTCCACATGGAGGGACCCATGCCCTAACTAATCTCTCTCTCCCAACTACGTAGAAGTGTTCGCCATCCCAGTGATCAAGCAGCAAGTTTCAAACTTACCTCTTGGTAAGGCTTTAGTCAACATATCAGCACTATTATCATCAGTATGAACTTTCTTAAGTTCTAGCAACTTAGCATTTACAACATCACGTATCAAATGATGTCTAAGATCGATATGTTTAGACTGCATGAAAGGTTGAATTCTTACCAAGATGGATAACACTTTGGCTATCATAAAATAAAACATACCTCTCTCGAGTAAAGCCAAGTTCTTGCATAAATTTCTTTATCCAAAGCAACTCCTTGCATGCTTCGATAATTGTAATGAGCTTTAATTCAGTAGTGGACAATGTAACATATTTTTGCAATCAAGATTACCAAGCCACAGCTTACCCTGCAAAAGTGATCAAATAACTCGAAGTGACTTTCTAGAGTCAATATCCCCAACCATATCAAAATCTGTACAATCAACTACAATGATTTTTTCATTGCCGAAACAAAGTTTCAAGTTGGAAGTACCTCTTTAGATATCTTATAATCCACTTCACTGCATTCCAAAGCTCTCAACCTTGATTAAAAAGAAATCGACTGACTATACCAATAGCATGAGCTAAATCCAGTCTTATCCATATCATTGCATACATTAAAGTGCCAACAACAGAAGCATAGGGAACCATTTGCATGTCTTCCTTCTTCTTTTTTCTGTTGAACAACTCTACTTGACAACTAGTCTAAAATGTGTTGCAAGAGGAGTGCTCACCATTTTAGCTTTGTTCATATTGAATCTTAAAGTAATCTTTTAATGTACTTCTCTTGTGATAACCATGATTTCTTGGCTTTTTTATCACGTGTCAACTTTATGCCAATAATTTGCATTGCTGGCCGTAAATCTTTTATTGCAAGGGACTTACTCAATTTTTTCTTCAATATGTGAATCTTAAAAGCATCACGACCAACAATAAGTATATTATCAACATACAGCAATACAATAATAAAATCACTAGAGAATCTTTGAACAAAGACGCAATGATCTGAAGTAATCTTCTTGTAGGTATGCTCCCCCATAATAGACTCAACTTCTTATACCACTGCCTTAAAGCTTGCTTTAAACCATACAAGCTTTTTTT
>JBBYHL010000019.1:6278997-6293986 GCA_038381835.1 Adansonia madagascariensis | reverse complement strand
AATTACACTTTAATATTGCAACTTCAAGACTTCCTCGTTCCTCTGCTTCTAATCTAAGTCGTTGAGAATTTTGTTCGAAAGTTATTAAAAAATTCCTATTTATGCAAGAAGTTGGAGATAGTATTCTTAATTAACATATCCATTTATGATAGGGGTAGCCTAGGTTAGGTTAGCACTTAGCATGTAAAAATAGAGAGTAATCAGAGGCTGTTTCTAAGCAATCCATGGTGCCCCACAGTCCACATGGTTGCCACTTGCTAAAAGATTGACACAAGGGTCAAAGTTGAATTTAAACTTTAGCAGATTATTACAAAAAGTAATTAAAAAAAAGGGATAATTTTTTTAAAACCAAATTTCAACCCCCAATTCCTTTTTATCTTTTTTTCATCTAGATTTACGTGGTTTCCAGCTACTTTCCTCTTGCACCATTATTTCCTTTGGGTCCAAACCTTTCTCATTACGAAGAAAAGAGACGAAAAATGGAAACCGACCCTTGGTTAACTTCTAAGGACTTAAAACCTTTTTAGAACTACTTGAAACTGACTGAAAGACAACTGTCTTGTAAGGATTCTTTTCTTTATATTTACACTAGAATTTTAAAGGAACTTCTTGGAGAGGCTGAGGGAGGCACACATCATAGTAATAATGTCTGAATTGGGATCATAGTTTCCCTCTCTTTTACGATTCCAGAGTTTCATTGCTGACGACCTAAAACCATATATGTATTATAACTATTTGCTAAGATTTCCAGAGTTGTTGCAACCCAATCTTTTAGTTTTTGAAAAAAATTGAATATAATGTTAGAACCTGCAATTTCCTCACCACATAGGAAGTTGTTTTTCCTTAGACATTTTCTTTCTATGGAGAAATTTGTACTATAAAATATTAGGCAGAAGATGATCTACTGTTAGGGTTCTTGAAAGGATTTTGAAAGGAAAAAAAAATATTGTCTGGTGGCTTCAACTTTTTTTCAGGTGAAATTATTAGACTTAAAATCATTGGTGGCAAAATGAGTGCTAACATTTGGAGCAAATAATATCATTTCCAGCAGTGCTTGGCAAAGACTGCAGGTAGAGTTGGGCTTAATCATTCGTAATTAAACAGATGCCTTTTTTTGGGGTCTAAATTATTAATTAATTCCGACACTTCTTTCTTATAAAAAAAAATGGATCGGATCAGAACGTCTTTTACTTTTGTAATTACTAGTTAAATTTATTTTTCTTCCCTGTCTCAAGTTCACCTATTGGATTTTGCCAGGGGAGATTGCTGTAGTGATTAAAAATTCTAGGACAGTGCGGTCATGCGGCGTTGGAGACTGAATTTCCCAGTCTAATATCAATATTTTCTAGTTGAGTAGCTAAGAGGGGCTGAATCCAGCTGCTGGGCGGCGGCTAAGCCTTTTTTTTTTTTTTCGGTTAGATAAAATGAAGGGGACATGTTAGCTTAGCATATCCTAAGTTTAATGCATGGTAATGGCTCTCGTACCAAACAAGATATTTAATGTCCTCCCACTCCCTGCTTCTCCTATGAATGAATGCAGTATTTTTCAGATAGCGTAAAACTTTGAGAGCTAATCATCTAATTAGAGAATATAAAGCAATGTAAGGCTTTATGATTAGAGGATACATGAATTACCAGCATTAAAATTTCTTATGGTATGATAAATTTTCCTGCGAGAATTAGACAGATTGCTCGCAGTGAACAGTAAGTAATGAACTGGCCCCAAAAAAACTGTAAGAGGGATGTAAAACGATAGACAATGGTGTTGATATCTGCCAGTCTTTGAAGCCAATTAAGACAACTGCCTCTAAATCTATACCGTTATGGAGGCAGGGTATGCTCAGGAAATTTCAACAATCCAAGAGCGCATCAAAGAACCTGGTGCAACCAATCAGACAGATTGATGGGTGCAGATCCTTTGAATGCAGGCTGTTGTAGCGGAACAGTGGTGTTGTTGGCTGAGTCTGCTGCGGAAGTTATTGGGGTAGTGCCTATGGGCCCTGATGGGTTACATAGACCGGGTTGTTGGCTAGCTAGCGCCTCCCCCGTCAGATGGTTTTGGGTGTTCGAGCTTGCAACTATAAGGGAAAGTAAGCTCAGTAGGTTTTGAAAGTACCCCAAGAATGACTGCGGTAACCAGTAAACCATAGACATTGATGTTTGGGGATATGGGGGCATGTACCTATGAGTGGGGGTGGAGCTGTTGGAAGAAGAAGAGTCGGCATTGCGCTGGAGGCCATGGCAATAGAAATGGTTAAGGCCGGATTTACAGTACCTTGCAAGGAGGAGGTGGGGGCGGAATTATTTGCTTGTGGGTTTGTATCAACAAATTGGTGAGTCATTGGTTTTTTTTGTTCTTTTCCACGAACAATGTTAATTGTTGATGTCTCCAAGACTGATTAGAGATAATTACCATCAGACTAAGCTTGTAGTACAGAAGAAATGTCAGAGGAGCATCGAAGTAGTGATTTTGGAATGCACTTCGATGCCTAAGTCAATTGAATGCTTAAGGGTTAAACTCAAGAGTAAAGAAATAAGAAAAAATAAGATGGGGAATATGGTTACCTCATACTTATCTCGCCCTTTTTATACTTAGGTGTACATGAGTGGCTCGTGTGACCTACATTTTTACCTGTTGTCCAGCTGAAAATGCTAGTCTATCAGTTCTTCCAATGTATTTGTTGTGCAGGCCGGCATGACACTTCTCAAAGAATTTATAATGGTCCTTGTTAGGTGACCTCGAACAGATGTCACTGTTTGAAGTTGACTGTTCAATAGTCCTTGCTATGCGGCTTCAAACTGGTGTCATTGCTTAGGGAAAGCCACGTTGTGAGTCAGGGCAAGTAATATTCTGGTCGAATTGACCTTTTCTAGGTTTGGTCGATTGTGCCGCTCAGCTCTAGTCACCTTGGCTATTTGAGTCAAGTCGACCCCAATGTTGCATGGATACAAGTACAACACTGGTATTTAGTATGGATATAGGTATGATCTATGATAATTTTTAAAAATCTAAAGTACATACATTGATATTATAAAAAAAAATTATACATGTATGTATAAGATTAAAATTTCACATAATCGATCATAATAAAGTAACATAAAAGATAACACATACAAATTTCAACAGAGCTTAAATTTTAGGTTGTCGGGAAGTGATGATGACAACAGCTTTTGTCTTAACAGTAGCTCCATGTTAATCCATGTGACGACAATTTAGTTGATACCTTTTTCCATGCAAGAGGGGTATAGTTTACAGCGCAATATTTGAAGAAAGCAAATCAACAATGAAAAAATGGAAGGCTAATAATGGAGGGAATTATAGTCTAGGGTATATTTAGTGTTAAATTTGATAAGTTATACCTAAAGTCGTACTTATTCTTAAAAAAAAAATTGATACATATACGCTATGTCGATATGTATCTAGATATATCTAATGCATATTAATATTCGATACGTACTCGATACAGGTACTCAAACTTTTGGTAGTACCCATGCTTCGGAGGTCGACCCTCTCCTTTGTGTTTGGGTGATTGAGCTTTGACCCCTTATGGTTGGGCATTAGACAGGCCTTAAGGGGCATGCAGTAAATTGATCTCCATCCTCGCATTGCATTTCGATTAAAACCAGTTAAGATATCCCCAGCGACTAAACCGTATATCCATCCAATCTGACTAAAAAATTAGAAATTTTTAACATTGTCAGTACAAGAATGAAATAAGCATGACTTGGATAAGGTCAAAGTAGTTCAAGGCCTACCGCCTACATGGAAGCAAAAAAGAAGGATCAATATGGATGTTAAGCTTTGGGAAGACAAAAGTAACGTTTGCTGAAAAAAGTGATGAGAAGATTATTCAGGACATTGATATCATTTTTGGCAAATAGCGTTGGCTCCATTGAGATCTCAGTAAGCAGGAAAAATCGACGACGCCGGGCCAGTCCCGTGAAGCGATACAGACTTAGCGGTGCCCTTCTGACCTTTAACGTTTCAATCGTCGATCGTCTTGTCGCCATCATTTGCCTGCCGTTTTTTTTATGTTTTGCCTTTTAATGGGCTTCAGCTTTGCGGTTGTTTTCAGGCACCACTGTCCGGTATCTTTTGGTCTTAGGCGTTCGGCCCACAAACAGCGCATCAAATAATTTTTTATTAATTTTTAAATTTATTTTTAATGCATTGTTTATGTAAATATATTAATTTATAATTTATAATTTATATACCGTTAATAAATCAAAAATATCAGTTATTAATAGATAGAGTTATTTATATTTATTTTTAAAAATTTAAAATTTTATATATATATTTATTAAAAAATAACAATTAAATAATTCATCGATAATTTATAAATTTATACACTAAAAATATATCAAATATAAATCTTAATTTTTTTCTTTAAATATGATGTATTATTTTATTATTATCATCTGACTAAAAATGAAAAATTGTTTAAGATTATGACATCTACCACTTTAAAGTTTAAACAGACCAATGCATGTTTTCATTCATTGAAAATTGCCCTTTCTAAAAATAAATAGCTTTTTCTAATATATATTTCCTTAGAATATTATCTCTTGATTTGAACTTAAAACACAATTCAATGGTAGGACTTCCCATTAATTGAGACGAATAAAACAAATGTCTTGGATACATAAGGCATATTATTAAAGTTAGCTTTTTCACGTTCTGAACGGTCAAAATGTTTTCTTTTAATGATAGTTATTTAGAAAAACTCATTAGAAAAGAAAATCAATTTCTTTATTAATTATTATATAAATCATGAAATTTCTCAACCATTAGATTGGTGTAACATTTGAATATCAATCACATGTCAACAGTCATGCCTATTAACCTATATAATCTAGATTCTTTTATCATATGATACCAAGTGATTGATGCTCCATATTGAAGCATGGTGGGAGAAATCATTGTATTAAAATGTCGTTTTATAATTGAATTTTATATTTAAGCATTAAAAAATTGCATTTTAATGTCGCTTTTGATTTAATCACCACCCAAATCTTTAATTTATGTTATAAAAATTATAGTAATAACATGTTATCAAGAATCATTTAGTATTTAGTTTGTGTTCATTCCCTTGTTTCCTAGCAATCAAATCCATGACACCTTATCTTGCATGTGAGCCCTATAACTTGGCACTACCCTAGAAAAGTTTATTTGCTATTGTCGTTCCTTTCAAATTCTTCCACGAATGCCTCTCAACTTGAAACAGCAGCTTTACGTAGATAGAGGCCTTGCAATCCAACATGGCAGCAAAAAAAAAAAAAAAAAAGTTTGACCAAAATGTCAGTTCAAACTTAAAAAGGCAGCTCCCTCCATGCATTGTGTTCATACCAAAGGACAAAAATGGAGTTTGATTATTGTAGTTGTGCTGGATTCAGGTTTTGGTTGGAGTCCAGCGAGAGCAATCAGGAAGTGGATGACAGCATTGGGGAAAGCAATAGCGGAAAACAAAAACGGAACCATCCTTGGTTATTGATCAGAGAGGCGTTAGTCAAATGTTCAATCAGTTGAACGAGGAAATTGTCTGGAATATAGCCCTGACCATGGATTTAAATTGTTTCCGCAGATATATATTTTTGAAATCACAAAATAAATATTATCATAAATAATTATAAAAAAAATATCAACAACGATGGCAAAAAAATTCGAAACCACGCAATAACATTGGGTTGCAGCTGCCCTCCGGATGTTAACAGTGAAAATAATGTTATGTAGCGGATTGTGTATAATTACCAGATAGAAAATTGGAGATGACTGAGAAGTTTCCTGGACGGTGTAGAGTTCGGACTTCAGAACCTGGTTATAACTTAGTTGCATAAAAAAAAATTAAAGAAAAAAAAAGATGACATCTCGCCAAATATTTTCCCCTTCACGTGAAAGTTTCATAGGCTTACTTTGACAATCTAGCCTCATTATTTTTATTTTGTTCTTAGATGGTAGTAACTGGTACCATTTCTTGAGATAGGCATCAAGCTCGAATTTGAAGTTTAAGGTGTTTATAAATCTATAATCGGATTTTTTTTTAAAATTTTTTAAGTTAACACATGTTTGGATGGATTTTCATGAACATAATTTGAATCAGAATCACAAGGAAAACAACTAGACAACACTACCAGTCATATTCCATGTCAAATTAATTAACCATGGTTATGATATCTACCAAATTACATAAAACGGAAATGGAAAACAAACATATATACTAAGAAACTAAAACAAGTACAGAGTTAATAGTTATGAGGATGAGTTTAATGAGGAGGGAAAAAGGGGGGTCGAAATAGCAACATTGCAAATGCCAGAAGAAAATGATTAGGGTTCTAACTTGAAGTAAAGTTAGTAGTTGTGACATTTATCTGACAGTGCAGGCGACTGCATGTGCCCACGATTTAAGGTGCTCTTTCATGGCCAATCCATCATTTAAAGGAGGCATTTTGGTGTAATGAGGGGTTTCAAAGTTTGAATGGCCAATTGTTTCTTCAGAAAACGAAGATTCAGAAGCCAATTTATAACCATGGAACCCCAAATCAAGCTCTCCGAGTACTTTTCTCTTGCTTCTTTTCCTTCTTCTCTTCCTCCTCCTTCTCTCTGGCTTCTCCTTTGGCTTTGCAAATTCAACCTCTTTAATTGGCTGCTGCTCAACTCCAACAGCAATTTCACCACACTTGGGACACACTGGAACCAAAACCTCAGTGCTAGGAGCCTTCTGAATCTTGGATTTTGATGGTTCTTCTTTTTCCTTTTCTCCTTCTTCTTCCTCGATCGTGTCTTCATAAAGGGCAAGGGCAAGATCTTTGGGCTCAAATGTTGGTAAAGTGAGCGCATTGTTGAAAAACCATAGAGAGTCTAAACTCTCCATGACTTTCTTTGAACCATCCATGAAAACACCAAAGACATAAAACCAAGACTTATAAACATGAATAGAACAGAGAAAAATTAGAAGCTAAGAAAGTAAGTTACTTACTTAGTTACAGCTAAACATTTGGCTTGATTCTCTTGACAAAAGTATCAAGGGGAAATTTTGGTTTTCTTGAAATGCCTAGGTTAACCCTATGTTGTTGGCGTTAAGTTATTTGATGGAGACGTTGAGAAATGAGGGTAGTTTGGTCTATTAGAAAAGACTGGCCGCTCCAGCCAACGGTCAGAAACCACGTGGATGAATGACATTTGGGTATAATCGCACTTTTAATTGTTCTTTTTTTTAAACGAAGTGGAAAGGTTACAAAGAGAACTCAGAACAAAGTGATTTAAAATAATATATAAGTCAAAAATTTTGATATTTTAGAATCAAATTTCGAGATATTTTTAGTCCTAATTGTTCTCCACTATATAAACTATAAATCAAAAGATTTGATTTTTAAAAATCAAATTTAAATAATTTTTTATTTAAAATTAAAAAAATTTTAATTTTTATAAATTAAAAATTTTATATTTTATTAATGCATCGTGTAATAACTAACGTGAATAGAATTGATTTTGTTAAAATTATAATTAAATCACCTTTTTATTAAGAAAAGATATGATTCAAATGAAGCTCAACTTTTATCAGAAACTACGTATAAAAAATCCTTAAATTAAATGCTCAAATAAATCATTTTTTTTAATAATTAAGATTTTAGCTAGAAATTATCTTGATTAAAAAAATTTTAAGAAGAAATCATGTTATCTTAATTTTTAGTTTAAATGAAAAAAATATTTTTAATTTTTAATTACTATCTAAGTAATTTTTTTCTAATAGACTATTAAAATAAATCAATTTTCATTTAAAATAATTATTTATTTAATATAAATTAAATGATAAAATTTTATTTAAGTACCAAAAAAAATATAAGATCTCTCCATGGGAAGAGAAAGTAGAGAAATGAATAAAAGGAAAAGGGAAAGAAATAAAGAAAAGAAGCGGAGAGGAAGGAGAGAGAGAGGAAAAGCAAAAGAAAGAGCAAAAAGAAAATTTACGTGTTTGTATTTTTATTTGTATTATTTTTTTGAATGTATAAATTTATTTTTTTTAATAAAAGGATTATAAATTTATATAATATTTTACATATATTTGTTGATACATTTATATATTCATATTATTTTGAATTGTATTTTAATTATTTTTTTGTGTTATATTTGTGTTATATAACAATTCATAATATATTTTGTATAGTTTATTATTATGATTCAATTTAAAAAAATTATGCGATCATGTCATATCTTAAGTCATCACATATTTTACATAGTTTGTCATTGTGATTTAATTTATAAAAAATTTTTATTCATGTTATTCTTGTATATTTGTGTACAAATTTTATGCATACATTAATATATATTTTTAACAAGTTTATGTTTTCGTTATGTTCATTTATTTTTTATGTTATTTTTTTATTATTTTTTATATTTGTGGTATTTGTGTTATGTTTCGTTTGTTGAAAGAATTACAAATGGTAAAATTTTCTACAAATGGGCGATAAAAAAAAAAAAACCTTTACAAGTGTTACTGAAGTGATATGTGTCTCGTAGAATATATTTAAAATAATAAATAAATAACATATATTTTATCTTATGAATCTTGCTTATGAATTTTTTTCTTTTTACTGGTGGTATATGAGATACTTACCCTTAAAAATTTATTTAAACTTTTGCACATTAATTATTCATTTATGTATATTTTAACAAATTCATGTATTCATGTCATGTTCATGTATTTTTCATACTATATTTTAATTATTTTTTTATATATGCTGCGTTTTGTAGCAAGTCTCAAGTAATTTTATATTTTGCATAGCTAATTATTGTGACTCAATATATAGAAAAATTTGTGTGATAGATATCGTATCTTAATTTATATTATATTTTATATAATTTGTCAAAATAATTCAATTAAGTGAAAATTTTTTGTTAATGAGGTGATTTTACTATTTTTTATGTTTAAAATATTATAAATTTATATAAATTATTATACATCAATAATTAATATTATATTTATTTTAATATATTTATGTATTATGTATATTACGTATATGTCAATAAATTCAAGCTATCGAATTAAATTTGAAACTAAAAATAAATTTCAAATTTTTTTAAACCCCCACTCGGCATCCTGCTACCAAATTCCAACTTCCAAGTAAAGCAATAGCCGATTTTGATGGGTGATGTGATAACATCACAACTTGTACGTAGTTCATTATTAATTACATTTTTTTGAAGAAAAAAAAAAAAACCTTACATCAACATTTAATTTATTTGTTTGCAACGTAACAAATATTAACTACTACTAAGAAAATAACAAAAAAAATAACAAAAAAAAGTACCTAAAGTTTGAGACGGAGTTAACAATGGGTTTTCCGTTCGTTTTCAGGCAAAGACTTCATTTTCAGACAAAGATGTGAGACAATTTGAGATTTTTTTTTTTTTATTTTTTAAAGTAGGAACAATGGGTTTTCCATTCATTTTCGGACAAAGATGTGAGACAATTTGACATAATTTAGTCTAAACTTCCTGTCTTATTATTACAAGTTATTTAGTTATTTTTGTACAAGATGAGTTTAGAAATTTCCAGACGTTTACTTTCTACTTTGGTGGGCGATAACATCAACTTCACGTTAGAGCTTAAAATTTTTTTTTTAAAAAAAATCAAAATTAAATTTGAATAGTAATATTTAATTTTAATTTTAATTAAATTTTTTATAATTATTAATTATGTTCTGTTGAGTTTAATTTTAATTTATAAATTAAAAAATTATAATTATTTGATTCAATTTAATTTCATCAGAATTTAATTTAATTTAATTTTTATTTTTAATTTTTAAAATATGAAAATAAATATTTATTTTTAAATTAATAAATAAATTTAAATATACGATAAAAATAATTTTTTTAATTTTAAAAAATCAATAAATAAAATGATTTAAACCGATAGAATTCTATTTAAATCAATTCAATTTTTAAAAATTGGACTCTCAGCAAACGAGTTTATGCGAAGACTAAAAGCTAATGACCTAGTAAATCAAGAAGCCTTTGCCGAAAAAGAATTGGTATTCGATCTAATCTTTATTTATAATTTAACTGAAACTAAGAAAAATGGATTGCAAAAATCATGTAAAAGAAGAAAATTAATTTAGAAAGAGACAAATAGGGAAATTCCCACGAAAAAAACAGAACTTTGAACTTTGAATTCACAAATCTTCTTAATCATCTGACCGTAGATGCAACGGTATGAGCCCACCATCTAAGGCTGTCTTTCATGTCAATCTCATTGCCCAAAGCAGGGATTCTCCAATTCATCAAAGGGTTTTGAATTTGATCTTTTCTTCTAATTTCTGGAGCTTCTTCCCAGGCTTCTGAAAGGTAAGGCCTTGAAACTTCAACCTTATGATTAGCATCGGCTTCTTGGCTCTCTCGATCTCCACCTTCTTTCTTTCTTAATCTTTGCAACCCAGGAATTATCTCAACCAACCTTGAATCCTTATTATCTTCTTCTGAGAAAACAAAGCCAAGATCCATAAACCCTTTTAGCTCTTCAAATTCCAAGTCTGAGAGGCTCTTACTTAAACCATTCTTTCTTCTCGTAATTCTCCTACTTGGAATCTCTTTAGGTGATCCATGAATATTGCTATAAGTTTCTTGAAGCTCTTCTTCTGTAGTTTCTTTGCCTGATGAGTTGATTTTATGGGGATTTGGTGAGTGGAGAACTGAGTCCGGTGAGAAAGAATCAGAACCTATGAAGCTCGTGCTGATTAAGCTCAACTGATCACTCATGGACCTTGTATGGAGTGTTGGGGCGCGTTTAAACTCTGGTTTTGATGAGTTTTCTTCAGTTTGGCGACCTGGGATTGGTTCAAAACTCTTTGATGTTGACTGAGATATCGGTTTCTTGAAGATTTCCATCTCAAACCAACATGAATCAAAGAGCTTCATAATTTCCTCCGAGTCCATTAGTGGCAACTCAAGAAACAAAAAAGATACTCTTCCCAAATTTGTGAGGTTACGGCTTAATTCAGACCTTAATCCTTAATATAAAGACCAATTATGTGACTATAAAACCCTTAAACCTAACATGAATGACGAACATTTCAACCGATGCAACACGGGGTATTATGGTAATAACATAAAATATTTGAATTATTAGTATTTAGGAGAGTACTATTAAGTTTGTTTTACTTTTATGTTTTGTCGGATTGAGTTGCTTTTTCCTGGAAGGCAAAGTGATTGGAAGTTGGAACCTGCGGACATGACGTGGCTTTAAGAAGAAGCAAAGTTAAAAAAAAATAAAAATTGGAATTATTGTAGCGTGCGGTGAAACATATTATCGTAGATTTGTTGTGAAATAGCTAGTTTTTGTTAATAGAATGCAGGAAAAATAAATCTTTTATAATTTGATTTATGAAAAAACAAATAAAAGCTGAATTAAAATGTTTGATTAGTTAAAAACAAATTAGATAATTTTAGGGATAATATAAAATTGTGAGACAAATAAAATATATTTAAATATAAATAATTTGACATATTAAATAATCTTATACAATTATTATAAAATAATATAAACCATAATATACATAATCATGAAAAATCTTATTAAAAGTATGCAAAAGAATATACACCAATAATAAAATGAAAATACCCAGAATACAATACTAATGATGACGACCATGACTCAACGTCTTTTGCCCCCAACTCTCCTATAAATTGGTTTTGGTCGTAGTCACCAAACAAATATTTTATATATATATATATATATATATATATAAGTCAACATCCTGTTTCAGAATAATTTATATTTATATATGAATTTTTATACAGGGTTTTCATTTTGGGAACAATTTAAATTCATATATAATTTACTAACTTTTATAATGTTTTTCTTGTATATTTACAGAATACTAAATAGTTAAATTACTACTGGTTGTTGTTTTTATTTCTTCTTTGATAAGCATTTAACTTTCGTTGTATAAAATGCTATTAACACGAACTATATCAATTGATAAAGGGGAGAGTTTCTTTATTGAAAACGACTGATTCTTGCTTTGATCTGTTTATGGTTATTATTAATGTAGTTAGGTTTGGAGATTCAATTCCCACGTACCTGATTGCACGTGTCAACATTTTATTTTCTAATAATTTGCTTAACATGTGAGTGGGGTAATTCCCCCTTCTGTTTTGAGAACAATGAGAATAGCCTAAAAAATTTGGAATTTAATCATTTGGTGATATCGTAAACCTATTATTATTGTATGTTTAAATAACCAACACTTCGTAATCATAAAATATTAATTTATCATAAGTATTTTGCTAATGAATGCATTTAGGTACATCATAAATTAGTTATTTTATTTATATATATTAATAAGATTTTGTTGACAATTGTTTTTATTACACAGATTAGTTCATATATTTTAATAGTAATAATAATACATTAAATGCAGTGATTAAAAATTTTATTTATTATTTTAAAACATTAGAGTTGATGAAGATATTGCTTTACATAATAATACTAGTAAAATCCATAATAATATTTAAAAAATTATTTTATATACTGTTAGTGAAGTTTTTAAACTCCACGACAAGTTGTGTTAAGATAATGACATATAGTTTTTAAATATTATAATTAAAATTAATTAAAAATTAAAAAAAATATATGATAAACTTTTAACCCATTTATAGAGTTAAAAAATTTTTTATTATGAGTGTATCAAATATTAATCCATAATATTTTCACTTAATACATTAAAAGTCATAAATAAAATCATTAACTATTCTATTTAATACAAAACTGTTACAAATAAATAATATACAATTAATTTTAAAGACACTCATTAATAAATAATAAAATCATGAGTTAATACACTCGTTAGCAGACCTTTGCTATAAACCTCAAATCAAAGTGTGAATTAAGACTAATGCAGTGGATCGCTATTATTAACGTAAAATCGATCTAATTAATCGGGCAATGGTTATGAATTATTTACTTATTATTTTTTAAAAGATTTATATATAATGTATTACTTTTGTTTAATTTTAAAAAAATTAATTCATTAACGATATTTTTTTAAAAAAATATTATCTTAATAGATATCTAATGAAATTAATTATCATTTATTATTTAAAATTATGTGTTTAAATAATTATTTGCAGCGGTAATGTTGATAGGTTGACTCCCCAAGAAATAAATCAAGAATATTAAAAAAAAAAATTCGTATTTGATTCATTCTTAGTGCATAGATTTATTACCGTCAATGATTCATATCTGCAGATGAAAAAAGGAAAATCGGGGAAAGTACGTGCGGGGCAGTATGGTTGGCATAAACTTAATTTCCTTGCTTGGTTGGTTTAGGCTGAACTAAGATATTACTTCCATGCCAACATTTCCGGGCAAATCACCTTTGGCTGTAAGCTTGCTTTCCATGCGTGTTCTTCTGAAATTTCTTTAAGTTTGCTCACGCTTCGCATGCAATCCAGCAGTCCTGGCCAACTGCCAAAGAGTTTAATTGCGCAGTGATGCAGTATCCATACATTTATTTTATTTACGGTAATTTAACAATATGCATGTTGTAGGCGAAAGATATATGTGTTGTAGAATGTAATATGAAAATATTAAAAACATATAATTAATGTTAATAATGTTTATTAAGATAAAATAATTAATTTAATATATAATTATATGAATCACTCTATATTAAAAATAATTTTATCTTTATTTTAAAAAATTAAAATACTATCGTTTCAATGATTAAAAATTCATATATGCTATAATCATTATTAAATTTATTAATATATTATTAATAATTCATTTGTTCTTATAATAACTATCATCTTAAAATAATATTTAGATGTAAATTGCATTTTATCTTTTAATTTTTAAAAGAACATTGAATTATTTTATTTTATTATTACTTCTCCTATTGCTAAATATACTTCTGTGTTAATTGATATAGATTGCGATGAGATCTTATTATTAGATAAAAAAGTGTTCATCCTTTTATGGAAATCAACATTTTTCAATCTAAAAGTATATAATTTAATAATTTAATTATGAACTAATATGATATATTGACAAAATTATAAAACTCAAATGTAAATATATTAAATTACCTTATCCTATTGAATATCTATAAATGTTTCTAACAAGTAAATCCAATGTTATTAAAAACTAGTTGAACTATTACAATATGTTATATAATATTCTTCGAAGTAATTGATAAGGATGCACAATGCCAAATTAGATGCCGCTTTTATCTAGTTGTTAATCGCATTGCACGTCCTTGTCAATTACTTTTAGGAATATAATTAATATAAAGTTATGAATAGTTCATTTAAATTTTAATAACATTGGTTGTGCTTGCCAGAAACATTTATATATATTAATAATATAAGGTTATTCAATATAATACAATTTACATTTAAGTTCTATAATTTTGTCTATATATCATATTAGTTCATAATTAAATTATTGAATTATAAACTTTTAGATTGAAAATGTTCCTTTCCTTAAAAAGGATAAACACTTTTTCATCTAATAATAAAATCCCATCACAATCTGTATCAATCAATGCAAAAGTGTATTTATTAAAAGAAGAAGTAATAATTAAATTAAATAATTCAAAGTTCTTTTAAAAATTAAAAGATAAAATGCAATTTACATTTAAATATTATTTTGAGATCATGGCTATTATAAGAATAAATAAATTTTTCGAAAGTAATTTATATTTTAGTTTAAATATCCCTTGAAGAGTCTAAATTACATCAATATAATTTTGTTATCATTTTTTTAGTTTAAGAGCTTTTTAATAGAACAATTATTCATATTAATTAATATAATAGGAAATAACATTATATTTTAAAAAATAAAAATAATGATAAATACAAATATAACAATTTATTCGATTTTTATAAGATATAAGTTCTATTAATAAGTTTTTAACCAATTAAAATTAATTATAAATAATAATATATTAGAAATAGATTAATTATAAAAAAATATAATTCCGTAATAAATGA